>CABFOV010000117.1:163069-173893 GCA_902141375.1 Timema poppense
GGGGGGGGGGGGGGGGGGGGAGAAAAAATTCAACAACTAAAACAATAACAATATTTGCAGTGGTTGTCGAGCAGTCTAAGCTGTAGGGGTGTGTCAAATAAATTTATGTTTTAATGCGAAGATGAAGTTGAAGTTTGAAGCATGTGAAGTAAGGTCGAAGCCGAAGATTAGGTTTTCGTTGTCACATAGTCTAACATTAATTTTTAATTAGTGAACTATCCTTCAAATTCCTCTAAGCAAGATAAAGTTTTGGAGAGAAAAACAAAGCCCACCATATTGTTTTATGTTGAAATATCTGTTTTGTTTTTTTTGTAGTTTACGTTATAGATTTAATTTAAACACCAGTTACTGTTTATTAACGGTTCTACCCACTTCGGTGCCCACACGGTCTAAGGTAGAGTTTTTCAAACTGTACTGAGTCAGTTTTCATAGGCTCTGTGAGGCAATTTTAGAATATTCTTGATTTGTTTTTCTCAATATATAATAATATCAATCGTTAGGATTGCCAATGTTTGCGGCATTCCGGGCCGGATAATACGGAATCCGAATGTAAATAGTTTTCAGTATGGGTTTGCCTACTTTTCACAGAACATTTAACTTTGTTTTAATATAATCTGAGCAGTTTCTGATTGCGATGTAAAATAGGAATATAGTAATTGTAGGGGTACAGTAAAAATTAAACAAGAAATTTTTCAAATCTTTACTATATATAGTACTTTATTTGGAAATGGAACATTGGTTACAAAGTAAGAACAAGTGAATATAAAGCATCGAATGGATTACAATACAAATTCAGTAAATGTTTTATAGCTGATATGTTCCGATTTGTTTATTTTAAAACGCATACTTGTCAACACAGAGAACAGGGCCGGATAATACGGAGGACCGGATAGTTGAAGGCCGGACAGTCACGACTCTAGAACCCTTCCGCGTTCAACTAACACAATTTGAACTGTTGACGCTACAATTACAACTCTAGCCAATCATAAACGCAAGTAGAAGATTCCTCCAGCAAAGACAGTACATGCAAAACAATTCAAACAACTAAAACAAGAAACAGCTACCTAACTGCCGGATTTAAATAACAGCCCATCATATTTTGAATTCTGTAAAAATATCTACAATTGAAGTTTGAAGAATACTATACGTACAGCCAACATAACAAGGAAAATAAGGGAAATTCTTAACTCAATAAAAAATTGACACCAGGGTAAAGTTCCCGAATTACAAATACACATTTTTAAACGTTATTTTAACAGTAATGGTATTTTTAGCTCCTCCAATGTTTGGCTCACTTTACTACAGTAGCCCCATGGCTTCTTTGGTGCTGAATGACAGCTCACAGCTGACAGCTAAAACCTTTGAAAAGTTACCAGACCAAATTATGTATCCCTATGCCGAACCATATGATCTGCAAAAACATGTGTTTAGCAGCTGTCACTTCTGACAGTCAAAATGTAGGTATATACCTAAATGTTGATTGTCAGTAGTCAGCTGGGAGCTGTCAGTCAGCACCAAAGAAGCCGTGGGGCTACTGTAGAATCAGAACTGGAGAACACTCCTTGTGGGTGATTTCTCTCATCCCCTCCATAAATCAGATACCACAGACAAGAGACGACATACCACGGACAAGAGACCTTGCTATCGCTGTCGGCGGCTTACCGCAGCGACCACACGTCACACCCCATCAACCTCACCTTCGTTCTTCTTGAAAGGCCTCGAGTTGTCCTGATATCATCTTGCGGTCACAGCAGTAGCAAACAAACTACACTATTGTTGCCAAAGTTGATGTTTTTTTTCTTTGCTAACCGCGTCTTAACACTCGTTCATGCTATCCGTATATTTATACTAATGGGATTAGGAATGAAGGAGGTAGAATTTAGAGGTAATGTTCCTCTCGTTTCCAGGGAAGTAGAAGGGAAAACCGTTTTGGAAAAAACCACCATCAGTCATTTACTCACAACCCAAGAAAGCTTCTCTTTGACACCACGCAAATTATAGGCCCATTTCCTTTCCTCTAGATACATCAAGAGACAGAAACTTTAAGGTTGGGGATGTGGGGGACGCGAGAAAAGGTCAGTGCTTTGCAGTTTTTAAAAACAAAACTTTTTTTGGCGAAAATAAATAAAAAAATATTGCTTCACTACAAACATAGTTTGATTTTCTTCACATGGTGATATCAACAGTTGTTGATTATTTGTCAAGGGCTGTCCTGGAATTTAATGACAACGTTTTCTCTTAATTTTAAAAGTTTTTCGTCTAATTCCGCTACACTCATTACAAAATTAATATTCAAGAGTGGTCGATGTCATCATGTGAAGAAAATTAAACTATGTTTGTAGTGAAGCAATATTTTTAATTTATTTTTACCAAAATATAGTTTTGCACTAACAACAACAAAAACACCGACTTTTTCCCGTATTTTCACATCCCCACCTTAAAAGTGTAGGAAAAGGAGGACGCCGAGTTAAGGTGGGTATTTTGGAAATCTCTTTATTTATATACTTTTGAACAGATAAATTATAGATTGCTCAAGTAGCCATATTTACTTGTTTAGTGTATTTTTTTTATACATCGTAATTTCAACAGTTCTTGAGTATCAGCGATTATCAAATTATTTGGACATAAACTTTTTTATATAAAAAGAAAAGGCTGTGTTTAAAAATCTGCGAGGCTTATTACTAATAGCGTTTTAAAGAAGAGTTAAAATTACTATATTGTGTTGGTAGATTTTAAATAAAGATGTGTTTTGAATATAAAAACTATAAACCTACGAAACATTCTAACCCAACATTAACTAATAACACCAACCACAGTCTAATTTTCATAGTAAAAACCGTAGTTGACATTTAGAGAAGTTAATAGATCCATCAAAAAAGTCGACTTCGGTGGTCCCGGGGTAAAGTGCTTGCCTCAGGACCCGATTTACATAGGTTTAAAACCAGCCAGACGCGATGGATGTTTCTTGAGCGATAACAATGCGTAGCACAACTTCCTTCGGAGAGGAAGTGAAGCCGACGGTCCCATGTCCATTGTGGCATGTAAAACAACCCTGGAATGTCCTTTCGCTCTCGCTTAGAGAAATTATCGTGTGCTGATATAATCAGTCGGTTCAGAGAGTGCACGTTTAAATTCCTCAAATAAATAAAATAAAACTAAAATAAATACTTCCACGTGGTAATACGTAAAGTCATGTGACCTGCAGCTGTCACTTTTGACAGATATTATCAATACCTATAAAATAACACTAATGATAATATTTTAGTAAACATCCTAAATACATTTTTATTTAAAGAGCGTTATTAAGGTAAGATAATGGGACAACTAAAGTATTGAAAATGTCTTGTTATAAAAATTAATTAAATATCTGTGCTTCAAAATAAAACAAAAGTTTGTTGGTTCAATATGATATGATAGACTAATAATAAAATGTGATTAAAACTGTCCTCAAAAAAAATTTTGTATTTTCTAAAACAACCTTCCATTGAAAATTTGGACTATGAATTAATTTAGCCACGTCACATACCTCATATGCCTGATTCCTTAAGAAAACATAATTACATATTTAAATAAAATACACCCTTTTCAAACGAACCTTCCAATTATTTGATTATAGTTGGATGCAGGAGGGGGTGTATTGTAAAGAAGGTTTGAGGAGTCCCTCGAAGAGTATAATAAAAATGTTAAATCGCTTGTACGCTCACTAAACTAATTTTCTCTGTGAATAATTCCCCTCGCTCGGCCCTGAACCGTGACATACCTTGTAAATCTCACTGTCCTAACAATTTGATTGACAAGCTGAACACTTGATCCGATGTGACAGTCGTATTATCTCTTACACACACGCAGTCATACATCCGCCCCCCAGTAACGTTAAGAGAGGGGGGCGGGACGTAGGGGGAGGATTTATCCACCCTTATCTTTCTTCCCTTCCCAATAGCGAGGGTACCCTTCTCTGGAAAATGCTATAACGTAAACAGAAGCGACACGTGTATCGAGAGATATCGAAATATATCGCTCCCTAAACCCAAACCCTCCCTTTATTTCTTCTCCTCTCTTCACACACAAGTGTTGGGGGGTGAGATCAACTAAGGGACCGAGGAGGGGTGTATGATACGATGTGGGCTGTATTTCAAGACCCCCCTATATACCACCCCTCGTATGCTCCTACTAAATATGAGACATTTTTTCCGGTTGAAATTTCAGACCATTTAATTACAAGGGAAGAATTTGTAAAGCCTTTGATGATAACATTTAAGGTGAGGGATGCGAGAACCGGACCATGTGTTTGCAGTTTTTATAACAAAGAACGCTTTGACCCGAAATAAGTAAAGTGTTGCTTCAGTAGATGCGTTTAGTGTAACCATCTACTTATGGCAACATATTATGTTCACCATCCTTCTTTACGTGAATGACAGTTGAAAAATCACATGTTTAGGTTTTGGGTTGCCAACACTTGTAAAATATCACTGTTTTGTTATGAGTATTAAGTTTTTTAATTACGTGCTATATTCTACATTTAAAATAACGCAAACTTAATTTTGCTCACACTCTTTCATTACTTTTAATAATTTCTTTGTTATCCTATCCGAAACATTATTTCGAACATAATTAAAAGTACTTATTCTCCGTTTTGAAGTGTTACCGATGATGTGTAATATAGTGGATATATTAAAACTTTATAATTCATGCATCATATCTACTTGGAAAAGAGAAAATACTTATCCTTTTATATATATATATATATATATAATTATATAATTATTTTAGTATTATTTTATTGTATTACAAAATATTTAACTGAATAAAATATTTTTTATCAACTACGTGAGTGCACCATTGTAAAGCTATAATTGTTAGATCTTTTGTGAAAGTGCTGTCAATACATCATTTAAAAAAAAAAAGTGGAATACAATGAAAAATAAGCTTTGTGTCCTACCTCAAATAAATATAATAAATATTGGCCTAAATTACTGTGGTTAACTATCACATTCATACATTACCATCTGTTTTCATTACAGCTGTCCAAAGGGAAAGATGTTGGCTGTTGGCGTAGGGATACATTCTAGGTATTATTTCTAGTAACCTTTTGAGCTGTCATCCAAGCAAACTTTTTTTATCGTATGGCACATACGACCGGGAGGGACTTTGACATCCCGGTTCGGGCGCCCTATGTATAGATTATTACCCGCTCTGTGGGAACAGAACGTTACCCAGGGTATATCTTGGAGGTTGTTTACACGTCATACCCACTCTGTGGGAACAGAACGTTACCCAGGGTATACCTTGGAGGTTGTCTACACGTCGTATCTACAATGAGATGATGTGATGATAGTTATTATGAAGTTGTTGAGCCGGTGTGAGTAAAACTTAACTTAACCTAATCCTGGAGACCATTGGGATTACGCCCCCAAAGGGAAAGATACCAAAGGTACCAGCCGGGAATCGAACCCCGGGACCCTTAGGTTCGAAGCTAGGTGCACTGACCAGTACACCATGGTACTCGACTAGTGAATGTAATTTATAAAACAGTTCTCAATTATTTGTCATGAGCATCGCGGCATTTGAACAGGACATTTTAAACAAAGTAAAAAACATGCATTTATCAAATTATAGCACGCCCATGACAAACATTAAATTTGATGATGCCACCATTTGTAAACATTAAACTAGACGTACCTAATATGCTTTAAATTGAAAAAAATCACGGGAATCGAACCCGGGTCCTTTAACTTAGTACGCCAATGCTCTAACTACTGAGTTATCCAGGAATCGTCCCTAATATATTTTTATGCGGCTATAACAGTGATTAATAATTCTTGGCTATTTAATCAATCATGATATGCGCACTTGTACAGTTATAATTGTACAGTTGGCCACATAAAGCTCTACTAGGTCAAAGGTGGCTGCGTTATCTGATAGCTCGTGATCTCTATTGATCACTCATATGTATCAGACGATCTCCACACGTCCATCACAGACTCTACCTTAAAATACGAGTGGAGACTGACTTTGGGCACGGAACTATTCCTTGATAACTCAGTGGTAAAGCATTGACGTGCTAATCCAAAAGTCCCTGGTTCGATTCACATGTCCCGGTGTCAGTTTTCAATTCATAGAATATTATATTTATATTCGGCTATAACCGTAACTACAGTAGCCCCATGGCTTCTTTGGTGCTGACTGACAACTCACAGCTGACAGATGACGGCTTTGAAAAGTTACCCGACCAAATTATGTATCCCTACGCCGAACCATATGATCTGCAAAAACATGTGGTGTTTAGCAGCTGTCACTTCTGACAGTCAAAATGTAGGTATATGCCTAAATGTTGATTGTCAGTAGTCAGCTGTGAGCTGTCAGTCAGCACTAAAGAAGCCATGGGGCTATTGTAACAAATATAATAGCTTGGATATTTAATCCAGCAGTATCTACAGAAGCAGTTTTTTAATATATAAAAACAGTTGTTTGTTAATAAAAACTGTAAAAATTACTTCCATTAACTCGCACCCCCTTCCATCTCACTTTAATAATAATGCTTCACAAAAATAAAACCATTCCATTTCTTTTCCATCCCGTATAAAAGACAACCCCTCAGCTTTTATCATATGTTGTATTCTGCTCCAGTGTGTGTATGAGAGGGAGAACATGTGTGTGTGTGTGTGTGTGTGTGAGTGTAATCAAGGCCACGTCTTGGTCGTCATGCCAGACACATTAAGCTCGCCCATCAAAATTACCCCCATCATTTTGTGTAGTTGGGGTGGGATGGTGAAGCCCTCCCATACCATTTCCCTCAATGACGTCATGAAAAACAAGTGAAGCGAGTAATGCGGCAAACCTGACCGGAGTGTGAAAGAGCAGAGCGGAAGAAGGGAAAAGCACCCCCTTCACTCCTCCCCAACCCTAACTAGTCGGAACATCCGAGGGTGGCTTGAAACAGGGAAGTTGGGGGGAGGTTTTGAATAGAACGCCGGTTGAATGAGGGATGAAAGAACATAATCTCACCAATCCTAAGGGGGATAGGGGATGGGGATTTAGTAAGGGGATGTTTGGAGTCTTATTGGGTGTCACTTTGCTTAGAGGGCCTGTAGTGGATTGGACTTTATTAAGGGTGGAAAGATTAATAATCAAAAAATACAATTTAATGAAATGTGTTGTTTCTTTCTTTACCTCCCACGGGTGTCGTATTTCATAGATTTGAAAAGGTTTGAGGGAGAGTTTTTATGAAGGCAGATGAAAAGCCAAAAGGACGGTTGTAAACTCTGATTTCTTAACTCTCACTAAGAAAATGGGATTAAGCCCCCTAAGGGCTCGTCATAAGCTTATAACATAGGGAACTTGATTTTCAAACTTAATTTAATACATTTAATACGATATGAATTTTGAATATTTACATTATAGGCCCTATTTAAGTAGTTAGAAAAAAACTAAATGACAATGGCAAATTCTCGTGTCCATAAAATAATCGAATAAAACTTCAATCAAATATTCTTTTATGTGTTTAGATTATAATTAAACTGTTGAGCTTGCTTTGGCTCTTGAAGAACACTTTTGAAAACGCTGGCTGCAAAGTTTGTTTTATTTTGGACAGTTAGTTAATTATTCAAATATTTTTTTTAATAAACCACTCGAGCGAAAGGGCTCATTAGATTAAAATTGATGCACTAAGGGGCCGTCCTTAAAAATTACGTAATGTTATTTTTCATGATTTTTGAAATCCCCTTACATACATGACCCCCACCCCAATGTATGGGATCTGAAATAGTTGCGTATATGTGATCAATATTGGAAATATCTGCTTATTTGAAGTACCCTCAAATTAATTTTCATGGGCGAGTGAAAGCTGCCATTTTGTTAGTAATGTTAAACAATGTCTGGATACAAAGATTAATAAAAAACTGTCAGATTGGATTTCGATAAAATCTAGTATTTCTCTTTTTGTCCTTCAGCAACCTACCTTTAATTTTAGTGTTAGATATCAACTTCCAAAAATACCACTGTTTTGGTGTCAGGGGGTCATGAAAAGGCTATTCATCAAAATATCAAGCTAGCTTTTTTTACGATAACAATTCTTTCGCTCTCTGAGGGTCTAGACTCTAAGGTAAGTAAGTAGTATATATACGTCGTGGCTGGTTGGCGACGTTACAAAGGATGGCACGATTCAAGCAAAGGAAAAGGGTTGGGGGTGGGGGGGTGGGGGGTTGGAGCGGGGGCGCTCTTTCGCATTTCTTCGGAAATTCTATGGACGTACATTTTATAAAACTTTGCCGTCGCATCCGGACTTTACCTACTATGTCTTCGCTGTACGTTGTCCCTTGTATTATTATTAGCACCGCGTCTTACTACCCGTTCAGGTTATACGCACTTACACTAATGTGTAATGGTAGGGTTATTGTGAGATGAAATGAAGGACCTACAGTTTAACGTGGAATCCGAACCACGGTGGAGGCCTGGCATTCCCCACATTCACAAGATGTCTTGTCAGAGGTGAAGGAAGGGTTTGGTAATCAGATAAATCTGTTCCGGGACCGAGGATTGAACCCCGGCCGCCCGCATAGAAGTCTGACACCTTACCCCTAGACCGCCAGGTCTCCCTTCCTTGTCCCTTGTAATCTGGATCCTTACTTCAAGGTCGTCGTAAAGATGAGGCTGAAGGGAACGTGGGAAAAAGTCAGTGTGCGTTTTTATAGAAAAACATTTTTTGGCCAAAACAAATAAAATATTGCTTCAGTATAAACATAAAGTTTTAAGTTTCCTAACATGGTGATATCAACAGTTGTTGAATATTTGTCAAAAGTGTTTTGGAATTTAATGACAACTTTTTTTCTCTTAATTTAAAAAGTGTATAGTCTAATTCCGCTATGCTCATGAAATATATTCAACAGCTGTTGATGTCATCATGTAAAGAAAATTAAACTCGAGGTTTCTACTAAAGAATAATTGGATATCTTTTGTCCAATTTTTTTTTCTCTTTTTTTTTGCTTTAAAAACTGCCAAAACACTGCTGTTTTCCTGTGTCCCCTAAATCCCCACCTTAATATTTGACGTAGTCACGTGTATGAAATGGTATTTTAGCAAAGACGATTCGCTGGAAAATTAATTTCCCCGGCTTTGATACAAACGAAGTCGCTGGCAAAACCTAGCTAGAAATAGGAATCATTTTCAATTAAACCAATTTACTCATTAATATTTATTTGTCGACGTGTTTATTTGCATATTATTTTAGTAATCATGGAAGCGTTTAAAACAACATAAATTATATTAAATTAGTTACAATTTAAGAGGTTAATTTTTTTTAACTGACTTTACAGTATGATTTATGCAAAGCACAGAGTCAATAGAGATATTGCACTAATATTATCTAGAATAACTGATCAAACAATTATGTGGAAGAGTAAATAATAACTGTGCTGTACTCTCCATGTAATTAGTATATGTGCAAGTATAATTACATGGTTCGTCTAGGTTTAGTTTGTTGGTCGAAATTACATGGAATATCATATTATTTACACACCAAATGACAGTACTTTCTCCGATAGTTGACTAGCAAATGTCAATAAATACGAGGAGGATAATTTAAGAACAGGATCAAAATTATAACAGATGGAGGATGTAAAATCACAATGCGGGAAATACCAACAATCCAATTTTTGTATGAAAAACCAAACATATATTTTTCCTGCTAAAATTGATAACGTTTTACTATATTATTAGTTTTATTTTATTGATTTATTTATTCATGAGACGGCTACAGATCACATGACTTAGCGTATGAATACATGAAAGTATTTCTAGTAACTATTGTAACTGTTAAAATTTTGACAGTATTGGCAAAGGCTTTGATTATAGTATTAAAGTATGAACATATCTCGTTTACAGCAGACCCGATGTTAGTGTCATATCCAACCACAAAGCGCTGTAGTCTATACGTGGGTATGAGAATAGAACTGGAATAGCTATTATTGCTCTACTGCAATTCACTTGATAATGTTTCTGATGTTAACATCTTTAGGATAAATTATACTGAAGTTTAAACACTACAATTTTAGGATATCTCGAATGCATTCTTTCCATTTAAATAGTCGGAATTTATTTTTGAAAAGGAACATTTTCATCTCACATCACATCGCCTCTCGGTGACCACTCTACCAGATTTGTTTAAAATAATGTACTAATAGAGCATTTACGATTTTTAGGTAATTCAAATAAATACCTGATGCGACCACAATCGTACATGTTTTCTCATATAGTCGATTATAGTTAGTGAGTAAATTATCCTATTTCCCCCCCCCCCAAAAAAAAGTGTACATTCTTATTTATAATGTGAAACAGAAACTTATATTTTAAACAAAAATGTTAAATGTAAGCGAAAGCAACGCCATACAAGTAAGTAACCTATAAATGTATGGCGGAGCTTGGGTGATAAATGATTATAAATATGGATATAAGGCGTAGATGAGTGAATAATGACCCTGAACACGTGGTAGAATTATTATCATTATTAGCACCACGTCTTACTACCCGTTCGGGCTATACGCACTTACGCTAACGTGTAATGGTAGGGTGATTGTGAGATTAAATGAAGGACCTACAGTTTAACGTGGAATCCGAACCACGGTGGAGGCCTGGCATTCCCCACATTCACAAGATGTCTTGTCAGAGGTGAAGGAAGGGTTTGGTAATCAGATAAATCTTTGCTGGGGCCGAGGATTTAACCCCGGCCGAATATCTCTAGAAGCTCTCTGAAGTGCTATTTATGGTAACACAGTCCCCTAATTTGTACTTGTGTCTAAATTTTGATATTGTTTGAACCATAAATAAAGC
>CABFOV010000117.1:182162-204951 GCA_902141375.1 Timema poppense
TATATATATATATATATATATAAACCTCTTTTTTGCGGTCAACATTGATACCATTTTGTCTACATCGGTGGTCTTGAGGTATAGAGCTCGCCTCAGGACCCGATGTTCGATTGTTCAGAACCAGCTGACGTTGACCGGTTTTCTTGAGCGATAAACATCCGTAGCACAACCTCCTTCGGAGGGGAAGTAAAGCCGTCGCTCCCATGTCGATTGTGGCATGTAAATGATACCCTGAAAGGTATGTGAAGATACCTTTCCCATCAAAACTGGTAGGCTCTTTCACTCTCGCTCATGGAAATTCTCGTTTGTTTATGTAATCAGTCGGTCCAGAGAGTGCACGTTAAATAACTCAAATATATAATAACATTTTACTATATTATTATTTTTATAGCTATTTATGATATCTATCAAAAGTGACAGATACATATAAGATGACCTGACGTATTAATACGGGAAAGTAGTTCTAGTAACTTCTCCAGCCACCAATTAAGAACCTTTCTATGAAAATTGAACTGTAGACTAAGATAGAAAATGTATCAAGCAGTATTTAATTATTTTTAATAACCTACGACTCTGAATTTGAAGTTTAAAATACGTCGATAGTTTGAGTTGTCATAATAATTAAATCTAAATTGAATCGTAAACAATATATATATCAGAAATGTCCTTTATTACTAAATTAAATTATTATTTATTTTTCTACCAGCATCGGTGGGCATGCAGACTAATATAAAGACGGGGCCTGCCTCAGTGGCTGCATGATCTAAAGCGCTACTTTGGCAGTAGACTGGACTGCCTATGTCAGGGAGATTGTGGTTCAAATTTCGGTCGGGTATACTGAGGGTGGTTTTACCAAATAGGTTTTTCACTTTCCTTCCAAGCAAATGCGGATATACTTCCTATAAATTTAACCTTCTTGATCCCTAAAACCATTAGCGTAATTAGTATATAGGTGGATACCTACCCCGAATGGGTAGTAAGACTTGGTGCTAAAAATAATGTTTGAATTACTATGTATAGAAAATAAACCAATTAATGTGGGCGTACTGTACCTACTGGAGAAATATATTTTTATTGTGTGAAAAAAGATTTTTTGTCATAAAAAGTGAAAAATATGAATCATAACTCACATAACCTTCCCTCCCACCTTAAACTCATCCATTTTTGGTTTGTCAATTACAGAAAAGTCTGTATTCAAATCCCGGTCGGTTGAGGTAGCGTTGATTTTCCTCCCTCTAATTACTTTCCACGAAAATGCGGGTACACTTAATCTAAAACTCATACTTTTCAATCCTACCCCAAAGATTAAGACGTTAAAAAAATACAGATGTAAACTTTTTTTTTTTAAAAAGAAGAGCTGGCGAGTTCTAATTGTAAAACAAGGTTTGTCAATTTCGCCTAATATGACTCTTGACGCAACACGCATAGAGGTAATGTGTTGTGTGACAGTATGATAACACAAAACAGGGGCCACCTACAACCGAAATAAACTAAATAATGCTCCAGTATAAACATATTAATAATATTAGCACCGCGTCTTACTACCCGTTCAGGTTATACGCTTAAGAACTAATTACGCTAATGGGTTAGGAATTGGGAAGGTTGAATATAGAAGACGTGAACTCGCATTTGCGTGGAGGGAGAGTGGAAAACCATTTAGGAAAAACAACCCCCAGTTCACCCGAGCGAGATTCGAACCTTGATCTCCTCATCCTAGGTCGTATAGTTCAACACAAAACTAGCGCGTTAGCCAACTACTCCACCAAGGCGGGTAGCACAAACATGGAGTTTAATTTTCTACACATGGTGAAATCAAGATTTGTTAAATATTCATCATGAGCAGAGTGGCATTAGATGACAAACTTTTTAAATAAATATAAAAATTTGTCACTGAATTCCAGGAAATCCTTGACAGATATTCAATAACTTTTGAGGTCACCATGTGAAGAAAATTAAACTCAATGTTACTATTGAAGCAATGTTTGATTTATTTCGACAAAAAAAAAAGAAGAGTTTTGCTATAAAATCTGCAAAAACACTGGCCTCATCTCGCGTTCCATATATCCTCAACTTAACACTTCGGAACTATAATTTTATGTATTTTTCTAGCTTCCATTTACATTAATGTTTATCAAAGACTTTCCATACATACAGTAAGATTCTGGTAGGAAGGAACTTTTAGAAAACACAAACCTATTTATTTGGGGTCAACATTGATAGCATTTTACCTTATTATTTTTATTGTTATTTTATATGTACAGTAGAGTCTCGGAAAATCGACCTAATGTGGACTGAGATGGTGTCGAGCTATTGAAATGTCGAGTTTTACGAAAGAACTTGCATAAGTTGCATGTTTACTATGTTATGTTTACCAAACAAGGAAGAATCACATTACAGTATCGAATATTATAGGTACAGTTGTACTGTATTGTAGTATGTAGTACAGTACTGAACATATAATATTCTATTGATGTGAATAACACGTTACTGAATTGGAAAACTAACAAACACATCACTTGTAAAAACACCACAGCACGACTGTTCCACAAACAAACTGAGAGGTCATACAGTTGAATGACCCTGGGTTGTGATGACTAATGCCAACAACTGTGTGCACGTGCGCGTGTCGAGTTACACGGAATATCAAGTTATCGAGTGTCGAGTTTCCGAGACTCTACTGTATGATTGGGCAAAATTGACAACCGAAAATTACTTGATGTTACGTATACATACATGAAAATTGTTTTAAATACTTTCTTAACCGTTAAAAAAAATAGTTCATTCATATTTAAATCTGATTACTTGAAAATAACAGGAGAAGAATTTTTTTTTAACGGAAATTCACAATAAATTTTTATGAAAGAAGTTGTGAAACATAATTATTGTGTAAGATAAACTAGTAGAACAAACTAATTTAAAGATTCGTGGAGGACCTGGATAATTTAGAGCATCCTCATAAGCTCCAATCTAGGTCCAAGCACAGAAAATTGGTACTTTTTTTTTTGGCAAGGAAACGTAAGTTTTTTTTCTGAGAGTCTGTAGATATTCTTCACCCCCTCCCTCTCAACCATCCCTCTTATACAGCCCCTCAGTGCTCCTACCTATTTTTGATTCGGTAGACCAAAGTTATATCCCCAAGTGTCAGTGTTGTGCATTTTTTTCCCCTTCTCGCTGTGCCTTACTACCCGTCCGGGCTATAGGTATATACTAATCATGCTAGTGTTGAACGGGCGAGTAACATATAATTTAGAGTAAATGTACCCGGGTTTGCGTGGAAGGAGAATGTGAACCCATTTATTAAATATCACCCTCATTACACACGGCCGGGATTCGAACCATGATCTCACCGTCATAAGCAATCCAGTACAACACGAAAGTGACGCGTTAGACCGTGAGATTACCGATATGGGTCGATTACTTTTTTACAATATTTTCTTTTCTTTATACAGGCAAAAAATCACCTTTATCTTATCCTCTAGTAGATGTTTTAATTAGTTGATGGACTCATTTTGAATTAACGCTTACCAACACGACTGTACTAATAAAGAAAACAAAGAAAACAAAATTCAGTTGTCACGTGACGTGAGCGATGTTCCCCCTCTCCCCCTTTCCCACTTACCCTACGTATCCCTGATTACTCTCTTATTGGGGTAATTGTGTGTTTTTGAACTCACCCCTATCCACGTCACCTCTCACCCCCAACCCCAGCCCCATATACTCCACATTTCTAACCCTTTCAACCCTTCCCTCACCCTTTTTTCCCTCCAGTTCAGAAAGGGGTCGTACCCGCGCTAAAGTAAAAGGGGAGGGGGGGGGGGATCTAATCATTTTGACATCGATTTTTCTCAATTAATTCTGCTCCTCGGGATATTTTCATCCCTTATTTTAGTGGAGGAGATGGATGGGAAAGGGATAAATTTTAATTTAAAAAAAATTCCATGTTTGAAATATTTGGTTTATTTAATATCTACTTACTGACCCATTTTCATGCTCTTTACATGTGAGGTTTTTTTTCGTGGGTCCGTTCACCACCGTATATATCAACGACTAAATCTAAAGGGTAGGGATGAGAAGGTAATGAGAGAGTAAATGTACCCACGTTAGAATCGAGAGGTGATGGCAACAACCCCAATGATAATATCACTAAGGTAAAATCCCCTCCCGGTAGACAAGGTCAAAATTCTAATCCCTGACATCCCCATCACTGATAAAACCCAGACAAGACGAGACTGACACCATTGTAGGCGCACCCATCGATGCGGGTAATGTTATGTTGTTTTTTTAGCATCGCGTCTCACCACCCATTCGGGTTGTATATTATGTATTAATAATTCGTTTTTTGTTTAACTTGTTTACCAAGAAAAAATATCCACTTCAAATCTAAGGAGGAATGGGGAGATATTTAAACTTGAAACCCAAAATAGAAATCATAAGACTGAAGTAGTGATAAGAGCATGTCATGATTCTTACCTTGAATTAATTAACATTTTCTTGAATGAATAGAATGAGGCCTACTGATTCAGAACCCGGATTTTAATGACATGTCATCTATTTTTTGGCAAATTACAGACAATACTCATGTGCACATACATTTGGTTCACTTCCAGCTGGTTGTAGAAATGTGTATTTTATAGCTAATATTTTGGGTCTTTTTTTTTTGTAATTTCGTAATATTAAGTCATATGTTATTGGTTTGTATCATTTAAGAGTCATTTTAGGCATTTTTGAGAGTTTTTAAGGCATGCATATTGATTAAAAGATTTTTAAATAGGTCTACCATCAATCTTTTATAAATGCATACTTACTCAAATATACATTTTTTAATCAATCATTTGTCGTAAAGAGAAGTAAAGTAGACCATGAGCTTTATATAGCAGTTGTCTGAGTGAGAAAATAAAGTAGGCCATGAGCTTTGTATCACAGTTGTCGGGATGAGGAGATAATGTAGGCCATGAGCTTTGTATCACAGTTGTCGGGATGAGGAGATAAAGTAGGCCATGAGCTTTGTATCACAGTTGTCAGAATGAGAAGATAATGTAGGCCATAAACTTTGTATCACAGTTGTCAGAATGAGAAGATAATGTAGGCCATGAGCTTTGTATCACAGTTGTCGGAATGAGAAGATAATGTAGGCCACGAGCTTTGTATCACAGTTGTCGGAATGAGGAGATAATGTAGGCCATGAACATTGAATCAGTTGTTGGAATGAGAAGATAAGGTAGGCCATGAGCTTTATTTCACAGTTGTCGGAATGAGGAGATAATGTAGGCCATGAACATTAAATCAGTTGTTGGAATGAGAAGATAAGGTAGGCCATGAGCTTTATTTCACAGTTGTCTGAATGAGAAGATAATGTAGGACATGAGCTTTGTAACCTCTTTGGTCTTTGCTTGTTTGTAAAAAACACATTCCTGGTGAGACACTACAACTAAGCTGGCGAGGGTTGAGTTGGGAGGGGGTAGCTTTTACTTCTGAAATATACATTTGTAAATCAATAATATATTCAACAGATTGCAAGAGTTTAGTTGTTAAAGACTTAACTTTGTGGATAATTTTGTGTTTACATTATTTTGTAAATTACGTGTTTGATTTGGTCGTGTACTTTTATTTCGAGCTTTTGTGCATACTTTTAAGTAATATTTGAAATTTGTAAGTCATTTTTTAGTATTTTTTAATAAATGTTAGGTATTTTTTGAACATTTTAGGTATTAAAAATTCGGGCCTAATGATAATAATAATCACTAAACATTTAAAACAGCCTTCCAAAGCACAGGATACAATGATATAAATCAACACAAAGACACTGAACTAATTTGGACAAGATCGAATCTTAGGATCCGAACCAAAGACACTCGGAAGTGGAGAACCGACACACTACTACCCAAGTCACGGCAGTTGAAACACATTTCCTACACACCCTCTCTCCGACGTTTGGCCAGCCCTGCAGCAGTTTGTTGTGGCCAGCTGTCTTCCAAGTGACGTCATAACTCGTACCCTTGAGGGTAACATATTGTAACAGCCCTCCTTCACCCACTCAGGGGAGGTCGGGGGTAGTAAGGAAGAAATAGGGGGTGGGGGCTTAGAATAAATTGGGAACGAGCGTTTATTGAATATGAGTGTGTGTGTGCAGTGCATGCCTCTTTACAAAACACCCCCACCCTCCCTTAGCCACGGGGATTAGTGAGGGTGAGGGGATGTGAAGCTCCTGAACCTCCGAAGGGAAGCATCTCGCAACCCTCTTTTGGAGGGTTGAATAATAAAGAGTGGCGTAAAATGGGGAGGAAAAATAAGATAAACGCGAGAGGGTGAAAGAGGAAGGGCACAGTGTATGAAAAGATCAACATCGGCCTGGTTTGTTTGTTATTCGGTGTGTCCCCCACCCTTCTCTCACCACCGACCCTTACTTTCAACTCTTGGGTGACAGCGTGGGCTAAGCAGGTGTGCACGCGTGGAAAAATGGAACAAATCTAGGAGAGTGGGTAGAGGTGAAGGGGGGAGAATGGAACAAATCTAGGAGAGTAGTTATAGGTGGGGGGCGGGGGAATGGAACAAATCTAGGAGTGTGGGTAGAGGTGGAGGAAAGGAACAAATTTAGGAGAGTGGGTAGAGGTGGAGGGGGGAGAATGGAATAAATCTAGTAGAGTGGGTAGAGGTGGAGGAAAGGAACAAATTTAGGAGAGTGGGTAGAGGAGGAGGGGGGAGAATGGAATAAATCTAGTAGAGTGGGTAGAGGTGGAGGAAAGGAACAAATTTAGGAGAGTGGGTAGAGGAGGAGGGGGGAGAATGGAATAAATCTAGTAGAGTGGGTAGAGGTGGAGGAAAGGAACAAATTTAGGAGAGTGGGTAGAGGAGGAGGGGGGAGAATGGAATAAATCTAGTAGAGTGGGTAGAGGTGGAGGAAAGGAACAAATTTAGGAGAGTGGGTAGAGGAGGAGGGGGGAGAATGGAATAAATCTAGTAGAGTGGGTAGAGGTGGAGGAAAGGAACAAATTTAGGAGAGTGGGTAGAGGAGGAGGGGGGAGAATGGAATAAATCTAGTAGAGTGGGTAGAGGTGGAGGAAAGGAACAAATTTAGGAGAGTGGGTAGAGGAGGAGGGGGGAGAATGGAATAAATCTAGTAGAGTGGGTAGAGGTGGAGGAAAGGAACAAATTTAGGAGAGTGGGTAGAGGAGGAGGGGGGAGAATGGAATAAATCTAGTAGAGTGGGTAGAGGTGGAGGAAAGGAACAAATTTAGGAGAGTGGGTAGAGGAGGAGGGGGGAGAATGGAATAAATCTAGTAGAGTGGGTAGAGGTGGAGGAAAGGAACAAATTTAGGAGAGTGGGTAGAGGAGGAGGGGGGAGAATGGAACAAATCTAGGAGAGTGGGTATAGGTGGGGGGCGGATAATGGAACAAATCTAGGAGAGTGGGTAGAGGGGGAGGGGGAGAATGGAACAAATCTAGGAGAGTGGGTAGAGGTGGAGGGGGGAGAATGGAACAAAGCAAGGAGATTTGGTAGAGGTGGAGGGGGGAATGGAACAAATCTAGAAAAGTGGGTAGAGGTGGAGGGGGAGAATGGAACAAATCTAGGAGAGTGGGTAAAGGTGGAGGGGGGAGAATGGAACAAAGCAAGGAGATTTGGTAGAGGTGGAGGGGGGGAATGGAACAAATCTAGGAAAGTGGGTAGAGGAGGGGTCTGAAGTCTTAAATCGCGTAAACAATGGTTGCTCGCCACGAATATATTGCACTAAAATATGTAATATTAGTTGGTTTTCTCCAATCTAGCTTGATCACCAAGAAAAAATAAAACTACTTCAAATCCAAAAAGAAGTTATGTGATATATTTAAATTCGAAATTCAAAAGAGAAATATTAAGACTGTAAAAATGATAATAGCATGACAAATCTTAACATGAACTACTTTTTTAATGTATGGAGCAGACGTACTATTCACAGAATTACTAATAATAACCTCATCATAAAAGTTGGTAGAATACGTTGAAGCACCACATGTATTTCATGTTCATGCTACAGAATTCATGAGCTACAGTGAAGAACCAACTGGAGCGTTACATGTTCTCACTTTCGAAAACAAGGTTACAATACATAATATCTTGATTTTTTAATGTTTACGATGCTGACATAAAAAGACTTACAGTTGCGAATAGAACGATTCTTAAAATAAAAATATTTTCCCTTATCCGTGGTGCAGTTTCTTAAGGCAGTGAAAGCGACTTCAGCCAATTTCTTTCTAACAAGGGGAATCGTCCAAAGGGAATGGGCCCTTCCTTTTGGACCGTGGTGAGGGTGGCGAGGAGACCTCGCGGCTTGCATTGGAGAAGAATAGCTGTTCCCGTGGTGTAGTGGTTAGTGAACCTGACTACAAGTCTAGGGGTCCCGAGTTCAATTCCCGGCTGGTAACTTGGGTATTTTTCCAGAAAGGGGAACCACCCCAACGGTCACCAGGGTTTGGTAGGTTAGTTTAAGTTAGGTTTAAGTGTTTCCACTGGTCCCACACCTCAACCTCACTACTACCATCCCCTCATCTCATCGGGCATGGAAAGAGCTTCCACGGAAAGGATGCACGATTAGTAAATTTGGGCGTCCCCTGGACAACGGTACATTAGTACTCCCTAATCTTTACACTACTGGGCTATGAATGCTGTAGCCCAGACGCGCAATATTATTATTATTATCATTATTATTAAAATGCTATTTAAAACCAAAGTGTAGAATAAATTAACCCTAACTATTAATTTGTTATCTTCCATTCAAATCAAACCCAGTCTAATCGTTTGTAAGGAACGTGAAACTATCTGGCAACCGAACACAATATATTTAAATATTTAAATCTAGCGCTGAGATATGAACTGACGCACGTGAATCCACGGAGATAAGGTTGTATACTAACCCGGTTAAGATCCGGACCAAGGTCTCCAGGATTGTTACGACACGTATCGTTAGAACGTAACTATCTGGCATCCGAACACAAGACAATGTAATCAAACCTCCACTAATAATTAACTAACACGCGCGTATCGAGAACGATTAAGGCGTGTATCGAGCCACTGAGAATCCGAACATGGGACGCCCGGTAGTAATAAACTGCGTGTGTTTTAAAACATTGGTAGATGTTAACATCTCCCTCAGGGGTGTGTGGTATTTTATTACAAACCTTTATATAAAAAAAAGAATATATATTGCAGTGAAAATAAGTAAATCATTTTCGACCGAAGTACCAGCATGGAACGAAAATTGTTTTAGATTTTAATATATTGCGTGTTACCCGTGTCACGTGATTAGGGAGAATATATTGTTTTAATGGATATTAGTACCGCCCATTTATATAAGTCTAATGAAATACAAACTTTTACTTGAAATTACTTAGATTTTATCAAATAAAATCTCTCAAACAATACACAATAATTATTCATTCACCTCTGCTAAATATTGGGAAAAGGCTTAGGACTCCGTATTTCATATTTTTATGGCCCTGTGAATTAAATTTGCAGTCGATTTGGAAAGCCAACCAATTCAATGAGGACACAAATCAAGCACAGTACATTTATGCTTTTTTTTATCCGTTTTTTATTTTATTTCAACGGATTGTATTTTTAAATCATGTTATTTTAATGAAATGTAGTTCCATTTATTATCTTATAATAACTTACTTTTTTTTTTTAAATAAAAATAACCAAATTACGTCTTTAAACCAATCCAAATTGTTGAGGTGGTATGTACACGCCATTAAATTCATCCATCGCATTTTCTGATCGTAAAAATGCTGCTTTTGTCGTACGTTAAACAAAAAAAAACAACAACGGGGGAGTCTGAGTGTATAAGGGCGTTTTAAAACTTTTTTTTTTTGGAATAACAGTGTGCTCACGACCATAATAAGGCTCAATAATTCAAAGAAACGAAGCAACCGACATGCCCCCTAAATCGCCCCCCACCCCTCTTTCCAGCGGACTCGATGTATGGCAATAATCCAGAATTTAATGGGCCAAGAAATAAAACGAGTGTAGAATGGGAGAGACAGAAGTTATCTAAGCAATAAATATCAATAATAATGTCGACAGTTTGTTCCTCGCCAAGGGAGAGTGTGATTGGGGTTGGGAAATATTATTACAGTATATTGAGGCGTGTTTCATCCCCTAGATATTTCAGAAAGTTGAGTCACCCTTAAATCCACCTTTATTTCCCCATTTCTTAGTGTTCGTAGACCTTATATTTTCAACTAGAACGTTATGTGATTAGTTTTAACTTGAGGGTGTTGAAGGTTTAAGGTGGAATGGAAGGGAAAGTAATTTAAGGTTGTAAAGATTATATTTTACACATCATTTTTTATCAATTAATAGAGATAATCAGATCAAACCCAACGTAATAATATTCCAAATTTGTTTACATTATATTTCGCAGTAAATATCTACGTGGTGCAACATCCTTCTGTCCCTCTCTATTGAACACCCAGGCAAAATCTTCTCGAATGACAAAGGGCGAGAGACGAGGGATGATTGCATCGCGTTATTCGAAAATTCTCGAAGCCAAGGATTCGTAAACAAACCTTTTGGAAAACTGAGATGAAGATACTTGCGTAGAGGCCGATACACACAGAATGCTAAGCTATGCTGTGCTGTGCAAAGATTTTGTCGGTTTGGTTTCACACTCATTGCTAAGCTAAATTAAGCAATGGTCCTTCTTTTCCCTCCAGAATTCAGTGTTGTTTCTTTCTGGTCTGCTCCAGTGAAGTTTAGTTATGACGGTGTTCTCCAAAATGTCTTGTTTAAGTTCAGATGATAGTACTTAGAAAGAAAAGATGCTGCTCTTAGCAGTTGTTTTGGAAGATGAAGAAAATTTAGGAGGTGGAGGTTTGACTTGTTAAATTAAAGCTTTCATTTTAATATAAACACATCTATTAAATATAAAACCTAAATAGAAAATCACTTAAATACACGTAAAACAAAACTTCAACATGTCTTTAATTATTTTCACCAAACCAGCGCTGCGTCTGTTCAACACGGAGCCCAAGCTGCGTTATGCGCATGCGCAACGTAAGATGGCTCAAGATGTGAGATGGAAAGTTGCCGGCCAGCAATCGGAAAACACAGCGTGGCGTAGCAAGGCATATAGTTCAGCCATTGTAGACATATTTCGCAAATATCGTAAAAAAAGTTATAGATAGCTGGATGTTGGTATATATGTAGTTTAACATACTAAAAGTCCTCGTGAATACCGTATGAGCTTCCACTGATGTGACCTTGAAAATACCAGGATTTTTTTCCCCGTATGCCTCGTGAACGGTGGCACCTATAAAATTATGTCCAATACAAATTGTGTTGGAAATTAGATTCTCTATATAAACAATCCTATCAGTTTTATCACCAGTCCACTCCTTTTCCTTCAAAATGCCCAAGAGTTAAATCCTCTTTTTAGGAAATTGTAAACATATGAGATTATAAATATTGCATTAGCAAAAAGTGTTTGTGTTCCCATACTTTGAAGAGGTTAAAGAGGTTTGAGTGATAATATATAGTAATATAATAAGATATAATAAAAAATAAGCTGTAATAAGTATGAATTAGTATAATAGATATAATAAGATGTAATAAATACCTATGAAAAAGTGAATTCATATCTCAATCTTTTTGATGCTCCATGCATCACTTCATCAGCTTCTTTGACCTCCATATCTTCATAGCTTGACGTTCCATTATAAGGAGAGAAAATTACGTCAGTACTTGATTCGTTATCATTGTCATTTTCTCCATCATTTTCGTTGTTTCTACCGTCATATTCACAATCTTCCTCGAATGACGATTGCCATAAACTCTTTTGAAAATCCACTTCCTCAATATCATCGAGATCTTCCATATCCATCTCTGGTCACCCAGAGCTATCGCACGAAACTACAATGCAGTGCAAGCAAACAAGCGAACACTTTAATCCTGCTTTACGGCATTCACAGGCTTTACCGCATCCTTTCAAGCAACCACAGAAAATTGAGTCCAAAATATTGTGTGGTGCTGACCCTAAGGTTGATGCAATCGGAGAAAGTGCGATTCTATGAGCCAGCCCCAGTTTTGAGGAAGGAGTTTATTACCTTGCCACAATTGCACTTGCCAGTAGACACGAAGGCTGTGCTTGCAGCGTCTAGAGTAGGTGCCAATGCTGATAACAGTTTTTTCCCTCCTGCAACACCTTTATTAAAGAATATAAAACGATGTCTGTTTAGTGACTCGGTTTGTTTGAGTGCGCCATACAGACCAAGGAAAATGTTTGTCCCGGCGTCAGCAATTTTCTCTGGTGAAGCCTTTTCTTCTTTAAAAGTGTGAGCTGCTTTGACAAGGTCTCCTCTCTTTTCCAGAACTTTTCTTAATGCTAGCTTATCCTTTGCGAAAATAGCTGGGGTGCAATCGCAACCTGAGAAAGCGTGCAGGTATAAAATGCTATCCTTAAGGAGAGGTTTATTATTTAAACTATGAGATGAGTTTGGTCTGCACCTTGCCTCTTTCTGGTTTTACAAAAAAATAATTTAGATGTTTCAGGTGCAAATAAGGTCAACAGTACCAGGAGGTCAACATCCTCTTCGACTATAGAACAGCTTTCCTCGGACGTTGAAGAATCAATTGCTGTTTGAATAATAAGCGTATCTGATTGCTTTACCTCAACGTCATTCTCAAACAATTTTTCCATAAGGATGGATATCAGCTTGGCCTTATTATGATCATTTGACAAGAAGTTCTCTTGGGCTGCAGTCAAATTCATGTCCTCATGAAATTATATATTTGGAGAAAACTTTTTGTAATATCTAAGAGATCTTTCGGCTGCTTTGGTAATACAAACATTTTCTGAGTACCCATAAAAAACAATGATACATTTTCTTCCAAAGTATCTTTGGACATAATAAATGTCTCCTTCTAAAAGAGTCCTGTAAATTCCAACAGTGGTCCACACAACACGATGCAAGAGCCAAACTCCATCAATAATGTAAAAAACTGCCAAATGGGTCAGTATTTTCCTGCTTCTTTTCAGATATGAATATAATTCAGCTTCATTTGTTTTTTCTCATTCCTTTTTCATCAAAGAGAGATAAAGGTTAAAGAAATAATTAAAACACCAAATAACTTTCTAAATATTCTTGTGATTTCAAGCAAACAGATATGCACTGAAAAAGTTGCAGAGGTTCAACAATTATACCATGATCGTGAATTTTAATGGAATTATTAACCATTGCTAAGGTCTACATGTCTTGACGTGACAAAATTTTCCCCCAGAAATTTTCTCTAATGCTCTGCAACCGACACTGCAGGCGTCCTGGCAGTTGATTATTTTCTCATCTCCTACAGTTCCACTTGAGATTGACAGACAATCGCCAATGACATGGAAAAGTGCATTTCTTGCAAACTACAAATCCGATTTCTGAACATCTTCTGTATCTCTTTTTGAATGAGAATCTCGTGATTCCTTGTGTTTCTCCATCTCAACAGTCCTTGAATATCAATCTTGTGTTTTGTGGCATTTGACCACGGACTCTTTGAATGAAGAGAGAAAAAAACGTGGTGCTCATGAACAAAATATTCAAGAATTATTTAGATTACAACTTGAAGAAAATTAAGCTAAAAATATATATATATATACAGAAACATTATTTTAATTATGTTGTACAAAACTGTTTTTTGTTTAAAAAATTCTACAAAAATATTGGCCTCAACCCACACTCGTATTTGTTCCGCCTTAAAATGCATCCATGCTCTCATAATTAACTTAAATTTACTGTGATTATTTTAATTTCCTTTTATTATTTAAAAGCTTTGATCTCTTTATAGTGATAATGGCAAATTTTTGCGTTGACACGTCTTTAAACCTCAATGGAATTATTAATAAACTCAATTTGTGATTTTTTTATGTGGACCACGTCTTACTACCCATACGGCTAACCGCATATTTGCACTAACAATGTAGGTATTATGAAAGGTAGAATACTGATAAAAGGCACCCACAATCACGTGGAACGATAGAGTGGGAAACAATTGAGGAAAAGTCACACTCATTAGTCCTTTACCTGCCTGGAATTCGGCGATACTCTTTGCTACCGCCCATATATGTGGTAATAATCTTTTATACAGCCCATATATGTGGCGATACTCTGATACATACCATATATATGGCGACATTCTTTGATTCATTATTTATGTGTGGTGATATTTTTTGATACAATCCCTACAGAACCCTTGGTATGAAACGTTCTGGAAAGATAAGCATAAACTAATATATTTTTGTGATTAAAATGTGACTGAACAAACACTACATTACTATTAACTAAAACAATATTACTTTTAGTGCTGTAATTGTCGACTTAATTATTATATATTTTCCCCCTAAACCCTTTTTAAATTCTCTGATGCAAATATTCACCACAATTAAACAGAGTTATCGGTGTCCACTCCACCATGGTTCACGTGACGCTACCTACTAGTTCAGTCAAGTAAAGGGGGCAAATGGTACAAAAATAAAATATTAAGAAAAAAACTTAAAAAAAAAAAGGTTTGTCGCATACTCCGACACCACAATGAGACAATGAAATCCCGCGCTCTTGACAAAGTTGGCGTGACAGAGGGTTTATATTCACACTGTCTATTCAAGGGGTGAATGCGAGGGTAATATGGGGATGGGAAGGAGGGTGAACATGACTTTTCAAAACACGAACATCCCCCCCCCCCCTTTCTGCCTTTATAAACTTAAACCTTCCCCTTTTCACATTCATCCGTATAGTGCCTAGTGCGTGAAGCACACGTTTTATTTTAGAAAGGGGAGATCCGAAAGGGGAGATTAAACAGCTACGTATTAGAAGGGTTACCTTTTTTCGCATCTGTTTTTTTTAGGGATATTTCCACCCTACCTCTTTTGATCTTTCTGATACATTTAAATTAGGTAGTATTTACAATACCAAGTTGTCATGCCACGGATGATTATCGCGTGTTTCACTGTTTTTTTTATTACTCGAAACTCGTTCGGTTTTTTTATTTCCTTTTAATATTTGTCTCGTTCATTTTACCTCTTATTTTCTTAGACCTTTTCCCTCTCTTCATTTATTTTTATGTTTTGTTTGTCTGATAAACTTAAAAAAAAAAAGGTAAATTCAATTACCCAAGATATTAAACTAAGTCGTTAAACGTTATAAGGGAAAAGTTTATTGAGTTGTTAAACTTCAAATGAGGTTTGGTAAGATTCTGGCCAACCGCTTATGTGGTTTAACGGTTTAATGCGTCACTCTCAGACTAGACTGTATTATCGATGACGGGGAGAACCTAGTTCGAATCTCGGTCAGTTGTACTGAGGGTGTCCCCCCCCCCCTCCCGTATGGCCCAACACTGTCTTTTTACGCAACTGGGGGAAAATTAACTACAAATTTTACCTCCTCGTTCCTATTCCAATAGTTTAATTAATACTCGGATAGCCTAAACGGGTAGTAGGACGTGGCGAACCAAAACCAAAATCAAGTTTGTTTTTTGTGTTCCATCCCAGGGTAGTTGTTGAAAGATATTAACTATTATTTTTATTTAATGTTCTAATCAAAATGCTAAATCAACTCAAGACAGCATACTCAACCACCCAAACTCCACCCGCATCGATAGTCAGGCGGTTTAAAGTGTCGGGCTCACGATAGACCGTGTTGATGGTGATGAGTCTTTGGGACTAATCTCAGTTGGAGGCACTATGTTTGGTCCTCCACCTGCATTTTATCAATCTTGTTTTCCCGTCCTCACTCTACGTTGATGTGGGTGCGCTTCATATACACATAAGCACATCCCTCCCCATATTGATATATAGCCGTTAAATAACCCTTGTGTCAAAATGTATACATAATCAAGCTCTAATAATATGTTCAATATAGATATAGGGGTATGAGCGAATTAAAACTAAACTAACTAAATTCCCATGCCAGGCCTCCACCGTGGTTCGGATCCCACGTTAAACTGTAGGTCCTCCATTTCATCTCACAATCACCCTCCCATTACACATTAGCGTGAGTGCGTACAACCCGAACGGGTAGTAAGACGCAGTGCTAATAATAATAATAACTAAATTCCCTTTAGGCATTGCCTGGGATTGAACCAGTGTACCTTAGACTTTTGTGTTTTTTCTGTCTACCTACCCACTAGGAATAGGTAATTATTATCTTTTGTTCATTTTGCACCATAATAATTATATCAGATCTCACGGTGTGATACGTTCGTGGTGAGATGATGATTAGAGGAACAAATAAGTTAATTACTGGGATCCAACTGCCCGGTGGGGTGTAGGGGGGGGGGATCTTGGGTTGTTGCCAGTGCAAGCAAGACTTGACCAGACTATACTTGTAAGACTTTTTTACTCCCCTATTTCAAATTTACTGGCCACACACAAAATAAAGCCAGTAATTAATTAATGTATGTTTATTGAGTTTAAGGGTCTTGGCCCTGTCGAGTGCGAGTCTGAAACCTATTTCGTGGGATGGGGGGTGGGAGTGTGAAAGGCGCGGTGTGGCTTCACAACCGACCAAAGTATCCTTCCGCGCCAACAAGAACAGATGGATCACGGAAACCGTAGATGGTGCTGCAGTAGCCCCATGGCTTCTTTGGTGCTGACTGACAGATGACGGCTTTGAAAAGTTACCAGACCAAATTATGTATCCCTACGCCGAATCATATCATCTGCAAAAACATGTGTTTAACGGCTGTCACTTCTGACAGTCAAAATGTAGGTATATACCTAAATGTTGACTGTGAGAAGTCAGCTGTGAGATGTCAGTCAGCACCAAAGAAGCCACGGGGCTACTGTAGCTACCGGACAGGTCTTGCGGAAAAATCATACGTTTGGAAATATCAGTTTTCTCGAGAATGAGTTAAATTTTTATGTTAATATTTTCGACACCCCTTCTAAGATAATGTATCGATGTTTATTAATCGTTACATTTTCTTATTTTTTTTATGATTCCGGCTGATATCTACTAAAAAATGTTGATTTTATTGATATTTGATCACTGTTAAAATTATAGAAGAGGCGAGTATATAAAAAGTATAACTTGAACAAACCGTTTCCTAAAAGAAAATTGCAAAACAATAAAATTTCTTGAAGATAACCGTTTGTTCCCATGGCTCTACATTTCTACGCCAAATGAAAAGGGCCAATCGCCCTAAAGGCCACGTTTGAAAACTGAGAGGTCGAGAACAACTTACAATACTCATTTGCATGTTCAGTTGGTAAGCAGGGCAAAGATTTATCTGATTACCAAACCCTTCCTTCACCTCTGACAAGACATCTTGTGAATGTGGGGAATGCCAGGCCTCCACCGTGGTTCGGATTCCACGTTAAACTGTAGGTTCTCCATTTCATCTCACAATCACCCTACCATTACACATGAGCGTAAGTGCGTATGACGCGAACGNCCCCCCCCCTCCCGTATGGCCCAACACTGTCTTTTTACGCAACTGGGGGAAAATTAACTACAAATTTTACCTCCTCGTTCCTATTCCAATAGTTTAATTAATACTCGGATAGCCTAAACGGGTAGTAGGACGTGGCGAACCAAAACCAAAATCAAGTTTGTTTTTTGTGTTCCATCCCAGGGTAGTTGTTGAAAGATATTAACTATTATTTTTATTTAATGTTCTAATCAAAATGCTAAATCAACTCAAGACAGCATACTCAACCACCCAAACTCCACCCGCATCGATAGTCAGGCGGTTTAAAGTGTCGGGCTCACGATAGACCGTGTTGATGGTGATGAGTCTTTGGGACTAATCTCAGTTGGAGGCACTATGTTTGGTCCTCCACCTGCATTTTATCAATCTTGTTTTCCCGTCCTCACTCTACGTTGATGTGGGTGCGCTTCATATACACATAAGCACATCCCTCCCCATATTGATATATAGCCGTTAAATAACCCTTGTGTCAAAATGTATACATAATCAAGCTCTAATAATATGTTCAATATAGATATAGGGGTATGAGCGAATTAAAACTAAACTAACTAAATTCCCATGCCAGGCCTCCACCGTGGTTCGGATCCCACGTTAAACTGTAGGTCCTCCATTTCATCTCACAATCACCCTCCCATTACACAATTAGCGTGAGTGCGTACAACCCGAACGGGTAGTAAGACGCAGTGCTAATAATAATAATAACTAAATTCCCTTTAGGCATTGCCTGGGATTGAACCAGTGTACCTTAGACTTTTGTGTTTTTTCTGTCTACCTACCCACTAGGAATAGGTAATTATTATCTTTTGTTCATTTTGCACCATAATAATTATATCAGATCTCACGGTGTGATACGTTCGTGGTGAGATGATGATTAGAGGAACAAATAAGTTAATTACTGGGATCCAACTGCCCGGTGGGGTGTAGGGGGGGGGGATCTTGGGTTGTTGCCAGTGCAAGCAAGACTTGACCAGACTATACTTGTAAGACTTTTTTACTCCCCTATTTCAAATTTACTGGCCACACACAAAATAAAGCCAGTAATTAATTAATGTATGTTTATTGAGTTTAAGGGTCTTGGCCCTGTCGAGTGCGAGTCTGAAACCTATTTCGTGGGATGGGGGGTGGGAGTGTGAAAGGCGCGGTGTGGCTTCACAACCGACCAAAGTATCCTTCCGCGCCAACAAGAACAGATGGATCACGGAAACCGTAGATGGTGCTGCAGTAGCCCCATGGCTTCTTTGGTGCTGACTGACAGATGACGGCTTTGAAAAGTTACCAGACCAAATTATGTATCCCTACGCCGAATCATATCATCTGCAAAAACATGTGTTTAACGGCTGTCACTTCTGACAGTCAAAATGTAGGTATATACCTAAATGTTGACTGTGAGAAGTCAGCTGTGAGATGTCAGTCAGCACCAAAGAAGCCACGGGGCTACTGTAGCTACCGGACAGGTCTTGCGGAAAAATCATACGTTTGGAAATATCAGTTTTCTCGAGAATGAGTTAAATTTTTATGTTAATATTTTCGACACCCCTTCTAAGATAATGTATCGATGTTTATTAATCGTTACATTTTCTTATTTTTTTTATGATTCCGGCTGATATCTACTAAAAAATGTTGATTTTATTGATATTTGATCACTGTTAAAATTATAGAAGAGGCGAGTATATAAAAAGTATAACTTGAACAAACCGTTTCCTAAAAGAAAATTGCAAAACAATAAAATTTCTTGAAGATAACCGTTTGTTCCCATGGCTCTACATTTCTACGCCAAATGAAAAGGGCCAATCGCCCTAAAGGCCACGTTTGAAAACTGAGAGGTCGAGAACAACTTACAATACTCATTTGCATGTTCAGTTGGTAAGCAGGGCAAAGATTTATCTGATTACCAAACCCTTCCTTCACCTCTGACAAGACATCTTGTGAATGTGGGGAATGCCAGGCCTCCAATGGGTTTAGACACACACACACACACACACACACACACACACACACACACACACATAAAATATACGACCATCACTTCAACAATCATTCTTCCACTTATTACCCTGTATGCTCTAAAATGTATGTCTCAGAACTTTTTTTTATTATTACTACCTGCTCAGGTTATACGAATATGTAATAACTACGCTAATGAGTTAGGTGAGGGAAGTTGAATCTAGAGGATGTGTATTCATATTTGAGTGGAGGGAGAGTGGAAAAGCCTTTAGGAAAACCACCCTTAATAAACCCAACCGGGATTCGAACCACGATATCCCTGTCATCGGTAGTTTAATATATTACGAGAGTGACGCCTTAGCTCAGATCATGTGGCCACCAAAGCGAGTATGTTTCGTAATTACTTCCAAAAACATGTTGGCTGTTTTTCATCCATTTTTGTGTGTATATCATGGAAACGACGATAAAAATGTCACAATTTTCGTATATATATTTGTGTGTTCACGCGTAATGCGCGTCTCTTACTACGTTTTAGGGAAGACAATATGACCATCGAGAGTTTCGTTGTTGTACTGCGTATATGCTCATGGAATTGCTCTCTCGATTAACAGAGAGACAGCCAGATCATGAACAGTTGATCTGTATTTATTTGGAGAGTGTGTTTATCTTCCGATTTACCTACCATTGTGTTGATATAAAGACGAAAAAAGGAAGTGTCTTTAACTCTGACAAGTTCTGCTATGTATGTGATAGGTTTACTACGAAAACTCCGAGGAAGTAGATCTTTAGTTTTACTTAATGTGCCTAATATTTGCTTTTTTTGATTGCAAAATGGGGGACCAAGACAGAAACTGACCTACACCTATTTCCTTTACTAACCGCACAACACATCAGAGGATGTGGCTAACCAGGAAACTCGAAAAGTATGCCTTTCGATGAACCTATGGTGTGGTGAGAACCACTTAACTATGTTTATAATTGCTATGTATGTACGACAAAAATATCAGGAATGTAAAAAAAAAAAAGTGAGCACAGTTTCAAATGTCTGAACATATTATCTGCAATAAGGCCGGCTCCCCGTAATGAAGACCTACCAGTTCCATTTCCTCCAATAGGATGAGATTAAGGTACGACAGTAGCCCTATGACTTCTTTGGTGCTTTGAAAAGTTACCAGACCAAATTATGTATCCCTACGCCGAACCATATGATCTGCAAAAAACATGTTAAGCAGCTGTCACTTTTGACGGTCCAAATTTAGGTATATACCTAAATGTTGACTGTCAGAAGTCAGCTGTGAGCTGTCAGTCAGCACCAAAGAAGCTACGTGGCTACTGTAGTTATGAAGATGGTGCTGAAGAATGTGATATATAAACTTTACTGAGCCATCCACCTCCAAGGATTTGGCCTGCCAACTGAGAACTGATTCCATGTTACATTTATTTATGAAAGACGATTGTAATGAGATAGTTCATGAATTAAGTTAACCAAGGAGTAATCTGAACTTCTTGGTACCCTGTTACAGCAATGGGAACGTCAGGCAACAGCAAATCATTATATCGTGCAACAATAGGGGAAAAAGAAGTGGATATCTACCCGGAAGAAGTAATGTAAACACGTTCCACTGGCTAAACCAGAAAAGATTCTTCTTACACCTTTATATATAAAGCTTGTTTTAATGAAGAATTTCCTTGAGTCTTAAGTTAAAATAGGAAGTGGATTCTCACCTGTCTCGTAGAGAAGCTTTTCTCCGTATAACAGATGCCAAGTTTAAAAGAAGAGTTGTCATTGGTCCCAAAACAAGGGCACTTTTGAAATATGATGTATTTGAGAAGAAGCTACAGTATACTCAACCAACAGTTTGGATTTCTGTTGTGCATTGATTACTTGGAAAAAAGGAAAGAGGACAACTATGTGTTTGTGGTGTTAACTTTACGTAAAATGCTATACAATTTATAGTATAAATATATGGAGTGTCGAATGTCTTCGAAAATTCATTTTCTACCTTCATATTTGTTTGTTTTTTTCTGAAAATTTGGGAGCTGTGTGTGATGAATAAGTGAGAACGCTTTCATCAGGACACATCCATGGCGTAAAAGAATTATCAAGGTCACTAGGGTACTTCCATGACGGGAGATAACTGTTGGTTTTTTAAGAGGAAATGCGAAACGTACTATAAGAAAAAAAAAATCCGTTATGATTATTTTAATTACAGTAGGATCTGGCCAATTCGAATAATTGTATAATTCAAACCCACCATTATTCCCCACGAAATTATTACTCAAATAAATGACAAAAAATAACATTTGATTCGAATTTTTAAAGGAAATATTTGGATGATTTGAAGTTTATACAATATCTTGTTAATTTTTTTCGAGTTTCTACTCACTTAAAACCTAACTTAACAATCTCAACCAAACCCAAGAATGCCAGGAATGTCAAACACAGTTAAGAGTTATTGACTCAAAGTAAAAGAGAGAACAGAGAATTTTGTCCAAACTGCAAGCGATTTTCCTAGAATAGAATGTTTTTGGCTCTGCTTTAATCGACTCTGTGTGGCAATGCCATCACGTGACGCCCGGCATGGGAAGGGGTAAGGTTTATGTTGCTTGTCCTAATCTGGCACCTCTGTCTCTCAGTGACAATCGCTAATTGTCATCTGACAGGTGTAAAGCGCAGTGTTTTTACGATGTATAAGTGTGGAACCTACACAAGTTTAGCCTCAGCCAAGAAGGTTAAAGTTATTAGAGAAGTGGAAAAGGGAGTAAAAAAGAAGTGTGATATCGCAAAATAATATGGAATACAGTCGAACACTTAATTTAAGTGCAAAAACTGATAAAGTCTGCATTTTATTTACGGTGAGTTAATTTTTACAATTTTTCATTTTGAGTTTTTAACAAACAGATCAGATACTCATTGGTTAATTCGAATTTTGGATATTTAGAATTTTTGTTAGATATCCCTTGGACTTCGAGTTAAAAAGGTTCTACTGTATAAAGAATATACATCATCTATACGATGGTTTTAAATTAATATAAATGTTGTATTTCAAAATGAAAAAAGGTTCATGATGAAGGTTGCATATGTATATGTTTGTTATTAAAAATTGGTAGTTCATCGAAAATTTAAGTATATTTTTAGGTATATTATTATTATTATTATTATTATTAGCACCGCGTCTTTCTACCCGTTCGGGTTATACGTACTTACGCTAACGTGTAATGGTAGGGTGATTGTGAGGTGTAATGAAGGACCTACAGTTTAACGTGGAATCCGAACCACGGTGGAGGCCTGGCATTCCCCACACTCACAAGATGTCTTGTCAGAGGTGAAGGAAGGGTTTGGTAATCAGATAAATCTTTGCCGGGACCGAGGATTGAACCCCGGCCGCCAGCATAGAAGTC
>CABFOV010000117.1:207445-217791 GCA_902141375.1 Timema poppense
CCCCCCCCCCCCTTCCAAGTTAACTAAAAGCGTGAACATTTTAATTAAAGAAGAGTTTGACGAATTTTCCATTGATGAGTCCACCAATCATTTACAAAATATTTTAAAATGCACTTGAACATTTAAAATAAAATAAAAATCTTTGGGGAATATAATTTTCTTAATAATTATTAATCAGCAAGGGCATGGAAAGGAAGAGGATGCGGGGGGTGGGGGACGTCTGGACCTTCCCTAGATTTTGATGAACTAAAGATTTAATAAAATTTTCTAGTGGGCCCACCCCCGGCCCCTAAAGAAATTAGCTTTCTACGCCCTGGTTATGCAGTAGATAGCGCGATAAATTTTAATACGAGTACAACATTTAGCCCCAAACTAATAAAAAGTAAATACAACTTTATATTAATTAAATGCTAATGTGTGTTAAATTATTTTAATTTAAAACAAATAAATCATAACACTTGCTGGCATTTAGTTATTTTCGCAGCAAACATTAAGAATATAATATTCCACTCTAATTTGTGTCTTCCTACAACTACAAAAAGAAATAAAAGAAGCGTGAAATTAATAGCTTTTGTTATTTATTTTACGAGGAAGCAAAATAATAGACTCGCCATAGCAAGGTCTCGTCCCGGGAACACGCCCACTAATTAACAAAGAAACAACAATAGTAGTAATAATAAACAACTACACGTAGCCTTGGGACACAATGTGATAACCATCAAAAACCAAATCCGTGCACACGAACCCGAAAGTAATTTTCGATTGTCTCTCCCCCTCCTACCATACCCCTTAACTTACCTCCCCTCTCTCGATGTCGATACAACAAGGTCCCCCCCTCCCCCCTTTTGCCTGTCGGCCATGATAACGACAACGGGATAGCGGAAAACGCGCACGCGGCGTTTCCATTAAAATATCAGTCCGGAGGTATTGAAATAGCGTGAGAGAATCCCCCACATGCCGCGTGAAAGGGGCAAGAGAGAGGGGGGAGGGGATATTTGAGGGGACAATGGTGGTAGCATTGTGTGGTAATCATTTGACCGTCATGATTCGGTCCTGTCGGCGATGCTCTAACAACAATATTTTTTCCCCTCCCTCTCCCTCTCTCTATCTATCTATCTCTTTCCCTTATCTAGTTTTGTTTCTCTGTATTTATACGCATGTGTATCTGGTTTTTTTGTTGTTGTTATTTGAAAAAAAAAATATCTCCCTTCAGCCCCCCTCTTACCCTTTCTATCTATTTCTCCCCCTCCACCCCTTATTCCGTGTAAAGCTATGTTGATCATCGTTCACTACACCAGATCAGCCTCACACATGATTGAACTCATGTATAATCACATATTAGCTCTATACACCACGAACATAACTGATACATACACATATACATGCGCGCGGCAGGTTGAAGCGCTTGCTTACCGGGACAAATTATCAACTCCACGGTGGAATAATCCTCTATGTCATTTGAGGAGCCCTTGGGGTAGTAACCGCACAACTCACTCGATATCGGACCACTCGTAGGGACATGTTTATTCCTAGCGAAATTCTAGAGTTTTTTTTAAAGTTTTTTATTGTGATAATCTTTTAAAGTTTTTTTTATTAACTCTTTAAGTGTTACTATTCGTTCGACTATTTCTAGAGTCATATAGCATCAGTATCAAAGCCCCCTTAAATTAATATAATCAGCTCTAGCGAAACATATCCTGTAGAACATGACTAGGGGACATTTTCTCCTTAAAGCACAAGTGAGAAAAATATTGACAATTATAGCTGAATGCTAACTGTCCCCTTAATGTACATGCGTGGAGCGCATGAAATATACAAACAATTATAACCATATTATGCAGAATGTCCTCTTAAAGCAATGGTATTATCTAGCCTCTATGATCTCGCCTTCTACAGTAGCCCCATGGCTTCTTTGGTGCTGACTGACAGCTTAAAGCTTTGAAAAGTTACCAGACCAAATTATGTATCCCTACGTCGAGCCATATGATCTGCAAAAACATGTGTTTAGCAGCTGTCACTTATGACGGTCAAAATTTAGGTATATACCTAAATGTTGACTGTCAGAAGTCAGCTGTGAGCTGTCAGTCAGCACCAAAGAAGCCATGGGGCTACTATAGCATCTTGGAGCGTGAGGCGCAGGCAAGAGATAATCACCTTAAGGGTGGCCTTCATAATCATCTAGAACCAAGTGTAATTGAGAATTATTATTATTATTATTATTATTATTATTATTATTATTATTATTAGCACCGCGTCTTACTACCCGTTCGGGTTATACGCACTTACGCTAATGTGTAATGGTAGAGTGATTGTGAGATGAAATGGAGGACCTACAGTTTAACGTGGAATCCGAACCACGGTGGAGGCCTGGCATTCCCCACATTCACAGGTAACCGGAGGACGGTTGAACACAACACTAGTCGATATGACGACTGTGTAGTAATTAATTTTATTTTTACAAGTCCAATAGTAGTAGTAGTAGTAGTAGTAATCGTCTCACGTTCATTAAACTAGCTATCCTAGATGAATCTCTCACATTACAGTGACATTAAGTGTGATGAATATTTAAGCGACCATCCGACACATCACTTCTAATTTTAAGATTTCCCTCCCTCACATCGTGGTGATTTTAATTTCGTATCCCTGTCATTTTGGTGTACTTTTGAGGTTTTTACACTTTACATCTTGAGTCGAATATAAAAGAAAAAGTAAAGATAATAAATAAATTAATCGTATTAACACGTTGATTGATACTCTTGGACTCTATTGTGGCGTGAACAATATATCTAAACAACAAACAGCTTCTTAAAAAAAAAAACACAAAAAAGTGGTATTTCCGAACCTCCATAACGCGTCTGTCTTAGCACTATGTTGGATGACCCCCCTAAATTTGGATAGTTCACGCCACTGAGGAAGTCATTATTGGCCCTAGTGATTATAAATACGTAGTTTTTAGAAGAATGTATTTAATTTAAATTAAATCAATAATAACTTGAGGAATAATCTCCCGTCATAATTTAGTGTAGTCAATCTTTTTTCTTTCTTTTTTTTAACTAAATAGCTCGTTCACTTATATTTGCTCGATTACATATGAACTTTTATTACTTTCATACCACATTTGTGGGACATTAAATTAAATAATGTATAAAATTAACCCTCGATCGCTTTATTGCTGTAATGGAAATGAGATCACAAAGTTAAAACGGGATTCCGTCGTTTCATCAAGCATAATAAAATAATGTTTTCACCACTCACCCATGTATATATATATGTATATATACATACATACACACACACACACACACACACACACACACACACATTTATTTTCACCACAATAATTTAGCTGTAAATATTTTATTGAAAAACAAATTTGTCTGTTATCGAAGCCAAATGTATGTTTGATGTCCAAATAATAAAATCTAAATATTTATCACTGGTCGTAAATTTTAAAAGTACTCATTCGTTGTGACAGTAAACATGAAACGACAAAGAAAGCCCGTCAATTTGGATGCGGCGCTTGGTAAATGTTTTTTATTGTTTTTGTTTTTTCTAATTTCCTTTAGCACCCTTCCCTCCTCCCCCCCTCTGACAACAAAAATAAAGAATGTTTTTTTTTATTATTAGTATTTAATTAATGAAGATGAATTGTTTTTTGAAATTAGACAGGGATATTTACGCGTATATACAACAACAACCAAATTGGAGAGGGGTGATGGGGGTTGTGTAGTTATGGAAGGGGTGTTTACTCTCGCAGCATTTTTTTTTTNTTCTGGCTCTGAAAAAAAAAATCTATCATAATAACGTCCCCCCCCCTCTTTTTTTCCCTTTTCATTTCTCTTTATTTATCAAACCTTCGACGCATTCATATTTGACAGTACAATTCAGTAATGCATATTGAAAACCAGACATGTTATATCCAACAAGGAGTTCACAAAATGTACATTTTGGAGCCTTTTTAATTATTTTTCATCCCTGTAGTGTATACAAATTTGGTCATTTAAAAAAAATATATCAATGTCTTTATAAAATTAATTTATGTACACTTTGTTTGAAAAGTAGCAAGCTAGCCTCGCTTTTTTTCCACTATGGTGCATAGAGGGTCATAGAAGATCCCATTAAGGTAGGGATGTACGCGACGAAAGAAAAGGTAATTATTTTTGTAGTTTTTAAGGCAAAACATAGTTTGGTCAAATATAAAATATTCCTTCAGTAGAAACATGAGAGTTTAATTTTCTTCACAAGGTAATGTCAACTTTCTTGAATATCTATCAAGGATGTCCTGGAATTTAATGACAACTATTTCTCTTCGTTTAAAAAGTTGGGTCATAGAATGTCGCTCTACTCATGTCATATATTCAAGAACTTGATACCACCATGTGAAGAAAATTAAACTCTATGTTTGTACTGAAGTAATTATATTTAATATATTTTTGTAAAACAATTTTTTTTATAAAAAAAAAACCTGGAAAAACACTTGACCTTATCTCCCCACCTTAAGGTAGAGATGTAAGTTTACACTGTGAGTTGAGTGTCCATACAGATAAATGGTACGCTACCAACTCTAAAAATACAAATAAGTAAGAAAACATAAGAACATACTGATCTCCCTTTGCTTCTCCCCCCCCCCCAAAAAAAAAACCCACTTACATAATTCAGGGACGGCTCTTAAAGTATAAACCAGATTGAGTCCACCGGAATTTGCGTGGATAGAGAATGGTAAAACATTTAGGAAAAACCTACCTTCAATACACCCAACAGTAATTCGAACCCCGATCTCCCCATCACGGGCGATTCAGTTCAATATGATAGTAACGCGTTAGACCACGTGACCACCGATACTGGTACAAACACAAAATTAAGGCAGGAATGAAGAGAACGCTATAAAATATCAGTGTTTTGCAGTATTAGTAACAAATAATTTTTTTTGGGGCCAAAATATATAAAATGTTGCTCTAGTAAAAATAATGAGTTTAATTTTCTTCCCATGGTGATATCAATATTTCTTGAATATCTGTCAAGGGTGTCCTGGAATTTAATGAGAGCTTTTCTTCTTTATTTAAAAAGTTTCTCATTTAATATAATCATGATATCTATTTAAGAAATGTTAAGATTGCCATTTGTAGAAAATTTAACTCTGTTTCTAATGGAAAATGTTTGATTTATTTGTCCCCCCAAAAAATATATTTTGCTATAAACATTACAAAAACACTGATATTTTCTCGCGTCCCCTACATCCCAATATTAAGAATATAAATAAAAAGTAATACATTATTTTCTAAGAAATATTAAAAAAATGGCACACCTTCTTATGACACGTATAAAAATAAAGCTTAATAAACCTTAGCAATCAGACATGACTGGTTTTGAAGCCGAGCTCCCGGCTCCATTTCGAATGGATGTCACTCATTACAATTCATGGCTTGTGATAATTGTGACGGAATTGATGTATGCAATGTAGTGTAATAACGTTGAGACAGGACATGCATACGGCAGCCTTCATACATACACATACCACTCACTACCCCCCTCCCCCACCTCTCCCCCTAGCTACCATCCCTGTTTCAATCCTCACATACACTGGTATACAGTGTGATCCCGCCACGAACCCAAACGACCGTTCTACGGATGTTGTGGCTTGGCTCGTTTTGATCTTAGATCATATGATTCTATGGAAAACCGGAAATCCAGTGTTGTTAGAATTATGGGTTAAATAACAACGCTATTATATATGTTACAGTAGCCCCGTGGCTTCTTTGGTGCTGACTGACAGCTTTAAAAAGTTACCAGACCAAATTATGTATCTCTACGCTGAACCATATGATCTGCAAAAACATGTGTTTAGCAGCTGTCCCTTCTGATAGTCAAAATTTAGGGATCTACCTAAATGTTGACTGTCAGAAGTCAGCTATGAGCTGTCAGTCAGCACCAAAGAAGCCACGGGGCTACTGTAGCTACGGTTATAGCCGTATCTAAATAGCATACATTTTTTAAATTGAAAACTTAACACCCGGGCACGGGAATTGAACGGGTAGTGAGGTGCGGTGAGGTGCGTTTGCCACATTAAAATGATGACGCCTTTACTTCATTATTATTTGTCTGGTTTTAACCTAGAGATTTTCAAAACACTGACCCAAAAATAAAATTAGTTTTATTTTCGCTTTGTCGTGCAAAATACTTTGGTAACATACAGACCCTATTAATTTTTAATTATTATGTATTTATTAATCTGTAATTATACAATTTTTACAAACATTTATCTATACGTATATTTTTAAAACCACCATCTCCGAGCCAGAGGAATTGTCATTAATGGGCGAAATTTGCTTTTAATTATGATTCCTGTTTATACTTTGTTTATAAGAGTAATAACCAATTATTTTCATGTTTTTGTTTCCTAATTGGTATGTTGAACTGAAAATATTTAATAGCCGTCCCAACCTCCCCCCCCCCTTTTTTTTTGTTCGGTAGTAAAATATACCAATGTGATTCGTTGCTAACAAATCAGACCATACGAGCTGAGCTTGATGCCTTAGTCTGCATATCCACCAATACGGGTAACGTCAAAGCGGGTCGGCTACCACAATGCTAAGAAGCTTTGCAGACTTCTAAAAACCCCACATTGCTTAAGAAGTGCCTATGGGGCTTAAAATAACATTACATTTTAATTTTTTTAATTCACACAAAAGTCATGAAAATGTAGGAATAGCTTATTTTCAACGATATTTCACAGAAAGCACAGCAATTTTGAGATTAAAGTAAATGGTTAAAAGCATCAAACTAACCTTCCTCAAACAAAATCATCTTAAAACGGTATCACGGCAGAACATTTTAAGCTAGCAGTTGGAGATTTCCGGTCTAGTGTCTGGAGTCAACTCCCAGTATACGATTAACAAGTAGTTCAGGTCGAATGGGGGATTTAGGGGCCGTATTTATAGATCTAGTGTCTGGAGTCAACTCCCAGTATACGATTAACAAGTAGTTCAGGTCGAATGAGGGATTTAAGGGCCGTATTTATAGTCTAGTGTCTGGAGTCAACCAATCTCCCAGTATACGATTAACAAGCAGTTCAGGTCGAATGGGGGATTTATGGGTCGTATTTATAGTCTAGTGTCTGGAGTCAACTCCCAGTATACGATTAACAAGTAGTTCAGGTCGAATGGGGGATTTAGGGGCCGTATTTATAGATCTAGTGTCTGGAGTCAACTCCCAGTATACGATTAACAAGTAGTTCAGGTCGAATGGGGGATTTATGGGCCGTATTTATAATCTAGTGTCTGGAGTCAGCCAATCTCCCAGTATACGATTAACAAGTAGTTCAGGTCGAATGGGGGATTTAGGGGCCGTATTTATAGTCTAGTGTCTGGAGTAAACTCCCAGTATACGATTAACAAGTAGTTCAGGTCGAATGGGGGATTTATGGGCCGTATTTATAGTCTAGTGTCTGGAGTCAACCAATCTCCCAGTATACGATTAACAAGTAGTTCAGGTCGAATGGAATATTTGCTGACCTCTGAATCTTGACTATACATATGCCTGATATATAAATACGACCCTGATATAATCCTCAACAATCTTAAAATGTTCTGCTGTGACCCTGTTAGAATATAACTTTACTCGTTTTTTTTTAGGAAAGCTAGATTTTGTTTCTTAATAATTTTCTCGGATATCCAAGGGATTATATATATACATGTGTGTGTGGCCTTTAGTCTCTTAGAATGTTAAAAACTGCCATTACCATAGTACCACAGTGTGGGGATATTTTCCTTTAGAGCGGTGACCTTGATTGTTGAATAGTTGTTGGTTCCAAAACATTTTAGAACAACGACCCATTTTTTTTTTAGAACTACAACATTTCGTTACCCACCTATTAGCGACATGAGGGTGAGTGAGGGGTTGTGATTTTTGTAATTAAATTAATACTTTACTATTGTTTAACAAATATATCTCTAAATATAATTTTACAAAAAAAAAACTGGTCCTTTTCTATTTGTGCTCAGTTTCTGTTGATATTAACTTCTTTATATCGATTAGAGTCGTTTTCAGGCGCGAGTAGTTTTTAATTCCCATCATCTCCTAAAATACAACTTCACAGATGTACCAAGATGTGAAAGGGTGCGGCCAGCAGCACCTTCAACGCTTCAGTAGAAAGAGTTAGGGTACGTTTGTTGAACAGACAAAAACCAGAACTGAATTATTATTTTTCGGTTGATTTTTTCTTTCCACTTTCCCATTTATTAATGGGTTTCTGTTTTCAAGATTACACCATATTCACATTTCAAAAACTTTTACCGCCATGGTTCAAGAACCACTGGCTTAGAGGGATAGAGGAAAAGGACTATAATATAGGACATCCACCGCAGGAGAGGCGATATCTGACAGTTAGGAAAAGCTAAAGTCTGTTCACGGTAGGAATTGTGTTCTGAAAGGCCTTTTTCCCTACCAGAAATATATTATATAGTAGGAAAAAGGACCTTTCAGAGAGTAATTCCTACCGTGAATGAAGTATACCTTGTAACCATTCACCAAACCATAATGATCTGCAAGATCAATACATGTTGATTTTGTTAAATACTTTTGGCAGTCAAAGCAATCAAACAAACAATTCGTTTTTAATTATTAACTTTTCTACATAATTTATACAATCCTACACCTTAGCTCAGTCGGTAGCTTGTTTGTCTTCTGAGATAAGAGTCCTGGGTTCAATTCCCGACATGGATGAACAATTTATCATTGGGGAAAGGTGGGCTCTCTTTCACAGTGATGAATTAACGGCTGGGGACTGGATGTTGTGCCTGTTCTAGTCTTAAGTTATACTATGAAGCGTATGAAGCAATGACAGCCTAGCAAGACGGCGGTAGAAAATATATGACTAGTATAAAAAACTTACCTATATCACAGGATGGAAACAGTAATGGATATAAAAGAAAAAAATAAACAATTTAAACAAGAATTTATGAAAACAACTTTTTTTTTTGAAGCTGCTATGGTTCACTTGGAAAATGCTTTTCAAACGAGAGCTTCTAGAATGCGGCGTGCTCTTATGAAATCAAGATGGTGAACCAACCGAAACAAGTGTGGTTGTTGACGTCATACAATCTATCTTGTTGTCGTTGTTTTCTTGCACTGTTTATACAATAAAATAAAGTTAAATTTTGAATTTAATATTTGGTATGGTTCTCTAAGCTATAAAAATATATATGTTTATTTTCGTGGCCAGTTATAACATGATTCAAAGTGAATATATTACTTTTTAATCTAATGTTTCATGTACTATAATATCTCTTGTTGACACAGCCGCAAAAAAATTGTTTTATTAATATATTTTGTTTTTTCAATAAGTTACGTAAACGCCAATAAAGCAATCTTTACGGAATTAGTATTATTAGATTTGTTTAATAACACTTCATTGGTAATATGGTATTAGTAACGTAATTAGAGTTGGCTCGCAACATCATATATTCTCTAGATTGACTAATCTTAGAGCACAAATGTTCATTTTCGGGCACATATGAGCACAAATTTATCACAATGGAATTACGAGAATATAATTTTGCTATGTTATGTTTTTCAATATGTGGCGGGCTACCTTAAACTCAAGTTGGCCCGCCACATTAAATGTTATCTAAAAGACCCAGTTTCACAGCAAAAATGTTCATGTTCGAGCACATATGAGCACAAATGGAGCACGAACGGTTGAACAAAATAAAAATGTGTAATGTGGTGGGTCAACTTTAGCTGCGTTATTATAAAGCAAATAATTATTATTTCCGGATAAATTGATCTTAGTCACTTCCATCCGATATTTGCAATATATAACTTTCTGCTAAAGTGTGATTTTGGTAGGAAGAACAGTATAATTTAGTTTCTGAAGTTACTAAAATTATTTTAATATACTCATACGTCAAGTTATGTTATATGTAACTGTAAAATTTGATAGATATTATCAATATCTATATAACAACACAATTAATAAAGTAAAATATTATCAATTTTGGCGGAATTTTTTTATATTTTTCTTGCAACCAAGATCAGAGTGTATTTATCACTTCCCACCTCTCCTACGGTGGATGCCCTATAGGTCCATAATCTACTGCGGCCTCCCTGACACAGAAGTCGGTTAAATAAGTCAGTTTGATGGTTAAGGAGTAATGGGGGGGAAGGGAGGTGTTGTTGTTTTGAACCCACTCTTGTAACCAAAGGGTTGAGGGTTGTATGTATGTGTGGGGGTTGATTTAGTCATGAGTACAGGAAAGGCAGGTGGTGTTGTTGCGCAGTAATGAGCTGGTAATGGTGTCGGACGCGCATGGGAGCACGTGTCGTGCGGCTAACCCCTAGCATCCCGC
>CABFOV010000117.1:223718-234478 GCA_902141375.1 Timema poppense
GGGGGGCTTTCATTCCTGACTTAGACCCGGGAGACTTGAATTCAGACCCAATAGGGTGCACTGGAGTTTTTTTTAACTCGATGGTTTTCCAATTTTTTTTCTTCAGACAAAGAAGACATTCCCTTGAAATGTGCCCTAATCACTGCGTTTAGTAACGGATGGATGTAAGACGCGTGTAACTAAATAGAATACTGTGGCCATCCATGAACAAATTATAGACGCTTCTGATCTTTTATTTTTTTAAGTTGTTACACGTACAAATGATACTTTTAACCCCATCAAGATCCAAATCAATTCGTGGCCATCATCTGAAGCCTAATACCTTAAATATTTGAGCACGGTAGGGGTTAAATTCCCTCCCACTCCATCAGTGCATTATTCCGTGGCATAGCCTGGGTTCGAACCAGGGTCCCATTTTAAAACTTATATCACTCATCAGTGCATTATTCCGTGGCATAGCCTGGATTCGAACCACGGTCCCCTCTTTCAATATATATACCTATCGAGGTTAAGTAAGACCTGCACAAACTAATGTCCTGTGGGGTACACTCCCCCTCGCAAAGATCACGTGATCAGGCGCTGTTGTCCCGGCCCCCCCAGAACCATTGTCTCGTTGTAATGTAGCGTCACAAGGTGTTGAGGGGGGGCGAGGGGAGGAGGTAAACAAGCAATTAACACGATGTCCTAGTCGGGATGGAGGGGGAAGGAGGGTTGTAAACCATGTTGGTCAGTTCTAGTCCAGTCGAGGGGTGAATGGGGGGGTGTAATCCAACAGGCGGCGGTAGCGTGCGCCCAGAGGAGTGTGTGTGTGTGTGTGGGCTAGCTCCTGTCCCAGGGATACAACCACTCATCTGCCCTTACCGCCCTTTGCTCCCCAATTCAAAGGGGACAGTAATGTTGGGCGAACACGAGAATTACTATTTACATGTCTACACACACGTCTATCTACATGTAAATAAACGGTATAAATGGCCCTCCACCCCTCACACACTCGTGGCTAATTGGCTAGAGTGGTCGACCCACAAGTCTAAAGCGACACAGGTTCAATTCCCGATGACGCGACGCTAAGATACTTACAGACTCATCCGTATATCTAATTAGTTCCTAGCTTAGCGCTAAGAGTGGAGTGTTTTATTAATTTATTTGTTCTCCATTTCTTACTACTCGTTCAAGCCATGCGCATATTTACACTATTGAAGTAAGGAACGGGAAAGTAGAATTTAGAGGAGGTTCACCCAAATTTGCAGGGAGAAAAAGTGAAAAACTACTTAGGGAAAAATTCACAATCAGTGCCCCCTAACGGAATTCGAACCCTAAACTCTTTGTAACATACAAACCAGGACAGATTTAACTGACATATCAGTCCACGTGCTCACCAACGTGAGGTTGGATGTGTACTGTTAGTTATACTAGGTTAAATTAGTTTGTTAAGTCGTGAGTTTATAAAATATTAAAATCACCTTTTCTAAAAATCAGCAGTAGCAATCTGAGATCGTAAGTTACCAAGATTTATGCTAGGTTTTTTTTTTATAAAGTACGGACGTCACATTTTGTTACATCGGATTAGACTATTTAGTTTTGACGCTCAAAGTAAACAGGGCTATTAGTGCCGAAGACTGTACTTGTAGTGAGCTCCGAATTATTCATATTTATCCTGTGTACACAACGCTTGAAGACATAAGACACTTTAACATGACCGGAGTGGTGTTCCATTCACCCTGAAAGGTAATCAGTCTTACCTTGACCAATTACACTATGACACTTATCTTTTAAGCTATACCATAGCGGAATGCATCAAGGTAAGCGTGTCACCTTTCAAGGTAAACTGACTGTACCCCTAGTCAACACTTTAAGGTAGCAAACTTACCTTGCATTATTGCACTATGGTATGGATTATGAGATAAAAGTTAGTGTAACCAGTCAAGGTAAGACTGCTATCTTTCATGGTAAGTAGAGTTTACGTAAAACCATTATAAATGAGGTCCATCAAACAAACAAACATACTAGAAACTATGGAAACACCCCTAGGTTGAAGGACAGGGGGTGAGAGGGTGGATATGTAACTCAAATAAAGTTGAGTGTCCCAAATGTAGATATGTTGAAGGCCACATCAATTTCTGGCAAGTCTGTCCGCCCAGTAACTGTGACGTCACAGCCAGGTACGACTGTTATCGTACCTGGCTCTGACGTCACAGTTTAATCCCAAAGTCTGCACTTCGGGTGGCTTACACACTTGCCTTTCCATAGTCTCTCCAGACAAACACTTGCACTGTTTCTTAAATTTATATTTCCTATTTTAATATCTCTGTTCAGATCATGTTGAGTATTTGCAAGCACTCGCATTATACAGCACAAAGATAAAAATGTGGTTTTCAGGTCTGTGGAATGAGTTTGGTTGATCTTCAAACGATTAGCTTAAAGACTAGCGCCGTGAGATAGAAGATTACTACTACACTTCCTACGTTTGTGTAGAGCGGGGTGTATGGAAAGCAAATACAGGAGTTTCACGAAATGATATATTATTAGTTTCAAATGAAAGGGCTTAGGCCCAAATAAAGAAATAAATTTCACATCAAATCAACTAGTGAGTGAGACGTGTAGAGAAGTAAATTATATATATATATCCTCAATCCTTATAAAATATCTTTTGAGATTTAAAAATACATTTTTTTTGAAAAAAGGTCTATAGTTTTACTCTAGTTTATTATTCTTTAATTTAAATGCAACTATCGTTTTGTTGAGTGTTCTCATACAACACACAAATACTGAAATATTTGAGGTTTTTGAGTACGTTAAAACAAACGCGAGTTTTCGTGTTTATCGGTTTGGTAAATTGTTGGTATGTGTTCTAATCACAACATACAAAGGATGTGTGTGACCTTATCTATTTACTGTCGTGGTAGATGCATGTAGAGTAGCCGGATGGTGAGTAATGGAGCTGAAGATTATGTAAGCAGTGTTGATAATCCCACACGGCCGGTGTTTTACACGGGATGCGTGTATGTGTAAGTGCGTGTGTTAGGTGAGTACAGGAAGGAGGGTTGGGGTGTGAGGGGATAGTGTTCCATAACATGGTAGCAAAGTAATTAGCTGTACTGGTACCGCAATTAGGTGTACATTGCCAGCAGTACTAGCGTAGGGAGCTTGGGAGAGCCAACACCTCCAGCCGGGTACAACTTGGCGCCAAATACACGACATGGGTACATGTGTGTGGGGGGAAGGGAGAGAGTGTACACTTTGTTTCTATGGAATATAGACCTCATAAGTAGGGTCTACATGTGGGGAGGGAAATATATACTCTTTTTATATAAAGTATAGACCTCGAAGAAGGTATATTTGTTTTGAGGGAAATATGTTTATTTCTATAAAATATAGACCTCGAGAATAAACGTGTATATATAAATATGTATATTGTTTTTCTATAAAATATAGACCTCGAGAATACATGGGTGAAAGATAAATATGTAAATTGTGTTTCTATAAAAATATAAACCTTGAGAATACATGGCTCTAAGATAAATATGTATATTGTGCTTCTATAAAATATAAACCTCAAAATTACAATCATGTGTGACGATATGTAAATTGTGTTTTTATAAAATATAGACCTCGAGAATACATGGTTGAAAGATAAATATGTAAATTGTGTTTCTATAAAATATAGACCTCGAGAATACATGGGTGAAAGATAAATATTTAAATTGTGTTTCTATAAAATATAGACCAAGCGAGCAGAAAGATATTTAATAAACTAATTTTACTAAAACGTTGTATTTATAAATATTAGTCCTAACTTAAAGAGAAATAGCGAGAGTTACAAGAGATTTGGATTTCTCTGTGTGTGTTGTCTAAGATAGTATTGATTTAGCATAGAGCTTTATTTTCACATTTAATATTATTAAAATTAATTGAGATGGACTTTAAATGCTGACAACCGACATTATTTTATGTATGTTTATTAAATAATGGGTGAGCTGGTGGTCTAGGGGTAAGGTGTCGGACTTCTGTGCTGGGTTCCGGGGTTCACTCCTCAGTCCCGGCAAAGATTTTTCTGATTACCAAACCCTTCCCTCACCTCTAACAAGACGTGTATTAATCACAACTTGTGAATGTGGGGAATTCCAGGCCTTTACCGTGGTTCGGATTCCACGTTAAACTGTAGGTCCTCCATTTCATCTCACAATCACCCTACCATTACACATTAGCGTAAGTGCGTATAGTCCGAACGGGTAGTAAGACGCGGTGCTAATAATAATAATAATAATAATAATAATAATTAAATAATGAAAGTGTCTTTTTGAACATTTTCGTACATTTGGGTCTAAGTTTGTTAGTGCTTAGAGTTCTTCTATTTTTCTAAGCAGGTTGCATCTTAACTTGCCACACATAAGAACTCTAAGCACTATCACACTTAAGACACCATTGTACAAACTAGATAGAGAGGGAAGAAAAAGAATTGTTCACCCTGCAAGGCTTCTTGTTTATATACTGATAACACTTACCCTCTTCCTCTGACGAGTGTACATACTATTTGAACCCTAAAAATACTGACTTGCTTTTTAAAATGATCTTTTTTATTGTTTCCTATTATAAATAGACATATGCTACTACGGAATTTTAATCTCCGTCCTAGCAGAAAGACTCTTACAGGCCATTTTCTTGACTAAGACGTCGTAGACGTGTTATAAAAAATATATTTCCAAGAAACTACAAGATAAAAATAATCATTCTGTGACATTGTAAGACTATTTTTTAGAATCATTTAAGAATTTATGGTTTTTGTTGCATTAACATGGTACCTGCTGTGACGTCACGGATAAGAAACTCCCTTAATATGTAGGAAGGTATAGCCTAAAACGTGTTTAAAATGGTCCACACATAATTATGACATAATATCCGTACATCCACGGGATGTAAGCGTGTATATGACTGACCTCTGTGACCCTAATCTTTGGTAACAGGTTGAACGCTTCTAATATAAATGTGGTTTGGTCCATTTTGTCTCCCCCCTCCCCCGGATACCCCTCCCGGTCCCTCACTCACACTACTCCAAGCTCCGTGTTTGTGTTGCCCCAAATGTATGTGTCAGTCGTTCTGTGTGTGTGTGTGTGTGTGTGTGCAACCGCAGCCCACAGATTGATATCCCGTCAATCATGGCGGATGAGGGGGTAGTTATGGACTCCGAATTCATCCCTTGCCACGTCAAACGTGTTGTTCATTTCCGATCATTATCAATAACTGTTTACCGTGACAAGTGCATGTGTGTGACAGGAATAGTCCGGGAACTACAATTATTCAGTTAGAGACGGAAGAAGGGGTGGGGGATGGAATGATTGGTTCCAGTGCAGGTAAGCAAGATGTATCGCAAAATAAATAAATATTAGTTTAAATTTGGAACATTTTGTCCCACCACTTTTGAATGCACCCAATTATGACCCCAAAACATGTATTTTAAATCTGCAACATTTTGTTCCTGTACGTTTGAATGTACCCAAAAGATGACACCAAAATATGCCTTTTAAATTTGCAACATTTTGTTACGGTACGTTTGAATGTACCCAAAAGATGACACCAAAATATGCCTTTTAAATTTGGAACATTTTGTTCTGGTGTGTTCGAATGCACCCAAAAGATGATACCAACATTTGCCTTTTAAATCTGCAACATTTTGTTCTAGTACGTTTAAAGTTACCCAAAATATGACGCCAAAATATGCCTTTTAAATTTGGAAAATTTTATTCCGGTGCTTTTGAATGCACCTAAAAGATGACACCAAGACATGCCTTTTAAAATTGGAATATTTGGTTCTGGCGTGTTTAAATGTACCCAAAAGAATTGCATCTTGAGATAAGCCCTTCAACCTCTTTAATCAAAGTCAAGCACACCAGCCGTGCGACAGGTCCTAGGGGTTACTCCCCTCATACTTGAACCACAAATTTGAACTATTTTGAAATAAAATAATTAATGCAATTACTATAATCGACTCGGAAGATATTTGTTGTGTTTCACGTCTTAATAGACCTCATAGCTACTTGCATTTAACCCCGTCAGTGGGCTAGGAATGAGGAAGGTGGAATTTACAGGAAATGTACCCATCATTTGCATGAAAGGGAAGTGGGAAATTATTTAGTGAAAAAAATTCACTCTTAATAAATCTGGTTGGAATTCTAACCCACACTTTACAGTAATCAGTTAACCACACTAAGTGAGCTTGATGCCTTTGTCTGCGTGAACACCGATGCGAGAGGGTTTAAACAGGACCATACTTTTTTTTTAGTCCGGAGGGAATAGCTCTCTCTCTGCCCCATTATTAAAAAAATATGGTTAGTAGTCTATTTTTTCATTCCTCCTAAATACCTATACTCCATTCACGGTAGGAATTACACTCTGAAAGGTATTTTTTCCTACCAATATCCTACTATATAATATACTTCTGGTAGGGAAAAAGGCCTTTCAAGAAACAATTCCTACGCTGAACAGAGATTAAGCTTTAGCTTAAGGCAGCCGCCTTGGTCAGTGAAAAAGTATCACTCGTTGTCGGGCTACACGGACACACTGCTCTGTGTCATTTTCTGAAACTTCTTCGCTATCTGTCTAAGCTTATATTTATACTCTTTTTTGCCCTTCACTTACAACCACCCTTTGTCATCAAAAAGAAAGCGGAGAAATAAAACCACGATACTTGTTATTTCAAGGTCAAGAGGAAAGCTCACTGCTAGTCTCAAATATCTTAAAAATGTATTTTGTGATCTTATCTAAAAACTACTGTGTTTTTAAGATGAAGGCTCAATCTAGAGCCCTTTTTCATCAAGCCTAGTCTCATATATCCGAAAATAGGCTTAAAAAATTGTTGAAAATGATCTAATGTCACATTTTATTACATATTTAAAACTCAAATTATAGAACTGATAAGGAAAAAAATTCATGTTGGAATCCTTAAACTTTATTTGGGCCTGAACCATATTTTAAAATAACGCATAATTGAATTAAATATTGCGTTAAAGAGCTGAATGTCTGCGTGGCAATTTCTTGCTAACTAGTCCAGGAAATAAAGGTTTTAATTCGGAAATAATTAGGAGAAAGCTGAATTTTGGCCAGTTGCTAGACCACAATAAAAGTTCTATTTCCCCCAAATTCCCCGCCTCTCCTCCCCCCCTGTCCCGCCTTTGTGCTTCCTCCCCTGTCCCACCCCAAACTTAACATTCGAAGACTTTTAGAAACTGGCTTATATCTCCATTACCAATTATTGCAACGATATATTTTTAAATCTTAATCCTCAGACTACATATTAAAAGATTGTCCATCTTAGATTTTGCGTTAATACCATTAATGTTGTCTTTATTTTAGTAAATACTTAAATAAACGTTAATTTTATTTTCAAATTAAACGTTTTAACATTGTAGCTTGTTTGAAAATGACATTATGGGAAAATGTTTACTATGAAAGTTGTAGCCTAATTCAAAAAGTTAAAAATTATTTTTATATATTCACATGTTTGCACCTTTGACACGTAATAAAATATTGTTTTATGTGGATATTATTACCACTTGGGTAACATATAGTGGGCAATACCACTATGTCATCAGGTAATCCCTTCGACCTTTGACCAGGAATAATCAATTTTTACAGCTACTCAGCAGTGGCGGCTCGTAGCTAAAATTAATGGGGGTGCTGCTCCAGAAAATTTTTAGCCTTTGTTTTAAAATTGTGTAAAAGTAAAAAAAACATGTATAAAAAGAAAATTTATTCAATAACTTGATAAAATCTTAACAAAAAGTAAACAAACTTCTTTACTTACTTTAACTTAAATTGTTACAGTTCAAGCTTGATCTATTCATTTAAAAATGAAATCCATTCTTCTTGTTTTAAATTTGCGAAAAAAGTTCAATAATCTTCTCCTTGATCTCTAGATGACAATTGAGGAAATTTTACTCCATTGAAATTACTGTGAGCGCATTTAGTCTTTCTGTTAAATAAAATAACCGAACAAAAATGAATCAAATAGAATAGCTGGAAGCAGAATAATAATCTAATGCTACACTCTTCTACACTTTATCACATTCAAGAATAATGGTACACGGTTATTAAGCACAACACACGCTGAGTAAAAAAACTTCCTTCCACCCTCACACCAGAGCCGGCACTGCGAGAGGAGCAGTGCTCTCTCTACCTGGCAGTCCCCCCTTCCTCCCCCCCTATGTGCGCATTCTCACAACAGTCAAACACCACGTCGCTGGAACTGTGAGGCGCACAGTTCCATACAAAGATTTTTGTATATTTTCACAAACTGGGGGATGGCTACTGAAGTACTGACATTAAGCTTAAGGAATATATATTGTACTACAAAAATAAAGAAAGAATTACAGAAAAAAGGACTCATTATATTAAATGTTATCGATAATATCAAGTGGAAATAGGGGATGCTGCAGTTCCGCAGTGCCCATACACGAGCTGCCACTGAGCTACTGTTTACGAGTACAATGTATTCAGGATTATTCGTCAAATAGAGTAGTCACTTCCTTCACAGAAAGTGTGTGAATTGTAGCATAATAGGCCTTTGCAGGGCAATTTAACCCAGATTTTCGGCATCCACAATAATATCCACTTAATGATTTAGAGTTAATGTACAAGAGGCGAAGACGTTCATCAGCATCAAAAAATATTGAACTATCAATGTGTCTCATTGCTTTCTTATTTCCTTGGTTTTCTTCCAAATATTCTAAACTTTCATCCTCAATAAGTTGACAGAAGTTTATTTTCTAGCCAATCTTGTATTTGAAGTTAACCCTCATAAGATCACATTAAAAAAATCTTTAATTATTTCTAAAGTTGCTATCACGTGAAAACATTTTCTTCGTTCTGATGCAGTTTTAAAATCAACGTTTGCTTCCTCTCAACAAAGCGAGTAGTTTAATTTTGAGATCGAACTTTTCTTCTGAGCTCCTTGAACAAGGTGAAGATGTTGAAGAACAAGGTGAAGATGTTGAAGCACAAGATGGATTATTAGTCTGTACTGATAAAAGATCTGTTTTGATACCAGTAGGTTTTGTTTGGTTCTGCTTGTACTCACTGTAAGCCCAAATAGTAATGTGTCCTCCCAAATTTCCATACAGTCCATCAATTTTAAACTAGCCTCAATGATTGTCCGTAAACCCCTTTTCACGTTCAAAGTTTCTCCTTCATTACCCTTTCCACAAAGAGCACACACTCCATAGAAATAATCTTTTTTTTTCTCCTGTAGATATAATCAAATAAGAAGTTGTAAAGAATAATAAATACTGTACATGTTTGAAAAATGCAATAAATGTGCACTCTACTGTAAATTCTGATAAGATGCCGTAAATCAACGTATCCCACATAACCTACATTTGTAGTGCCTCGATTCTTTCATTACGTATCTTCCCACATCAAAACAGTTCTGAAAATAATGAACTAATGGTATACACGAGTACACGAAGGACACTTAACACCACACAACAACGACACATATAGACACACACACACGTTGCTATATACGTCGTCAGCCCAAAGAGTGTGGTTTGAGAATTGATCACCGCACTAGTAGCTCCGGTAGCTTCATTTTGCGACAAAGTCTTGGGTACAAACATGTGAATATAAATATCATTTATAACTTTTGAATCAGGCTATAGTTTTTATACTAAACATATTCCCATATTGTCATTTTCATACAAGTTACAACGTTATAAATTTAAACATCATAATAAAAATACCGTTTATTTTACGATTTTGTTAAAATTAAGACAAACACAATGGTATTAGCGTAAAATTTAAGAGGAACGATTTGTAGTGTGAAATATTATAATTAAAACTAAAAATTAATTACATAGCTACAATCATTGGTTATGGAGATATAAGTCAGTTTCTAAAAATCTGCGAATGTGAAGTTCAATGACACAGATAAAGGGAGGTACAAGGAGGAGGGGGAGAAACACGAGCAGGAGGGGGTGGTTTTGGGGAAATACAGCTTTTATAGTGGTTTCAAAACTGGTCAAAATTCAGCTTTTCTCTAATTATTATCAATATTTGGTCTATTTTGGCTAAACAAATTATTTTATATGAAAATTTTATATATATTTTTTTTTTACTTTATTCACGTTACTTTCCATCCCACCTTAAATTACTTCAAGATAGATTTATGGTTTTAAAATATTCTTCGGTACTTCCCCCATGAGCCACCGCAATTTGAACCCTTTACCAAAACATATTTTAGGTTCCGTTCCTGTGTTTGGAAGAGAACATAGATTCGCCCGTGACGATACACCGGTGGAGGAGGACAAGGAGCCGCTCCTCGCATCTCCTCCTAACCCATTATTTTAGTCATGAAAAGGGGTGGTTGGTGGCGAAGTGTAAGGGGGAACAAGGGGGCGAGGGAGGGTCACCGTAGGTTTCGAACACAGCTCCGTTACCCAGTAAAACCACCGGCGCGGTTTCCAGCCATCCTACAAACACGTCTGCAGAGAGAAAAAAGAACTTTCCGCGTCTCGTTTTACGTCCCAGTCCCCATTTCCTTGCTATATTTCATCGCGGACTTGAACCCACTAAAACTTGCTTAATGGCGCTTCTCCACCCAATCCTTCCCCTCCTTTATCCCATTCTACCACCCCCACCGCTTGTTCCTTTTTTTTTATCCTTCCTCGTCTTGCACTTTTATTTCGAAATCTGTTTTATATGGGGCCATGAAACGTTACGTATTGCAGCACTTGTAAACTGTTTCGGTTAAAAGAAGGAAGGAGAACAGT
>CABFOV010000117.1:234618-256347 GCA_902141375.1 Timema poppense
GCACTTTCATGTTTTTCTGGGAATCTTGAATAAACGTTAGGGGTTGTTTTATAAACACTGGATCCAGACGGTAGTTAACTGATTTCACGTTCGGGTTGTTTTAATGTTTTATTCGAGACCACCTACTGCGATTATTATTTTTTTTGACAAAAAAGGTTAGATTCATACCAAATACTGATTCTAAAGGCCCTGATTTCGATTTAAAGTCTAGTTCCCAGACGACCATTACTACCAGTTTAGGGTGTATGCAATTGTACTAATTACGTTAATGTGTTAGGGATGAGTAAGGTTGAATTTAGAGGATAGTTTTCCACTTTACTTTCACGAAAATACGAGTATATTTCTTCTAAATGCAACCTACAGTAGCCCCACGGCTTCTTTGTTGCTGACTGACAGCTCATAGCTGACTTCTGACAGTCAACATTTAGGTATATACATACATTTTTACCGTCAAAAGTGACAGCTGCTAAACACATGTTTTTGCATATCATCTGGTTCGGCGTAGGGATACGTAATTTGGTCTGGTAACTTTTTAAAGCTGTCAGTCAGCACCAAAGAAGCCATAGGGCTACTGTATCATATCCTTAGCACGTTAGTGGTGCTAGAAAAAACTATTTAAGAAAGTATATAAAGAAAACGTCAATGTAACGTTATAATTAACGTTGCCTGCTATTAACACGCGGTCTTAAGGACGAGGTCACCGTGTCTTCTTATGGGCACACTTCCCGCTGGCACGATGAACCTCTTTGTGATGCTACACCGCACCAGACCACAACTCCCAAGGAGGAATCCTGTGCTATTACCGCTTAATGTGCCCCAACTTAGGGCTCCCTGCTTTCCCGTCACGCCTCTCGACCCATACAACCTAAAAGGTGGTCCACAGTAGGGTTTTATAACCGGTGGTCCGCAAACTTGGTGGCTCGTTGCTGGAAAGTATTAGCTATACAATATATATCCTCGCTAATTTGGATCAATAAAAAGAGGAGTGATTTAATTCAGATTATTAACGATTATCCTAGTTAGTAAAGCAAATTATAGCCTTAAATGGGAACACACACAAAATTAAAGTATAAATAAATGGAAAATTTAATCATATATTCTATCGTTCTGTCTTCCAACAACACCATAATCACCTCTGCAAGAAACTTGCCCTTGTAAAGGCTCTTTCAGGCGATAATAAGGTGGGATATGATATTGATTGTGAGTTAAGTACGGTAATACTGCAGTTCTTATAGCAAACAATTTGTTTCGGTCAAAATAAATCAAATATTTCTCCTATAGAAACACTGAGCTTTAGTTTTCTTCGCACGGTGATATCAACAGTTGTTGAATACCTGTCAACGCTGTCCTATAATTTAATGATAACTTTCTAGCTTCATTTAAAAAGTTTACATCATAAAATGCTAATAGGCTCATGACAAATATTCAAGAACTGTCAAGATTACTTATGTGTAAAAAAATAAAACTCAATATATATCTACAGTAGCAATATTTAATTTATTTCGCCAAAACTTATTGCTTGCTATTAAAATTGCAAAAAAAAAACACCTTTTCTCATGTCCTCTTATATACCACCTTGAGGCAGATTTGTTTGGTAGCAAAGATTTTTAACATTCTTATTGGCCGTCTTGGGGTGCCTATAAATGGGTGATAAAGGTGGCTTAGTGATTTAGTGAGTCTAATGCCCAGGACTTCTCGGCAACTATGTTAAAAGGCACCCATACATAAAACATCCCACATAAACATTTAGCATCCTCGCAGGAAGGCAACAGGGGACTACACTGCTAAATCGGTTCTGAGAAATGCGTGTAATGTAGGAATCCTAGCATTGTTAAACTGGTGATCACTCTGTATAACCAAGCAGGGGAAGTAAGTGTTGGTGCGACAGTAGTTTGTTGGGAATATTCCCTATTGTTCATTCCCCTCCCGCCATACCCTTGCAGAGTGTAGTTAAGACTTCTGGGCGGGCTAAGCATGTTCTTCTGGGAAATGTTTTACTAGAGGGTTGTAAAGAGAGTTGGTAGGTGGGGGAATGAACCCCTTCCTCACTCGGCAAGTTTTATAGCCGCTCTCAAAACCAAGTGTTTGGGAGGGAGTTTTTTTTAGGGGGGTGGGGAGAGAGACTGAGAGAGTTGGTTCACTGTAATATAAACCTCATACTTAGCCATAACCATAAGTTTACATTACAAGCCACTGCATGCATTATTTTCTTACTGCTTATCGTGGAAATAAGCAAATAAGTCCCCGCCTCACCCCTTCTTTAGGACGAGCGTGTGAGTAAAAAAACTTTAGCTTATGATTTATATTTATCATTTAATAACAAAAAATGTTACGTCTACACATTTCATTAAACCTAAATTAAAATAAGTAAGTATTAGCTTTCCGTACCTGCGGATACGCAGGACATAGGCGTCAATCTCACCTAATCTGGTTTGCCGGTCATGAGGAGGCTAGGGTTCGAGCTCCAGCCGGGTGGGCTGAGGGTGTTTTTACTAAATTTTTCCAGCGCACCTCCCGTATTAGTGCAAAATACATGTATATCTTGTATGGGTGGTAATACACGATTCACGGCAATATAATATGACTATCTTTTTTATATATAAACTTAACCTAAGGTAATCAAACTTATAACTAAACTGGTGATTGCTTAAACTAAAGCCCTATCAATAATCTGGTGTCAATGATAGGCCCTACTAGGGGCACCACGGAATGTAGAGATACCATGAACTGTGTTAGTTAAAATTATTAGTATTCGTTAAATAAAAAATTTAATTTTGTTATAAAAATTCGGCAAATAATATATTTATTTTGATTTAAAAAAAAGTATTAACAAATTCACTCTTATTTAAGTGGTAGGGTTTAACAAATAGAATTATGACAGCTAAAATATTTATATACCAAACAAATCAAATAAAGAAGGTTAAAAATATATCATTTAGTTAGCTTAGCCATTGTCTCCCTTTCTTCTTCGTCTCTATATTTAAGGTGCGAGGGTAGGGGAAGCGAGAAAAAGCCAGTGTGTGTTTGCAGTTTTTGTATCAAGACATTTTTTTGGTCAAAATGAATCAAATAATTCTTCAGTAGAACTTATAGAGTTTAATTTTCTTCGCATGGTTACCTCAAAATTTCTTGGATATATTCTGTCGAGGATGTTCTGGAATTTAATGACAACTTTTTCTCTTGATTTAAATAGTTTTTCATCTACAAATTGTGCCCGAGTCTTATTAGGTATTTTTTTTAACAAAAGTGTCCTGGTTTGCTCGGCCCAGCCCTACTTAACACCTCGGTTGGACCGCTACTTACCGGTCATTACATCGCCCTACCCTTCTTCACCTTGTTTGAATCAACAACAATAGGAACGTGACAAATTCAAACTGTGAAGAAGGTGCTAGAAGCTGCTTTGTTTCTTCCTCCTGTCGGTTAGGCTGGTGACTGTTTCTTCCTCGTGTCAGTTAGGCTGGTGACTGTTTCTTCCTCCTGTCGGTTAGACTGGTGACTGTTTCTTCCTCCTGTCGGTTAGACCGGTGACTGTTTCTTCCTCCTGTCGGTTAGACTGGTGACTGTTTCTTCCTCCTGTCGGTTAGGCTGGTGACTGTTTCTTCCTCCTGTCGGTTAGGCTGGTGACTGTTTCTTCCTCCTGTCGGTTAGGCTGGTGACTGTTTCTTCCTCCTGTCGGTTAGGCTGGTGACTGTTTCTTCCTCCTGTCGGTTAGGCTGGTGACTGTTTCTTCCTCCTGTCGGTTAGGCTGGTGACTGTTTCTTCCTCCTGTCGGTTAGGCTGGTGACTGTTTCTTCCTCCTGTCGGTTAGGCTGGTGACTGTTTCTTCCTCCTGTCGGTTAGGCTGGTGACTGTTTCTTCCTCCTGTCGGTTAGGCTGGTGACTGTTTCTTCCTCCTGTCGGTTAGGCTGGTGACTGTTTCTTCCTCCTGTCGGTTAGGCTGGTGACTGTTTCTTCCTCCTGTCGGTTAGGCTGGTGACTGTTTCTTCCTCCTGTCGGTTAGGCTGGTGACTGTTTCTTCCTCCTGTCGGTTAGGCTGGTGACTGTTTCTTCCTCCTGTCGGTTAGGCTGGTGACTGTTTCTTCCTCCTGTCGGTTAGGCTGGTGACTGTTTCTTCCTCCTGTCGGTTAGGCTGGTGACTGTTTCTTCCTCCTGTCGGACATCTAGCTTGGGGAAGCTGGCTTCTCTACCCGCCCGGGCGCATGCGTCGTGTCGCGGTTCTGACTCACTTACGTCACACCTGTGTCACCTTCATACCCCTCCCCCCCGTACCTCTACCTACCGCCCCCGACAGGTAAATGGGATGACTCTCAAGCTGGAAGTGATCCCTCATCTCTCTCATCTCTTGTTTACACTGGTTTAGGTTTGGGGGAGGGGGAAGGTAAGAGGGGGTTGAAATTCTATCCCTACCCACCCCCTAATATTCCTTATGTCAAGCCCTCCTTCTCTCTACCAAATAAACTTCAAGTCAGGTCTCGTCGGGGAAGTCATCCATAGTGTTTAGTCGTCCTCGTTACAAGATGACACAAAATATGACAACACCACTTAGAGTAGTGGTACCCAACCTTTTAGAGCTGACCCCCTCATCTCCTGGGTAGCTTATCAAATTCCCACTCCCCACCTCCCATACTTTTTTGGAGAATTTCTAAAAAATAAATCTTAAAAAGTTGTTTTTCTAGTCAATTATTTAATTTATACAAAAACAAATGTAACACGGGCAGTGTAATGATACATTTAAAAAGACCGAAAATTAATGTGATGGTTGGCACTGTTTTATTTTTATTAGTTCTTTAATATGGTAGTCAGTGTTGCCACACCTAAAAAAATCTTACTTTGGGAAAAAGGATTTAAATAAAGAATGTCTTCAAATCTTAGCTCAATTTTAAGGTTATCTCGACATTTTTTTTCAAACTCCCATGGAAGAGCTTCACGCCTCCCCACGGGGGTGCAGCAACCCCCCAGGTAGGGAAAAACTGACCTAGAGAGAAGGTCTTCTCGCTAACGTCGGTGAGCAGTGTGACGTCACATAGTCTGGGCCGAATGGTACCAACAGTAATTTACGTCCTTTCCTCCCCAAGCATTTATCCGTGATGATTATGAACTAACATGGTTATAAAGCTAGTTAATTAATCATATACTTACTTGGTTTCATTACATATTAGCCACACACACAAATTTAGGAGAATTTTAGGTTTATGGTGCACCCACACCGGTGTTTTCGTGGGCCTTAGACGTCAGACTCGCGATAGAATATAATCTCGCATGATGTGTGGTTAATTAGTTTGAAATTTCTACCCTCATCCTGTTGGTTGGTTAATTTAAGGTGGTGATTTAGTGAACGCAAAAAAAGGCCAATGTGTTTTGTAATTTTAGAGCAAAACTTTTTTTTTTTGACAGAATAAATCAAATATTGCTTAAGTACAAACATAATTTAGTTTTCTACATATCGTGATATAAATAGTTGTTGAATATCTGTCATGAGCATAGCAGCATTAGATGAGAAATTTTATAAATCAAGAGAGAAAGTAGTCATTAAATTCCAGGACACACTCGACAGATATTCAAGAAATCGTTAATGTCCCCATGTGAATAAAATTAGAGTATATGTTGGACTGAAAAAATATTTGATTTATTTTGGCTAAAAAAACATTTGGCTATAAAAACTGCCAAAAAAACACTTACCTTTTATCGCGTTCTCTACACCCCCACCCTAAACCAGGGGTCGATAACTATTATATCACGATCTATCAGTCGAGCTCGCGGCAATTTTCAGTTGATCGCGTAAGAAAACCACGTAGTCATTATTAGTCGATCTTTGAGACTTCTGAACTCACAAAAAAAAAAAGCTCTTTTAAATAATATTTTAAGTACGTAACCTATGACCAAAATAACCTTTATCGCTCATAATCTGTTATGTTAAAAGAAAGTTAAGTAGTTTAGTTTGAAACTGTACATTTTATACATTATGTATTTTTTTAGAATGGTGGAAACATAATTATTTGACTGAGGTTAATTCTAAGGAATAAATATAAAAGGTGTGGACAAAAAAAAGCAAAAGTAAAATGAAGGAAAGAGGGAGGATCGCGGGATCTTTGATTAGTTTATAAATTCGATTGGGGCCCAAATATGTTTAAAGCATCTTATATCTAATCATCATCGACTGTTTTCAGCCTGAGGCCAGATCAGTTTAGTAAAATGCCTCCATCTTCCTCTATTCTTCCATCACTCTTCCTCCTTTGATCGCTTCCATTCTCATCCTCTCACTTATACACTTCCTCTTATCTGCTCCTACCATCTCTTTCTTGGTCTCTCTTGCAGCCTTTTTCTTTTATACTTCATCTACATCATTATCTTCGGTTCTCTCTCCTTTTCCGTCCTCATTATATGCCCATACCATCTCAGCCTTGCTTCTTATACTGCCTTATATACTCCATGTACTCCAACTCTTTCCCAGATAACTTCATTCCTAATCTTGTGTCTCCTCGTTACAGCTAACATGCTCCTCACAAACTTAACTCATATAGCCTGCACTTTCCATGTCTCTTTTACATTCACCATTCATGTTTATTCTGCATATTATGTGACAATAGGTACAAAGTACGCCCTGTACAACACTTCCTTACACTTCAAGGGCACTTCTATTCTCCACAGAAGATTTCTTACACGTCTATAGAGCAACTCTCCCTGATGTCATATTCTCTTTGGATCCTTTCTTCTCCCACCTTTCGCCTCAATCACACTTCAAAGATATTTTACATTCTGTACTTTTCTCAGCTCTCCTCCATCCAACTTTATTGCTTCATTAGGCCTTATCCTGTTCCTTGTTATTACCATCACTTCACACTTGTCCGTTCTAAATTTCCCTCCACACACCTCATTCCATTCCTGTAGTTGTTCCTGTACTTCCGCTTCCTTCTCCTCCCCATACCATAAGTCATAAAAAACATTCTCCCCAAGTTTCCTTGCCACTTTAGTCATGACCGTTTCCACTATCATGACAAATAGTAGTTGTGAGAGAGCATTACCCCGCTTCACTCCATTTTTAAATAAAAAGTCTTATATGTAGTGCTAGTCCAAAAGTGTACTAATAAAAGAAACGCGATACGATTCATGTCTCCTAGGGTAAGACATTCTTAAACAAGTGGAGTGGGAGACTAAACACGTCCGTGAAATTATGTGTGTATCAAAAATAGGAAACAAAAAAAATTGTTATTTTTAATTTTCAAGTCAATACTATCCAGGCACAACTACACAAATAGTAGGGTGAGTGTTTATATTTGTTAGTGGAAGAGGGGAAGTGCCAGTAGCAGATACAACATAGGAATCACATGATGAATTACTGGTTTTCTTACCTATCTTTCCATTTCTTACATTGACATCTTAAGTACTAGCATGATGGTGCTTGTATGATAGTTCTTGTATGATGGTGCCTGTATGATGTTGCCTGTATGATAGTGCTTGTATAATGATGCCTGTATGATGGTGCCAGTATGATAGTACCTGTATGATGGTGCCTGTATGATAAGTGCCAGTATGATGTTGCCTGTATGATAGGGCCAGAATGATGGTGCCAGTATGATGTTGCCTGTATGATGGTTCCAGTATGATGGTGCCTGTATGATGGTGCCTGTATGATAGTGCTTGTATGATGGTGCCTGTATGATGGTGCCAGTATTATGTTGCCAATATGATAGTGCCAGTATGATAGTACCTGTATGATGGTACCTGTATGATGGTGCTAGTAGGCCTATTATGGTGCCTGTATGATGTTGCTTGTATGATAGTGCATGTACGATGGGGCCTGTATGATAGTGCATGTACGATGGGGCCTGTATGATGGTGATAGTAGGCCTATTATGATGCCTGTATGATATTGCTTGTAATGATAGTGCATGTATGATGGTGCCTGTATGATGGTGCCAATATGATGGTGCCAGTATGATGTTGCCTGTATGATAGGGCCAGAATGATGTTGCCAATATGATGGTGCCAGTATGATATTACCTGTATGATAGTACCTGTATGATGGTGCTAGTAGGCCTATTATGGTGCCTGTATGATGTTGTTTGTATGATAGTGCATGTACGATGGGGCCTGTATGATAGTGCTTGTATGATGGTGCTAGTAGGCCTATTATGGTGCCTGTATGATAGTGCATGTACGATGGGGCCTGTATGATGGTGATAGTAGGCCTATTATGATGCCTGTAAGATATTGCTTGTATGATAGTGCATGTACGATGGTGCCTGTATGATAGTGCATGTACGATGGGGCCTGTATGATGGTGATAGTAAGGCCTGTTATGATGCCTGTATGATATTGCTTGTATGATAGTGCATGTACGATGGGGCCTGTATGATAGTGCCTGTATGATGGTGCTAGTAGGCCTATTATGGTGCCTGTATGATAGTGCATGTACGATGGGGCCTGTATGATAGTGCCTGTATGATGGTGCCTGTATGATGGTGCCAGTAGGCCTATGATGGTGCCTGTATGATGCTGCTTGTATGATAGTGCATGCACTATGTATTATAGTGCCTGTATGATGTTGCCTTACGATGATGGTGTCTGTATGATGGTGCCACTTCGATAGTACCTGTATGATGGTGCCTGCATTGTGTTGCCTGTATTTTAGTTTCAGTGCAGCAACAATATCTACATAATAAAACAAACAAGATGCCCCAGTATTTATTAAGGCGGTAGGTACAATTTAAACACGAAATAAAGTTGGGTGGAAAACCAAATATTAACAGTGGGTAATTTTGTGGTATATTTATTCACCAATTGCTTTCTACTAATAGGTACATGTTCAAGTTCAGGCGGAAATAACTCATTTGTTGACACAGTTGTAAAATAAAATTATATCAATCGTAACAGTAGATAAACAAATAAAACGGCGTCCGCAACACAGCTTTCGTGTGAACTGCGCCTCACGTGCCAAACCTTTTTGTAGTGAAACTGCTTTTTACCGCTGCACCCTCGTGACCCCCCCTCTCAATTATGTGTTGAAGCCGCCTCTTGGTATTAATTTCTACATCTTCGCTCGTGTCTAATTAGAAACAAACCGACAGAGATGGTTGCGTTACATTTCTCCCACTAACCCCCGCCGCCTATCTTGTCATTTACTCCGCCACACAAACACACGTATATAGGGAAACATTCCCTGCTAGACAGCCCGGCGCGCGACCTCTTAAACAGTGTTGCCAACCTAGCTTTCTCAAACCAGCCATCTATTTCTTTTCGGGCTATACGTAGATGCACGAGTTACGCAAATGGGTTAGGGATGAGGAAGGTTTACTTTACATTAAATGTACCCACGTCTGCGTTGAAAGAGAGTGAAAAACATCTTAGGGAAAACCTGACCGGTATTCGAACCCTAATTTACCTGTCATCGTCAGTCTATTAAATTGCTATAGTGATGCCTTAGAGCCTTTAGGGCTTAAACCATTTGTTCCCAAACCTAGGGCTGTGACACAAATGAGGGTCACGTAATGATCTCAACAAAAAAAAGTGTAAAAAATTACTATAGCAAACACTTATTGAATCTGGGATATTATGAAGGATTACTGCAATACTGACCACAGAAAAATTGTACGAGTAAAGCATTCATAAATCATAAGCTGTGTGGATGAGTCGCAACCTAATCTTGAAATCTTGTACGAGTTGCGTCCCGGCTTTTTGAGAGACATGCACGAATTGCGGCCCATTCACTTAAGAGAGAGTTATGAGTTGCGTCCACCTAATTATCAGTGTGCCTTCTATCACGCTGTCTTAAATTTCATAGATAAACTATCATCGTCTCATGTCGATATCCCTAGTAATATTAAAATTTACTCGGTTCTTGTCGTTCAATAGTTTTTGGCAAAAATGTGAAGGTTTGTTAGGCTAGGTTAGGTTAGGTCAACAGCCCGGGCCGCAATCCGTACGTGGCTCTAAAGATGTTGGGCCGTAATTCAACTGTCACTTTATAGGTAAACAGGTTTGTGGCTGATTGACTCGAGGTGCAGATTTGTGTCTTCTCTCTAGTAAAGTCATGTTTAAAAATGAGCTTTTGTTTTAATGTCCCTTGATGACACCTAGCGGTCCCCGTGTTGAAAGACTCAATCTTTCTGACGGAGTGCAGCCATTTTATCCTTAGGGCTGTTGGTCTGTTGTATGTTTGTCTGTGACTTAGTGCTACAACCAAAAGAGTAATAGGACTTTGTTCAAACTTGATATCTAGATGTTAAATGGTCATAACTTAAGTCCAATAAATGATTTTGATACTAACCCTGGTATAAGGATAATTTATTTAAAACTGATTTTTGAAAATTCTACATTAAAAAAACAACTATTTTAATGGTTTTGTTCAAAATAGGGGAAGTATTTACATAATAAATAAGGATATATGTTTGTTTTTATTTTAAAAAATTAAGTTAATTTTACCGTTGATTTATTTTTATAAAATGAACGCTTGTTCAAAATGTATATTGAGGACGTTTTATATGCTAAAAAAAATCATGTATCTTTATTACTAAAATAAAATTTAATTGAAGGTAATTTACTGATAACTGATGTTTGACATTTATAAACTAAAGGGTGGCCTGGCGGTCTAGGGGTAAGGTGTCAGACTTTTGTGCTAGCGGCCGGGGTTCAATCCCAGGTCCCGGCACAGATTTATCTGATTACCAAAACCTTCCTTCACCTCTGACAAGACATCTTGTGAATGTGGGGAATGCCAGGCCTCCACCGTGGTTCGGATTCCACGTTAAACTGTAGGTCCTTCATTTCATCTCACAATCACCCTACCATTACACATTAGCGTAAGTGCGTATAACCCGAACGGGTAGTAAGACGCGGTGCTAATAATAATAATAATTATTATTATTATAAACTAAACTTGATAAAGTGTTACCTTGTTTGCCTGAATACCAGCTCTGACTGTCAGAAGTGACCCTAAGTGAATTTAGTTAGCTTGTTATTACCCAAGAGTATCGATCTGTAGTCACAGACCACAACCTCTTTTTTTTTTAAAAGTGTTTATTGGTTGTGGGAGACAAATGGAGTTTGGGAAAGGAGTTGCGAATTGGAGAGCGTGTTGTGTTGTGGAGTAACTATATCGGGCCCTAGTACACTGTGATGGTAGACACAAGTGCAGTCAGGCCCGATGTGTAAGTTGGGGTGTGTGATTTATCGATGAGCTGAAATAAGGCACAAATTCATGTTAGACACTAAGTGAGGGATGGATAAGTGATTGCGAATTTGTGAAAAATTATTTCTCGACGTTTGTCAAGTTGGATAAAGTGGATGGGGTAGCCAAGGAGATGAGTAATAGGCACTAAGACAGGCTAGTCGGGGATTTATGGAGCTGGGTAGGAACCTCCTACTCCGGTCTTTGTTTTTTGTATTTCCTGGGTTCTCGGGGGTTATACTGCCCAAGGTTTCTGATTATTTCGTTTTCCTCCAGCGGTAGGGTTTTGCTTTAGAAACTTCTGTCCCGGTCTTCGTATAGCTCTCTTAGGGTCTTGGTCCCAGTCTCTGCATGGATGAACGCATTGTTTGTTCTTGTTGTTACACCAAGTAGACATCTGAGTACTTTGTTTTGAACCACTTGGAGTTGATTCAATACATTTTCCGTCACATAGCTCCGAGCTTCACAGGCGTAAACGAGTAGTGACAGGATTATACTCCTATAAAGGAGAAGTTTTGTTTGGGTGTACTGCTGCTGACTCTTGAAGAGTGAATAGTTCCTGACGAAGTTATCCATAGCCTTTTTCCTCGTGTATTCAACGTGGGGCTTCCATTTGAGGCTGGAGTCTATTGTGACATCAAAGTATCTAAGTTTGTTCGAGTAGGGTATGATTTCACCCAGAACCATAAACTGGTCCTGCAGCTGAATCCTCCTTTTAGATATTCTGATGGCCGTGGATTTGGCTGGGTTTACTTTTATCCTTCACTTTTTCAGCCAGTCACCGAACTGGTCTAGGAAGCTTTGCATATGTTTAAAAGCATATCTTATGTTTCTGTGTGAAGTGAAGAAGAGAGTGTCATCAACAAGAAGCCTGATTTTTGGATTGATGGGGATGTTGGCGACATATACGTTGTAGAGAAAAGGTGATAAGGCAGCTCTCTGTGGCACTCCCGCTCTGATGTTGTGAAAGGATGACCTCTTTCCCCCCACCCTCACTCTGAAGTAGCGACTGTGTAGAAAGTTTCTTACCATGTGAATGTATGCCTTAGGTAAGTTGAAGGTAATCATTTTTCGAAGGAGGCCAGCGTGCTAGACCTTATCAAATGCCTTTTCCACGTCCATGAGAACAGCGAGTGTAGTCTCTTTCCTGTTGAAGCTCTCTGTAGTCTCTTTGACAAGACTGGTGATTGGGTGGACTGTGGAATGGTGGCTCCGGAATCCAAATTAAGTATCAGGGATTATACGGTGTTCCTGAGCAAATTTTTTCAGCCTTTCGAGAATAATTTTTTTCGTACACCTTGCCAAGACTGCTAAGTAAGCTGATAGGTCTTCTGTTCTGTGGAAATTTGGAGTTCTTGCCTGGCTTCAGGATAGATATTACGTCCGCCACCTTTCAAACTTCTGGGAAGTAGCCCCACCTTAGTGCGGCAGAAAATATGACAGTCAGGAGGATAATGATTGTACCAGGGGCATGGCACATCATCTCGTCTGAAATTCTTTCCACTTCCGGGGATTTCGTCTTCTTCGGCTTCCTGATGAACTGTTACACTTCCGGTCTGAACACCAGGGGTGGTGGCAACTCAGAAGGTTCATCGAGGAATAGATTCACCTGGTCTTTAACCACTATTGAGAAGTTCTAGTCCTGGGGCTCGCTGTTTGCCTTGAATTGGTCTTCTAAAGACTCCGCTATAGCTTCGGCTTTATCCATGGCTGTGTAGGACATCCGCTGCCGTCCATGAATGGCCGGAGTTCTAGTTCTCTGGGTGCACCCTTTTAGTTGTTTTGTGATCTTCCAGAAACTATCCCTACCGTTGAATATTTCCGAGATGAACTCGGTCCAGCGGATAATTTTCAGCTGCTTCGCTCTACGGTGAACTTGGAACCTTAGAGTCGATTGTATACTAACCGATGCCTTGGAGAGTGAGATGTCTGCCAATCATGTCTCGCTTCCCTCTTCTGTGCTATCAGTAAGTTGAGGCCTGGGTTTCCCTCTTAAGGTTGATTATCGGAGCTTCATAGGTAGTTGATGTCCGATGAGCCTCAAGGAGCGTTGACGTCAGGAGGACGAGCGAGTGGTCCACCTCTTCAGTCGATTCTACCTTCCACTCTTGCGGTATAGCCCTTTCCAGGGTGGCCTGGTATTTGGGATATTTTTTCTAAGGAAGGAGTTCCAGGGGTTGGTGTTTATTAGGAGCCGACAGAAAACTGGTATGTGGTCGGAGTCCAATTCATTTAAAGTGTGTAATTCTTCAGGGTGTTGGTTGAAGTCTGTAAGTATGACATCGAGCACATCCGGAAGATTTCTGTAGTTGGAGGGGTATAACGTGTGTTCCTCCGGTGCCAAAACTACGTAGTTATTCAGGGTCGCATGTTCTGTCATGGTAAGGCCAGCTTGGTTGGATGTGGGGCTGTTCCAATGAGTGTGTTTGCAATTTAGGTCTCCCACGGTGAAGAAATTTTTCCTTGCCGTCAGCGTGTTTAGGTCTTGGGGTGTGAATGGGACCGAAGGGCTCCTATACACAGCACTAAACATTATCTCCCTCCGTGGTATGGGAACTATTATTGAGGTTGTTCCTATGTTCCCTGTACCCGGTATTACTGTGTGGTAGTGATTGAGGTTTTTCTTAACTAGTACAGCCGTTCTCCACCCCTTCCGGTAGGTGTGTCAGTCCTGTAAGTGTCGTACCCGTAACAACTCAAACGTTTAGTTGGTGATAAGCGCGTCTCGCAAATGAGAGCGATGTCTACTCCGTACGTCTGTAATAGTTGTTCCAGTTCGTGGGCCTGCTGTAGCCATTGGCGTTCCAGAACATTACGTTCAAGGAGTCATCTGGGTGACGTGTTTGATTAGTTACCATCACAAAAGAATTCAGTGACGGCTTCTAATAAAATTAAGGCCTTTGTGGTTTTGTCGGGGGCGTTTTTTTAGCCTGCTCATGCATATTTTGAGATGTGCAAGGAGGCCAGAGAGATTAATGTTTTTGAATATTTGAAAGAGGTCCCTAAGGTCGGAAGCCTCATTTGTATTGGAATAGGTCTCGCTAGGTTTTTGGGTAAGGTTGGCGACGGCTGGTTTGTATGTTATCCGCTTGACCGCGGGAGTGTGCGGTACCGTTGGTATGGTGTCCTGACTATTTGAAGTAATTTCATCCGTTAGGTTATGTACACCTCGGGTAGATTTGTCGAATTGTTTGTTTCGTCTTTCGATTTCTCTGACTTGCACGGGGAGGTTCCTATAGTTCACCGCATGCTCTCCCTTGCAGTTTATGTAGCGTGCTGGCGCGATTCTGTCTTTATTCGTGCATGCTGTAGTCAAATGTTCCCCGAGACACTTGGCACACCGAGGGGTTTGAGTAAAATAGTTTTTGGAGTGGCCAAAGTGTTGGTATAGGTGGCACTGATGTATGGTGCTCGCATATTTTTGGTACTCTTTCACCTTCACAATGGTGTGATTTATGGCCCTGACTACATACATCTTTGCAACGGACTGTTTTTTTTTCCAGCGTGCAGATAAAGATTGAAAGTGGCCTAGGTGTCACTGTTTGTGGGGTAGATTTAGAAAACAGTTATCTAATGTTTTTGGGTGTGAAAACCATTTTGGTGAGTTCCAAACTTATGGCATCGCATGGCATGGTAGAGTGAAGGCCCTTGATCACTACTTTAAATGGTTTATATTTCTGCAGCATGTATGTGTAGTGTTCGAAGGAAGTTTTCTTTAGAAGCTTTAAGAGTGTGGAGTAGTCTCTTAGGGAGCTCGTAATAATTTTGATCCCCTGTGCAATGCAGTAGAGTTTGTAGTCGTCTTTTAAATTTTGCTTTAAGAGTTTAACAATGTTGTTATATTCCGCCACGTTTGGAATCACTATCGGTGGTGTTTTTACATTTTTTGTTGAAGTCTCTTCATACTGGGTTTCATCTGCCGACTCCGAAGCGGCTCTCTCTTGGTCATTGATGACTTTGCCACTAGCTAGTGCGGCGAATTGATTAATTACCTTAATTGCTTTTGGAACTGGAACATCAACTCCCGATTTGTCCTTGTGTTTCCTTTTGAGAGTTGAGGCAGGTTCAAAGCTTTAAACAGATTGGTGCTCGTTACCTTTTGTATTGCGCGAGTCTCCATGTTGTTGTACCTCCATGGTACCTTTTCCTGTGGATGGCGTGTCCATGTTCCCATCCTGGGACTCCTCGGACATGGTGTCCTCGTCTTCTTCCTCCTCAGTGACGTCTATGTCGGGTCTGGTAGACATTTTAAACTTTTTAGGGTTTAACTGTCACACTTCCACACGTTGCTGGGATCGGCCAGCAGGCCGACCGTTCACTAGCCGTTCGCGTCGACACTAATAATCGTTGGCTGAACCGGCACAAAGAATATAGAGTTGTTGTCCCTGAAAGGGCCGAAATATTTTACGTTAAAATCAAAAGTTTATCAATTTAACGGCTCAAAACACGAACCGGTATAAATTTTTTATAATCCGTGGAAAAATCACTCAATTTTGGCCTTAAAGGGCTTCGGAAGAAAATTCAAAAGTCAAAGTCAAAAACCAAAGTCAAAGTGTGCACGATTTTATTGTACTAATTTATATTGGGAAAAATACCTTGTACCAGTGGGATTAAAATAAGTAATCTAGTTGTTAAATGAGTAAATTGCAATTTTAGTTTTGAGCCGGTACCCAACACCTTAGCTTACTCGATAGAATGTCACTCTACTGAGCTAAGGGTCCCGGGTTCGATTCCCAGCATGCTCGAAAATGTATCATTAGTGAAATGTGAGTTTACCCTTTCATAGTAATAAATTAACGGCTGGGGACTGGATGGTGTGCCTGTCCTAGTCTTAAGTAAGATTATAAGGCATATGAAGCAATGACAGGCCTAGCCAGCCGGTAGTGGTAAACACATGACTCGAATAAAAATCTGACCCGGCCCACAGGGTGGGAACAGTAATGGAGGTAAAGTAAAGTTTTGAACTGGTGGTTCTACTTCTTTTAAAAAGAGACGATAGAGGAAATATTTATAATACTAATACGCGACAATATTTATCTCGTGTGAGGGATATGAGCAGGTTAATATAGTTTCAGCATATTCTGATTACAATTTAAAATAGTTTAGACTTTTAATTTCTTTACTAAGAGGCATTAAGCCTTTTTTTAAATATTGACCGTTAGAAAATCCAGCTTTATGTAGTTTATATATTTTGAGAAATGCTATAGTTTTGATAAATTTTGAATACATTTTTGCTAATTTGAGTTGGCAACACTGCTTTGGAAAGTTTTTCATTGCGCTGGTGTTTCTTAGCTCTTGCTGGAGAAGTAAGGGGAGGGGGAAGGATAGTATGGAGATGTGAAATGTGAAAATAGACAGGGTGAGTTCACACCTCTAACTATTTATTTATTTAATTTGGAGGGGATTAAATCTACACTTTGGAAAAACATTATTTCAACACGCCGGTTACCAAAGCTAATGAGAGCCGCCCTTTCTAAGCTTGTTTGAGGGCTTTGAGATTGGAGGGGGGAAGCTCTAAGCTCAGACTAAATATTCAAAAAACAATTATTAGATATGGAACACATGAATGCCTCGAATCCTGTGGTATTTTAGAAATTCGAGATACGTTAAAATCTTAACAAATCATATATGGGATTGATTGGTAAAAGGAATAATTGTGCGGTTGGGATGGTAATAACATCATACCAAAAAGTCTCAATATAATTAATGTATAATTAATTTACTCAAAAATATTTCTATTGGTCTTTTAATGACTTAATATACGTGGTATGTATACTAACATTTTGTCAGTGGTGCTAAACCTTTAACAATTTTTATTAAATACAATTTTAAATAAAACTGCACGGTACTTTTTTAAATATTCAAGGGTTAGAATTTGGATTGGAGATTAGAAAGAAAATTCAAGATTAAATTCAAGATTCAAATGGGAGAAATTTAGGATTCAACACATCTCTACCAAAAATCTTTCATTTAAAATGTAATATTTACAGAATAAAATTTAAAAAAAACACACACACTAGAGTAAGCTGAATGTGGTTGGAATGATATAACTAAGACATGTATGTGGAAAAACTCGTATGGACAGAGTCAGTAATGAATCGTTGCTGAAGGAGTGTGGTCTGGAAGGGAATCCGATAGGTAAATGTGAAAGAAACGTCTTACGTTGGTTTGGGCATGTTGAAAGGATGAGTATGGATCGAGGGACGAAACCAATATATGAAGGTGGAATGTGTGGATCAAAAGGGAGGGGTAGGCTATGTAAGACGTGGCTAAATGTTGTAGCACTGGGGTCCTCAACCCTATGCCCGCGGGCACCATGGCGCCCGCCGAGCCTTTTCCATCTGCCCGCCACTTTTTGACCACAGCTGAAAAGTTCTTGACTAATAATTTCAATCTGTCACTTTTCCCACAAATATCAAGTTTGTACTTATCTCCAGATATGCTGTTCTCAGAAGTTGGTGACTGAAAGCCCCCTCTTTTCAATCCCTCCTCTCATTTCTCTTTCTTTGCCGGCTCATTTAAAAAGTGTACTTTATTACTCGGAACTATCATTCTACTCACTAATACCATGCTAATACTTACTATTTCCTTTGTAAATATCTTGACATGGTCTACCCAGCTTTGTTGCCTGAATAAATACATATTTTAAAAATGTACCTAAGCACCAAAATAGTGGTGAGTAGTTAAATATTTCCTTGTGTATTTATTTTGGTATTTTTAAAATCGTATATAAAGCAGTTTTCTTTTATTTATTGGCATTGACTTTTGGTTTGGTGAAAATTGTTTCAATTGTTTAAACTGGTTCTGGACTAACTTTGCGAGTGTCATTTGCGTTATTTTATATGCGAAGATAAAAAACATGTATTTAAATTTTAAGCTCACAATTTTTTTAATAATATGTATTTGTGTGTGTGTTATTTGCATTATGAATTATGTTCGGCTATAAATTTAGTAGAAAAACTAATTGGTCCCCGCCACACTACCGTTAGTTTTGAATGTGCTCTAAGGTACAAAAAGGTTGGGGACCTCTGTTGTAGACGAATGTGTGAAAAAGAGAAACATTAAGAGTTTAAAGACTCTAAGAGGTGGTATGACTCGGTCGGTGTATGGATGTTGTTGAAGCGAAGGGAGTTTGCAAGGATAGGGAAGTGTGATGAAAGTTAGTGAGGATGGATTAAGTATGGAGTTGTGTTTTGAGATGAATGCACAGTTTTTTACCTATCCCATAAAGTAGCGGCGTGATTAGCTATGTGAGAATTAAAACAATTATGACCCTATATAATCTTAAATGTTTTAAAAAGTAACCGTTTGGTTCTAGAATACGATAAATGTCCGATAATTGTACCTGAAATTTATGATATGGATTTGTTAGTACAGTTCAACTATCTTTAGAGTGGTGGTACAATAGCTCCATGACTTCTTTGGTGCTGACTGACAGCTCACAGCCGACAGCCGACGGCTTTGAAAAGTTACCAGAACAAATTATGTATCCCTACACCGAACCATATGATCTGCAAAAACATGTGTTTAGCAGCTGCCACTTTTGTATACCTAAATTTTGACTGTCAGAAGTCAGCACCAAAGAAGCCATGGGGCTACTGTAGCTAACAGCTAGCAAAAGCTACCAGATATGTTCTCATGTATCTCTTCGCCAAACCATATGATCTGTTAGACCATATATTGAGTTGTTGTCACTTTTGGCAGTTAAGTCTTTCACAGCAAACACTTATTTTTAACAGTTTTTTACATGATTGAAACGCGAGCTTATGAAAATAACCGTTTGAATGTTTCTTTTTTTGTGTTTAAATGAAATGTAAGTGAAAATTTATGATTACTATATTTATTTTTTGACACTTTTGTTGTTGTTAGATATTGTCTCAATATAAACATTAATTAAACACCTAATGTAAGATTGATTCTGACACCCCCTACTCCCCTCTTAAAGAAACGTAAGACAATACTGACGGCCCCACCCCCTCACCCAAAACCTTTACGTAATTTAAAGACGGCCCCTATTATATTTTGACACACATAGAAAGGAAGGCCCCGCTATTGTGATTCTATGCAATACGCCTAGCACCTACACACTGCATATTGCCTATCATGGCACTTTCAGGGAGATTTTTATGTGGTGAGTTGTGTACAATAGACTTGCTTTTGTATGGCTGTTGATCAGACTGAAAGATAATAGTAAAATATTCCCCCACACCCTCTACCTCTTTTTCCGACTTAGCTCAGTAGTTTACTATCAACACTCTCTCCACTTTTACTGTGCATGGCCTTCGCGGTTAAATTCTATCTGGAAGAGGATGTAAAATATATTACCACGAGACTGAACTGTTCTTTTATACCTTCAGAAACGAACGACCTTCTCTTTTTTTTATCTACCCTTCACACTAAAAAAAAAAAAGATTTCTTTGCGCCTTCAATATATCCTAAAGGAATATATTTTCCATCTTCGTTCTTATTCCCTTTTTTTTATCTTTATCTTCTTTTTTTATCCTTTATTTGGCCTCCTCTTTTACTTAAACTTCTGCCGGTGCTTCCCCCCTTCCTATCCCTTCACTGAAAGACGAGATAATTTAACTGAATTGTGCGAGTCTGAAGGGGGCTACGTACCCCCCTGTGCTCTCCCCCTACCCTTCCTTTCTTTCCACTTTAGAAGAAGAGGAACTTTATCACGTGATATAACAGAGGGGACGAACTTGGCTGCAAAAAAAAAATGAGGAAGGGAATAAAAATACTAGTGCAAAGGGCAAGTGAAAAGGGAGGCAAGAGGGGATTTTTTTTATATATAACTAGGGTGAAATATTTTGCTTACAAAAGAAGCCAGTTATGTCCGTTATTGTTACTATTTGAGGAAAATTGGCTTTGAATGGTTCAATCAGCCAACTATATCAAAGTGACACAAATATGGTGGGGTTTCTTATCAAATGTTATATATATACTTTTTTTTGTTGGTTTCGCGGAAATGTACACGACTTTATTTGATACACAAATATGGAATTCCTTCTTCAAATTTTGTTTGAATTCTCATACATATAAATAAAACCTTTAAAGTGTGTTTTAAGGGTGTAGAGTGTTTGGTGAGGGTACATATATTATGTGTGTGCGTGTGTATCAAATTATATTTCAACTAAATTATGTTAAGGAAACTTACAAGCTTAATATTTACATCCAATAAATTATTATTTTATCTATTGTGTAATTTAAACAGAAAAATTACAATTTAAAAAAAGCTCAAATATTTATAAATTAATCCTAAAACACATTAAATGGAAATCTTTTTCATTAAACATTTACAAAAATTGTGTTATTCAAGTCGGGCTCCTAATTTCCTCAAATTTTACAAAATTGTTATTATTAATGTTAACTAATTTATAATTTCAAATGACACCTGCTTCGATGTCCGCACAGTCTAAGGTGTCACCCTCACAATAGATTGGGCTGGAGATTATGGGGAGATTGGTGCTCGAATACCAGTCTAATGTGCTTAGGGTGGTTTTTACTAAATGGCTTTCCATTCTCCCTTCACACAAATGTGGATACACTTCCTTTAAATTAAACTGTCCCTATACCCTGACACACTAGCGTAATTAGGACACTTACGTGGAGACCGAAGGGCTAGTAAGACGTGGTGCTGTTTTTCTTAAAATTAGGAAGTGAGGTTGAATGTTTCCTTAAATAAGCACAAAAATTCCTAGCGATCAGACATACCTGACCATCACTTTACAACCTTGTGAAAAGAGACAACTCCAATAAATTCGCATTTGTCCCCGCCTGGATACGTACCCAGGTGCCTTGGTTCAGTAGGCAGACGTATTAACCACTGAGCTAATGTTACAGACCATTTTTATATCAGGAATAACCGGCCGTGTGGTGTAGTGGTAAGTGCACCTGTCTACGAGTCTAGGGTTCCTGGGTTCGATTCCCAACTGGTACTTTCATGGGTATTTTTCCCTAAAGGAAAATTACCCCAACGGTTACCAGGGTTTGATTAATTAGGCTTAAGTTAGGTTTAATTGTTCCCACTGGTTCCACACATCCATCTAATCTCATCGAGACATGGAAGGACCCTCCACGGAAAGGATGTAGGATTAGTACATTCGGTCGTCACCTGGGTACCGGTACATTAGTACTGGTTAATCTTTCCACAAACTGACTTGTGAGTGATGTAGGCTAGACGTGTAATAAGTGTATATATAAATATACTATCAGGAACAGTTTAGTCTCGCGAACTAGATTCCTTTTAAGACCAAGTGTTGTCTGCGAAGGAACTAAATGTTTTAAACATTACCTAAAATGTCTGGTTAGTTGATTCGGAAGATCGGAGCTAAATTCCGGTCTGATAGAGTTTGGTGTTCCTCTTTCCCCTTACTCTTTCCCAACCCGCACAGTGATTCCCCCCTCCTAGATAAACACTAATGTTGTCCCATATTTTCCCCCCAAACACCTTTATTGACCCTTATATATACGATGGCAATAAAGCTTGCTACCAATTTTTTTTATAATTCGGGGCTCATCTAATAGAAATAATTTTCCTTTAAACAATTTTTTTTTTT
>CABFOV010000117.1:256502-271457 GCA_902141375.1 Timema poppense
ATTGTGGAGGCGTCAAGTTTGGTCATGGACCTCCACACACGTCACAAACGTATAAAAACTGTCACATTTTCTCTTGAAATTAATCTATGCATTGATAACTTGTTAAATGGGTTTTACTTTTGATATCCAGGTTTGTATATTAAAATAATATAAGTAGCAATCTCTATTGACAACCTGTGTTAGAAAATTGAACTGAACGCATTAATTTACAAAACTCACAAATACAAGATGATTCGAAACTCTGTGCAAACTTTAATGAGAGCTGGGAAACTTTAAAACAAACCTCTTTTGTTAGTGAATGTATATCCGCAGACGTCATCCTTAAGTACTAGAGGGCGTTGTTGGTACGTAAATGAAAGGCATAAAGTGTGAATAACATTTTTATTTACAGCGGTTGCTCAAAGGAGCGAGCGACAGCCAACAACTGGCTAATTTGTCACCAAAACAGTCCAGTCCAGTCGCATCAGACGCTTCTAGATCCAGATGACTGGGTCAACATCGTTTTTAACGAAGGAGCACCGAATGCTTGCATACTGAATACGTCACATCCAAGCCGATCCAGTCAAATCAGGTAAAGACTGGTCTCGACTCAACCGGTTGGATTTCTTTCAGTCTTTGTACAGCTTATGTTTACCTCACTACTGATTTGTTTCATTTATATTCCATTCAAGGTAGGAATTACTCTCTTAAAGGTCTTTTTTCCTACCAATATCCTACTATATAGAAGATTTATGGTAGGGAAAAAGGCCTTTCAGAAGTCAATTCCTACCGTGAATGGAATATAGGTAAAAGTTTCCATACATTTTTAATAATGGAGGCTGAAAAGATATTTTTGTTAGAGACTATAGTGAAATATAGGATATAAGACATCCGAAGCATCGAAATAAAGATGTTATTGGAAGCAAATGAGTAAAATCAGTAAATAGATGGTTTAAAAAAAAGTATGTCTACTTAAATAATTATTTTTATAGGATTTATTTTATTTTATTTTATCATTTTTCTACGAATAATTCTTCAAAGAATAATGAACGTAACTATATCGACAAAAAGCCAGTTCACTGAATAAAATAATTGTAACAATTTGTCCCGGTCTGGTCAAGTCAACGACCGATTCATTGTGAACTCCCTTGACTGGTATGATTTGACGGGATTGAGCTAGACTCCCGATTGGACTCGGTTGATGTGAAATTAGCCAATTCACTTCGTGTCTTGATACTGTGATTGCTGTACATTTTCAAAGATTCCCCAGCCCCATACGTTGGATGCATGTCAACCATTTCATAACGTGTGACGTCATTCATGTTACACGTACGATGTCCACGTTAGGAATGACGAAGGCTAAAAAATAGTCATTTGACACGCCACCTAGCGGCACCCTCTAGAACCTAAGGGTGACGTCTATGGTCATAAACTCATTAGTGAAAAAGGTGCGTTTTATTGTTTCCTATTTCCCATCAAAGTTTGTACAGATAGTTTTGAATCAACCTGTATAATGGTCTCAGTGGTGGGAAAATGTGGAAAAGAAAATGTCTCTACACCTGCACTGGTGAGCGCGTGTGGAAAAATATCTCATTATAAACTTGTCTGATTTGCTGATGACGAGGAGTCGGGGTTCAAACCCCAAGTGGGTAGGGGGGAGAGTCGTTTTTCTTAAATAGTTTTCCCCGTCCCTCCCTCGAAAAACGATACATTTACTCTAAACGCTACCTTCCTCATTTTTTTATTATTATTATTTAGCACCACGTCTTACTACCCGTTCGGGTTATACGCTTTAAGTACTAATTACTCTAATGGATAAGGAATTGGGAAGGTATAATTAGAGGAAGTGAACCCGTATTTGCGTGGAGAAAGAGTNCGAACCTCGATCTCCCCGTCCTCAGCAGTCGAGCTCAACACGACTAGCGCGTTAGCCAACTACGCCACCGAGGCGGGTTTCCTCATTTTAATCTCTTTTGTGTAAGATTAAAAATACTGTAAATGGTCCAGATGGGTAGCTAGATGCAAACAACTGTGTTCTCAACATTCCGACCTTAAGGATTCATTCAAGTATGAAATATCTTAAGGTGTGGTTGAAAGAAACACGAGCTGAGGTACGAGTTTTTTTTACGATTTTTATAACAAAAAAAAAGTATCACAAATTAATCAAATATAGCGTCAGTAGATAAGTATAGTAACTTGGCAGTTCTAAAATAGTTGTCATGGGCATCGCAGAATTCGTACAAAAGCTTTTTTAAAACGATATATAAGGTCTGGTTTAAATCCCAAGACGCCCGCGATAAATATTTAATTGTTTTATTACTATGTGTAGAAAAATAAACTAAACCAAACCGCTGAAGCAATATTTGATTAATTTGACTATAAAAGTTATTTGCTATCAGGAAAAAACCTGTAAAACTTTTACCTTGACTCATGCTATTTACATCCTTCCTAAAGGTTTCTAAGAACAATAAGTACAGTAAGAATACAGAGTATGTAGACTAGCATTAAAGTTTTTACTGTCGATAATTGACCGAGTGTAACGAGGTTATATTTTAACTTGCTCATTTGGCTTTTCGTATGTATGTCTTCTGTCCAGATCCTTGTCACGATACAACTGTCAAAAGCGTTGACCTATTTTAACGAAATTTGAAGTGGACATTCTTTGATCCTAGGCCACACAAAGTACCTATGTAAATGTTTTTGTTTTTTTTTCATTTTTATATCCATTTCAATAAGGTGACCACTGAAAAGGTTTTTAAGTTTAATAACTCACTTCAAATGATATGAATTTATAATTCTATTCCAAGCAATCGGTCGAGTACATAGGGTGTATTTTTTAAAATTTTGAAATCTATTGCGAGATTGATGTCTTAAATCATGTGAGCAAAGGTTATTATCTATTAATATAATGTACTATCGAATATTAGTACTAATTAGTTTTCTGTATCACTTGATCACCAAGAATTAAATAATATTGACTTCAAATCCAAAGAGGATTAAAGAAGATATTTAAATTTGAAATCCAAAGCCACTGCACATTTGAAATGCTTCTAATAGTTTCCTTTCCGTTGCATCAATGGTCCATGTTTCACGACCATAAAGCGCAATGATCCAAACAAAGACATTTAGGAACTTTTTTCTTGATACACTGGGAGCCGACTTGCAAATAGGACTTGTGTTGTTCTTGTAGCAAGGCGTGTGAAGGATGCTGGAAGGAGTGCCGACACACATAAACAACAAGGCAACATAAACACACAGCTGTAGGGTAGGAAGAAGGGCGCGGAGAGGGAAGGGAAAAGAAGGCAAGCCTTATGGAGGATGGAGGAACTTTTTTTTTAAAGTGATTGTGAGAGAGATAAAACAATTAAGTGAAAAGTTTTTAAATGAATGTCCAGGGAAAGAGTTCAAGAGAAAAGCCAAAGTATGCGAAAGGGAAGGAAGAACTAATTTAACCCTTACTCTCTTCTTCATAACCCCCTCCCCCTTCCTTCCCTTTTCTTTTGTGGTTTTGTTCACTTCTTTGTAAAATTTGGTAAGGAGAAAAAGGGGGTGGGGGGGAAGGAGGGATTTAACTAGTTTGCGAAATTTCCTCTTCGGTGTAAATAGATGGAGTGATTAGTTAACGCTGTGGGATGTTACTAGACTAAAGTTTTGTTCAAAAGCACGAAACGTGTGAAAATTAGAATTCCATGTTCTCTGTTCTCTTTTTTCTTTCTCATATATAAACATATGTTGCTACCTCTACTTCCCCTCTTGTCTCTGTTTTTTCAAAATGGTTGTGGGTAGGGTTTCTGGCCCAATCACCGGACATATAAATGCAATTCGATGTTATTTATTGAACAATGCTTCTAATCTACAGAAATGGCTACATTAAAATGTGATAGTGTTTGAACCATACTAGCTAAAGATTTAAAAAGCGCGAAGACCGTCATCTCAGTAACCCACGCGTTATTTAACGTGTCCTTGTTCGATACCCGCGTGTCGCACACGATGCCCGTATAACCCTGCTCGCACGCTCTAACGGTACTGGGTGTATCCGCCCTGGCATCCTTGGTTCGGATCCTGACCTGGTTAGTATACGACCTGTTCGCCCTGGATTCACGTGGGTCACTTTATATTTCAGTGCTAAATTTAAATATTTAAGTATATTGTGTTCGGGCGCCAGGTAGTTAGTTCCACGCTCCCTGACAACGATGAGACTGGGTTTGATGTAAACATCACAAGTAAATATTTAGGATTAATTTATTGCACACTTTGGTCAGCTATGAAATAATTAACATAAATAGAGGAAGTTGAGATGGAGGGACTATTTCTTTGATTCCGCGAGTATGTAACACACGTCCACTCTGTTTGCTGGTGTTTTAGAAAGTGTGTAACACACGTTCACTCTGTTTGTTGGTGTTTTAGAAAGTGTGTGACACACGTCCAACTCTGTTTGCTGGTGTTCTAGAAAGTGTGTGACACAGGTCCACTCTGTTTGCTGGTGTTCTAGAAAGTGTATAACACACGTCCACTCTGTTTGCTGGTGTTCTAGAAAGTGTGTAACACATGTCAACTCTGTTTGCTGGTGTTCTAGAAAGTGTGTAACACACGTCCACTCTGTTTGCTGGTGTCCTAGAAAGTGTGTAACACACGTCCACTCTGTTTGCTGGTGTTCTAGAAAGTGTGTAACACACGTCCACTCTGTTTGCTGGTGATTCTAGAAAGTGTGTAACACACGTCCACTCTGCTGGTGTTCTAGAAAGTGTGTAACACACGTCCACTCTGTTTTCTGGTGTTCTAGAAAGTGTGTAACACACGTCCACTCTGTTTGTTGGTGTTCTAGAAAGTGTGTAACACACGTCCACTCTGCTGGTGTTTTAGAAAGTGTGTAACACACGTCCACTCTGTTGGTGTTCTAGAAAGTGTATAACACACGTCCACTCTGTTTGCTGGTGTTCTAGAAAGTGTGTGACACACGTTCACTCTGTTTGCTGGTGTTTTAGAAAGTGTGTAGCACACGTTCATTCTGTTTGTTGGTGTTTTAGAAAGTGTGTGACACACGTCCACTCTGTTTGCTGGTGTCCTAGAAAGTGTGTAACACACGTCCACTCTGTTGGTGTTCTATAAAGTGTGTAACACACGTCCACTCTGTTTGCTGGTGTTCTAGAAAGTGTGTAACACACGTCCATTCTGTTTGTTGGTGTTCTAGAAAGTGTGTAACACGTCCACTCTGCTGGTGTTTTAGAAAGTGTGTAACACACGTCCACTCTGTTTGCTGGTGTTCTAGAAAGTGTGTAACACACGTCCATTCTGTTGGTGTTCTAGAAAGTGTGTAACACACGTCCACTCTGTTTGCTGGTGTTCTAGAAAGTGTGTAACACACGTCCACTCTGTTTGTTGGTGTTCTAGAAAGTGTGTAACACACGTCCACTCTGTTTGCTGGTGTTCTAGAAAGTGTGTAACACACGTCCACTCTGTTTGCTGGTGTTCTAGAAAGTGTGTGACACACGTCCACTCTGTTTGTTGGTGTTCTAGAAAGTATGTAACACACGTCCACTCTGTTGGTGTTCTAGAAAGTGTGTAACACACGTCCACTCTGTTTGCTGGTGTTCTATAAAGTGTGTAACACACGTCCACTCTGTTTGCTGGTGTTCTAGAAAGTGTGAAACACACGCCCACTCTGCTGGTGTTCTAGAAAGTGTGTAACACACGTCCACTCTGTTTGCTGGTGTTATCGCGAGTGTTTTACCAACGGCTGCCGCCAGGGCTTCTTGAAACCCTCCCCACATCCCCTTGAACGATTTCCCACCTTAAAATAAACCGGCCAAGATCGCTTTTACTGTCAATTAAAAAAATTGCAACTCTGTTTGGGAAGATCTTTTACTGTTCCTTACTGCTAGTGTTTAAAGATCGTAAATACTAAAAACAAAAACTATGTATTTTGCCCTTATTTTAGAAAGTGGGACCAAGTGACGCTTCTTTACATCCTTCACCTAAACTAATACATCCTGCTAAAGTTAACATGTGTTATGCTTCAACGTAGTTTCTGACCCACGTCTATACAGTTCGCTGGATCTTAAAGAGACAGAGCTTATCTCTGAAAACTAGTTTAATGAACAACTTGAAGGGTGTTGGCTTCCCCCTTAATTATTGTGTCCTCTTCGCCAATTAGCAAGAAGCAGATCTTTCAAGTAGGGATTATTGGGGACTCTCCAATCTAGAGGAGGGTTGGTCAGTATATTTAGCCGCCGTGTTCACTCAGGAATCCATTATTTGACTTATCGGACATTCTAGTTTAACATGACTTCGTCAATTACATTATACAATTTTAAAGATTATATTTTACAAATCCCTTTTGAATAATTAATAGAGATAATCATATCAAATTCAACCTAGTGATATTAAATATTTTTTTTAATTAAAACTATATTTTGCGGTGAATATCTACGTGGTGCAGCAACCTTTTGTCCCTCTTTGTTGGTCACCCAGGCAAAATCTTCTCGAAGGATAAGGTGGGAGAGACGAGGGACGATTACAACACGTTATTCCAATGTTCTAGAAGCAAAGTCTTCGTCAACAACCCCTTTATAAAGACGAGGACACTTGCGTAGTAGTCACCGAGCAGGACCTACTTTCTTCGAGAGAAAACATTTTAATTTATCAATCACCAAATCGGAGTCAGGACCGTAATCATTCCGTTTCGGTCACTATAGTTGATCAATCTTGATCCAACACTTCAGTAAATTTACATAAGTGATTTCAATTATAGCTTGACGACAAATCACATCATTCTAATTAGTATTATATTAAACCTCATGAATTATGAAAAGTGGACTCTGTCATCACGAGACATGAACTACGAACCGTAACACTACAAAAAATGTTATCCAAGTGGTGGCACGAAATAACGATAGTCCGGTACCCGTAACGATGATAAATTCATTACACAATTTAACTATACCCTAATTTTGGTTGGAAGAACAATAGACAAAATTTTATCATTTTTTTTTGTGGCCAGCATTGATAACATTTTACTTTATTATTTTTGTCATTCTATAGGTATTAATAATATCTCACAAAAGTGACAGTTTCAGATAACATGACTTGATGTATGAATATATTAAAACTATTTTAGTAACTTTGGTAAATACTTTAGGTCTACGATATAATAAATGCAACCAGACAGAAAGAATTACAAATACTTGTAATCGTGAATAATTTTCGACCTCGAGATAAGGACGGATCTTAACATATTATGTGCCCTATAATTTAAAAACCAAGGAAAATCTATCTTATGTATGTTTTTATATCGGAGTCTACAACTGAAACTATTTGATGTATTTCGTTCAAACTTGTTATTTTTATGTTATTATGGTCGTTCCTATAGAATTAATTTTGATTTTAGCTTTAAAATTTAGGATATTTTAATGATATTGATTTTAGAAAATTCAAAATTTTCATAGAAGGGATTTAAGCATTTTATCCAAAATGGATATCCATGAAGTGTCTTACGTGATATATATAACATGGTAGTCTTGTTTTTCGGAGGAAAATTGATTTAAAGCTAGTCTACTAATTACTGATTTTTGTAAATTCGAAATTTTTCAGAAATGGCTTAGCTGTGTTTAAAAAAAAAATGAAATCTGGTAGCATGCTAAATAACCTGGTGTACTTATTTAATGAATAACAATTAATTGGTTAGATTATTGTACCTACCCGATTTTTGAAACTGTTCCAAACTATAAGTTAGTAGACTATAAAGAAGTATTAATGATCGTGTAATACAATATATATATTTTTTACCTTTTAGATTGCGATTATAAAGTATGTTTGCCAAAGGAAAAACCTTATTTGATAATTTAACAAGCTACTACAGTACTATATCACCTTTTAAATATTCATACGCCAAGCCTTGTTTTCAGCAGCTGTCACTTTTAACAGGTTGTACCAATTTTTACATTTGCTACTTAAATAGAGAAAGCTAACTTTAGCAAATTTTTTTGTCCCCATCCGTCGGGGCTAACACTTAATTTCACTAATTGGATAAGCATGAATAAGGTAGAATGTAAAGAAAACGTACCAGAATTTGTGAGTAGGAAAAGTGGGAAACCGTTTAGGTAAAGACACCCTTCAGTACACCCGGATGGAACTCGAACTCCATCCCCGGAAAACTAGACAGGATTATCCTGAAATTTAGTCTACGCCTGCCCGTTACAGGTAAGGGGTAAGGCAAAAGTATAAGCCCCGCGAAGGACAGGTGTGCCAACATCTCGCCTACATCCCAGCAGTTATAGGAACATAAACGCTTCCTAAATGTCCCCGATTAGAGTCTGTGTGATCTTGTCTCTAGCCCGAATTTCTTACGAATTTCCTTCTGAACGGTTTTTTCCCCTACTAAATGTCTATTATATTTACAGTAGCCCCACGGCTTCTTTGGTGCTGACTGACAGCTCACAACTGACTTCTAGCAGTCAACAGTTAGGTATATACCTAAATTTTGACTGTCATAAGTGACAGCTGCTAAACACATGTTTTTGCAGATCATATGGTTCGGCGTAGGAGATACATAATTCGGTACGGTAACTTTTCAAAGCCGTCAGCCGTCAGCTGTCAGTCAGTACCAAAGAAGTCATGAGGCTACTGTAGTTCTGGTAAGAAAAAGGACCTTACGTGATAATATTGTGCAAATAGTTTGGTTCCCACAGACTAGAAGCACCTTCCCTTGTTATCGTCCACGCTGAAACTTTTAGTGCGGTCTATTTTTTGTTGGCAACAGAAGCAAGGTAACAACTTGGTAAGTGTTTGAGGATGAGTGGCGAAGCTCTAGTTGCAGGGGTTGGATGGGAGGAAATGGGGAGGGTGGGCACCGTGTTCTCTTCTGCCTCACGGGGATCGTGTCATGAATAAGAGTTCAACATACAAGTTGATCACAAAAACACGTATCCCTCGATACTTTGTGTGTGACTTAAACAAAACTATGCAGTATGACCTCGACTTTACGCGGTCGATTCACCCCGAAGGTTTCCGCGCAAGTTGATAAAATACGTGAGTCATATAGTGCTTGTATGTCATAATGTGTGTTTTTTACATTTATGTTAGTTTCAAAGTATAGTTAAAGCTAAACAGTTGACGCTATAAAAAAAATGGCGTTTATACTGACAGTTGTGCGTCAGTTTACTAGAAACGGCATGTATTATGTTTAAATTGGCGCCTTATAGATAGCGTTGCTAGTCATAGCTCGATGTAATTTAATCCCAATACGAATTCGCGTAACTCGAATCCGTGTAAATCGAGGCCTAACTGTAATAATAGAATCTTTTGGAGTTAAAAGTATTTGAGAGAAAATTAAATAATTGATCAAAAATTACAATATTTATCTCACAAAAATAAGAATGAGCGCCATGCCTTTAAAACGACAACCACATTACACGAAGGAGAGTGGAGAATCAACTGGGGGAAAACCCATCAGTATACCTAGCCTGGACTCGAACTCGTACCTTTCCGTCATCAGCAAAACCATACGAGACATAAACTGGCACCTTTGTCCACGTGCTTATTGCTGCAGGTGATTTTTGTTTTTGTTTTTTCCCATTACCTCTCCCCTATAATAAGGGTACATTCTCTCTAATCTAACCCTCATCCCCCAACCTTCCTCTATTGGCTTTAGTGTACGAATATTTTTTAGAAAAAAACTACCCCTGTGGTCTACATATTATATTCTTCAAATCAAAATCGAGAATTTAAGCTCTTGTGTGATCTGGTTGGTGGGTGGAGTCCTTGTGAAATCTTGAGGGAAAACGTGAGAAGTTTGTCTTCAATGTGTTTAAGAGCCTGGGTAGCTCAACCTATGTACAGTATCCCCATGACTTCTTTGGTGCTGAATGACAGCTCACAGCTGACGGCTTTGAAAAGTTACCAGACCAAATTATGTATCCTTACGCCAAATCATATGATCTGCAAAAACATGTGTTTAGCAGCTGTCACTTCTGACAGTCAATATTTGGGTATATACCTAAATGTTGACTGTCAGAAGTCAGCTGTGAGCTGTCAGCACCAAAGAAGTCACGGGGCTACTGTAGCAGTTACATACAATAAGTAAATTGTGTGTTCCTAAAAGTCATAAAGAAAGTTGAGTAGTAATAATAATGTAACTACCTACCACGTTATAAAACATTGTTACCGACGTTTTTTTTATGGGCACGTGGTTTAAATATCAAGCTCATCTAGTCTCCTTTGCCGTTGGCAGAGAGATCGGGGTTTAAATCCCAGTTGGATTTACCGAGGTTGTTTTTCCCTAAATCGTTTTCTTACTCTCCTTCACAGCAAATGCGTGTGAATCTCCTTTAAATTCTACCTTTCTTATCTATAATCAATCTTCTAGCGTAAATAATATGTATGCACCCACTTCTGTGGTTAAACGGTTTAAGGCGTCACCCTCACGATAGACTGGACTACCGATGATGGGGAGATCAGGGCTCAAATCCCGGTCGGGTGTAATGAAGGTGTTTTATTTTATAAATGATGAACCATAGTTCCTATGAGTGTAATACGAACGGGTAGTAAGACCAAGGTGTAAAAAACACACATAAAAACCGTGTGTTCCGACCTTTGCAATTGGTGCAATACTCACCTACTAACTTACTCACCAAGCTGCTGTAACAAGCTTGCTTATCACCGCGCTGGACTTAATTAGTTAGTTGAGGACACGAAAACACTTGTTTTTTGTTTTTTGTAGCACCGTGTCTTGCTACCCGTTCGGGTTATACACACTTACGCTAATGTGTAATGGTAGGGTGTGATTGTGAGATGGAATGAAGGACCTACAGTTTAACGTGGGATCCGAACCACGGTGGAGGCCTGGCATTCCACACATTCACAAGTTGTGTCTTGTCTTGTTAGAGGTGAAGGATATCAGATGTTGATATCACTTGTGAATAAAATTAAACTGTATGTTTTCACTGGAGAATTATGTGACTTATTTTGTCGAAAAGATTTTTTTAGCTGTAAAAAAATTACAGACCTTAACTCGCAATCCCTACAATCCCACTTTAAACAGAACAAACAAAATGCGAACACAACTATTTGATGGTTCGAATTTACAAAGATCCCACTATACGATTTCAAAAGCAAAAATGCCCCCCTCCCCCCCAACTTATTTTTTCCCCTCTAACAGCCAAGCAAGTGTGGAGCTCGCCCCCACCCCCTTCAAACAGGGCGGCCCTATGTGGCCACACCATCTGCACACCCAAAAAGGATAGCCTTTGTGTACTGTTCATGCGTTCGCGTGGAGGTAGAACGGAAAACCATTTAGGAAAAACCACCCTCGGCCACAGACGAGTAAGAAACAGACTCTCAACCTTACGTGAGTTTCGTTGCACTCCTTTTGCCAGCTTGCGTCCTTCAACACTGGGCTTCGCTAGTGTCACTGCTGGGTGATGATAGGATTAACCGCAGCGATCCTAGTGGTGAAGGGCTCAAGCTGCCAAAAGGAGCGCAACCGTTTTAACCTGGAGGTTGAGTGTCTGGGTATATTATTTGTATGTGCCCTCAGCACACCCAGGTGGATTTAGAACCCTCATCTCCCCGTCATTGGTTGTCAAGTTTATTGCGAAAGTGACGCCTTAGAAAGACCATTCAGCCACCAAAACGGGTATATGCGGATGATTGCACGGACGGGTAGTAAGACGCGTAGCATGCAAAAAAAGAAGAAGAAAGGAAATGTACTGTGTGGTGTTTATCGTTCTTTTTTTAGACGTGGATAGTAAAACATGGACTTTAGTAAAAGCGATAGCTCAACCTTTAAAACACCAATAAACTGAAATATTGGTTTGGTTGATCTTTTATCTCGTTTGATTACAAGAAATCTTTTACCGGAAAAAAAAAAGTTTCTCTTTCCTTTTATTTGTTGAGAGCGAGCTATTTGATTTATTACTCAGACATAAAGTAGAAATGATGAAATGTTATCATTGAAAAGTGATTGTCTATCGCAATTAGTTCCAACCTTACATGCCTTGCAGGTCAATCTACATATTGCAGCAATCATTGCGAGCAATAAAATAGTAACGATAATGTGGTAATAAACAAGCATTACTTTTATTTATTTTTAAATTACTTAGAACCATTATACAAGTATAATAATACAGTAATATAACGACTATAACAATATAATTAATGAGATGACTGAACCTTTTTGTGTGTGTGTGTGTTTGTGTCGCAAGTTTTTCGGAGATGTAAATAGTTTATTTTTTTATTGTTTATTTAAACAAATTCTTCGCGATTGATAGGCCAGAAGAAAACAAGTTACGGTCGACTGGTTGAGCCACACTGAACTAATTAATGGTGGGTTTTTTCCGAACACTTTATTATTGTGGATTCGTCGAAAAACAAGAGCAGAACGGAAACGTGGTCACGTGACGTGATCACAAGATTTCCGCCTTATCGGCGCGAGCTGTTCTGCTAAAGTTCATTTCATCTCTACTTCGTCCGCTCTACCCAAGATGTTCGGCGAGAGAGAACCAATCAGATCTCAGGAACAACCATCTCAAATCAGTGCGCATGTGCATATGACAGAGCATGCGCTCTACAGCCAGAAGATAGCAGTGAGGAGATGTGAAATAGCCCGTTAATGGTGTATACATACATCAAGAGAATGAACTAAAATATATGTTTATCTACTATAAAATAGAATATATTGATAATCAGCTGTTTTGTTTGCGTTGCAATGCATCATGGGTCAACTTAAAGTGTGTGAATTGCTGGACCACTCAAGCAGATTCTGCTTTTTTTATTTTTGGTAAACGTGTGAATTAAGTTTTACTTACTACTCGCAGAGGTAGCCAAACTGTTGTTTTCCCGTCATCTCTCCAGGCAGGTTCGGGAGAGTTCACTCTCTATGCTACATACTAGCTAAAAACCTGCCCGCATCTATGAACACGTGGGTTAAACGTCAGGCTCATCTAGCTAGGGTTACCGGTAAAGGGGAAGTTGGGGCTTAAATTACATTTTATTGAGGGTGGTTCATTCTAAATGGTTTCACTCTCCTCCTCCCCTCAAATGTAGGTGCGTTTCTCCTAGCTATACTTTCCTCGCCCCTATTCTATTAGAGTAAATAAAATTCTTATAGCCCGGACGTGTAGTAAGACGCAGGGGAAAAACAATTATAAACATAAATCAAAGTTAAACAGTTGTATTTCTAGGACTTTAGAGCCGGGGTATCCAAAATACGGCCCGCGTACCACAACCGGCCTGCCACACGATTATAGCTGGCCCGCTCCAAGATTTTATCAAAAAAACAAATGAATTGTTTATCCTCGTTATTTATTAACCACACAGTTTATTTGGTAAGTCCAGTTTCTGTCCGCACGCGTGCTCCCCCCCCCCCCCCCCCCANGACACCAAGCCAGATTACTGTCGGAATTGCAAACCCCTCCTTTTCAGTCGCAGGCGCCATTCCTTATACCAACAACAGAACGGCTTGACTGTGAAGATTTTTAGGTAGTTCCAAGTCTCCCGGCAGAGGATTATCAAAGGAAAGTTCCAAAAGATGTTACCTTTTTTAAAAAAAATATTTATATTGACTAATTATTATAAATATAATTTATTACATATAAATTGATTAATTTCTCACAAAGAAGAATCAACGTCAATCACTTTTATTAAACACTGACTGTCCTTAGAAAGTGGAATTTTTTTAAATTGACGTGACTGGCAATATGACTTGAATCTAAATTTGCATTTTGAAACAAATTTGATTTATGATCTATTTGCACATATCAAGACATTCAGGGCATTACTAATGCTACTTGAAGAACAGATGAACGTTACTTTGGCCCGTGAAAATGTGTAAAATATATTATGTGGCCCGCATAGTAAAAAGTTTGGAGACCCCTGCTTTAGAGGATAGTAAAGAGCTCGTACAATTAATTGTACATGAGTAACGAGTCTTGGAGGGTGGAGACTATCTTTTAGTTACGGCTGTAGACGTATCCAGGTTCTATTCTCGTGTCCAGAGATCATTTATCAAATTTACCAATATTTTTTGTCTATTTTATTTTTTTTGTTAGTTTTATAGAAGTTTATAAAGGCACAGTAATGCTTTGTTGTGACAGACACAAGATGTCTGTCTTTCCCAAAGAGGAGTGGAATAAAATTCTCCTTTTACTGATACCACTGTACAAAAAGTTAAAACATTTGCCTCTTAGAAGAAAAATAGTCATAGCCACCAGTTTCTTCGCCCATCTTCAGGAAGAAGGGTGAAACGGGCAACTAAACCTCCTTAAAAGAGGCCATCAATAAAAATAAGAAAAAGAAGAATGTGATGTAAAATGACGGGAGACAAAGTTTGAAACAATTTAATTTGCTGAGACATTAAGACAACATTAAGGTGGGAGTGTAGGGGACGTGAGGGAATGTCAATGTTTTTTGCAATTTTAATAGCAACACCTTTTTTTTTTGCCAAAATAAATAAAATATTTCCCGAGTAAAAAAATATAGTTTAATTTCCTTCACATGGTGATATAAACAGTTCCTGAATATCTTTCATGAGCATAACGGCATTAGATGACAAACTTTTTAAATGAAGAGAAAAAGATATAATAATCAGATTCGAGGACACCCTTGACAGATATTCACTGTTTAGATTAATATGTGTGGGAAAATAACCTAAACGTATCATCTGAAGCAATAGTTTATTTAGTTTACCCAGAAATGATTTTTTATATAATAACTGTAAAGTTACAGTCTTTAACCCTAGTTTCCTTACATTCTACATCAAGGTTATATTATTATTATTAGCACCACGTCTTACTACCCGTTCGGGTTATACGCACTTACGCTAATGTGTAATGGTAGGGTGATTGTGAGATGAAATGAAGGACCTACAGTTTAACGTGGAATCCGAACCACGGTGGAGGCCTGGCATTCCCCACATTCACAAGATGTCTTGTCAGAGGTGAAGGAAGGGTTTGGTAATCAGATAAATCTTTGCCGGGACCG
>CABFOV010000117.1:272423-282694 GCA_902141375.1 Timema poppense
CCAAGATATACCCTGGGTAACGTTCTGTTCTCACAGAGTGGGTATGACGTGTAGACAACCTCCAAGATATACCCTGGGTAACGTTATGTTCTCACAGAGTGAGTATGACGTGTAGACAACCCCCAAGATATACCCTGGGTAACGTTCTGTTCTCACAGAGTGGGTATGACGTGTAGACAACCTCCAAGATATACCCTGGGTAACGTTATGTTCTCACAGAGTGAGTATGACGTGTAGACAACCCCCAAGATATACCCTGGGTAACATTCTGTTCTTATAGAGAGAGTATGACGTGTAGACAACCTCCAAGGTATACCCTGGGTAACATTCTGTTGCCACAGTTATCCAAAGTGATATAGATCAGCTGTTGGCGTAGTGATATATTAGTGATTACTTCTAGTAACATTTTAAGCTGTCATCCAAGTAAACTAAGGTCGTGAATGGATATAGGTTTCTGTTGTCAGGCAATTCAATGCCTGTTGCCTACTAGTCATAATATACACCACATTATACGTGCCTTGTGCTGATGGTTGATGAGTTGCCTACTAGTCATAATTTACACCACATTCTACGTGTCTTGTGCTGAAGGTTGATGAGTTGCCTAACCCTCAGGTGCATACAGCACCAACTTTGACATCTCATAGCTCTGCCATTTGACGTCCCTGACCCCAAGTTAATCCCATGGAAATACTTGTATAATTTCTTACTTAGAAATCTAAATAACCCTGTATATCTAAAGAAGATATTCAATTATGTATCTTCTACTTCGGTGGTCTTGAGGAAGAGTTCTCACCTCAGGACTCGATGTTCGTGAGTTAAAACCCAGCCAAAATTGACGGATTTTTCTTTATAATTGAAAAAAACCGTAGCACAACTTCCTTTGGAGGGAAAATAAAGCCGTCGGTCTCATAACGATTGTGGCATTTAAAATAATCCTGGAAGATACGTGAAAAAACCTTTCCCAAAAATATTGGTAAGCTCTATCACTCTCGCTCATAGAAATTCTCGTGTGCTGATATAATCAGTAGGTCCACAATATGCACGTTAAATACCGCTAATAAATTTAAAAAAAGCCTAATCTATCTTTAATTTGAGACGTTGTTTTTAGATTTACTTGATAAATTTCAAAACTAACGACCATTTTAAAAGAAGTGTGCTTATGATAGCTAAATCAAATCACCTTTATTTTATAAATAAATGTTCCATTTTATAGTTACAAATATATATAAATGATAAGCGTAATTCAAGAACAACTTAATAGCCTGCTTAAAATGTTCTCACGAATATCTGTGCATATCATTAAACATTTAATTGCTTGTTTTATTGTTTATTTAGCTTTATCGTGTTGTTTTTGTTTTATTTTATTTTGCGCGCGTTGATTAAAAAATTGAATGAAATAAAGAGGTGATAAAAAACCAGTGGCAGTTTTAGAAAAAAAATGTTGTTGGGGTAAGGGGTGTAATGTTCGTTTCCGCTCGTGTGCCTTGGAAATTTGTTGAGTTTAGATGCCCTTTTGCCCTTTCCATCCACCCCTTCCTTTATATCACCCTAACCCCCTCTCTCCACCCTTCATGCAACGAAAGTCTTGAGAGAAAAAATATATAAAGAAAAAAACAAAGAAAAGAAAATATATTTGGCGGGAAGTAAAAGAAAAGATATGAGAAAATCTGAATCCTCCATGCCTTCTGAAAACCCCTAGTTATTCCTTATTCTCCCTTCCTCTTTTCCCCTACTCAATTTTTCTTTGTCTTTAAGAAGCATTCATACCAAGTTGAACCTGTCTGATGAAGCGCACAAAAAATATAAAAATAAAAAGAGAGAAAGAAGTTCAAAGAAATTGAAATTAAAGTGAGTGAATAAAAAAACTCACAAAGTGCAAAAGAAAATGTAGAAGAAAATGAATAAGTTTCAGTTCAGTTTTAGCTTTCTACCTCATTGATATAATGTTCTCTTCTTCATATACAATATTCCCTCTCCTTCTTTTATTTTTTTCCACTTCAATTGCTAAACCATTTCGATATTTTTCAACTTAAAAATATATCTTTATATTGTAAGTGTAGAGGGGAAAAAGTAGGGGAAAGCAGGGTTTTTATAACAAGCACAGTTTACCTCAGTACACACTATCCCTATCTTGAGCTAGCTATATCCAGTCCACCTTATTACATCCTATCTCTATCTTGAGCTAGTTCTATCCAGTCAACCATCATTACACCCTATCTCTATTTTGAGCTAGCTATATCCAGTCCACCTCATGACACCCTATCCCTATCTTGAGCTAGCTATATCCAGTCCACCTTATTACATCCTATCTCTATCTTGAGCTAGTTCTTTCCAGTCAACCTCATTACACCCTATCTCTATTCTGAGCTAGCTATATCCAGTCCACCTCATGACACCCTATCCCTATCTTGAGCTAGCTATATCCAGTCCACTTTATTACATCCTATCTCTATCTTGAGCTAGTTCTATCCAGTCCACCTCATTACACCCTATCTCTATTTTGAGCTAGCTATATCCAGTCCCCCTCATGACACCCTATCCCTATCTTGAGCTAGCTATATCCAGTCCACCTTATTACACCTTATCCCTATCTTGAGATAGTTTTATCCAGTCCACCTTATTACATCCTATCCATATCTTGAACTAGTTCTATCCAGTCCACCTTATTACATCCTATCTCTATCTTGAGCTAGTTCTATCCAGTCCACCTTATTACATCCTATCCATATCTTGAGATAGTTCTATCCAGTCCACTTCATTACACCCTATCTCTTTCAAGTCCATTCGGATTCGTGTTATAGGACAGTGTCAATAAATTAAGTAGGCCTATATGCAACTTAGCGATGTCTGTAATTAAAGTTATAGGAAGTATGGAACTAGCTTACCCATTCTTAGAGCTAAAGTTAAAAAAAAAGTAATAATTAGTGAGAAAGCTATGATGATGTGCACTATAACCAGATCTTGCATTTAAAATTTTAAGTATCTAACTTGATCAAAACATTTTTACTTACTCCACTTAAATTTCAAATTTCAGCAATTTATTTAACAGACCAGGAAGTGAGTGTTATTTCAGAGGCTGTTTGTTTCCTTATCATACTAAACCATGTTTCACAACTTTCATTTTTGGTAGACTGTGCAACATAAATATATCTATAATGTAGGGTTGCGGGATTGTCCCGTTTTTTGAAGGAAATGTCCCAATGTCCCGGAAAATGTTGTCAAGACACCCGATTGTCCCGTATTTTAGAAAAATTAAATTAAATTATGTGAAAATAGCTAGATTACAAAATTTAAATATGTACATTCAGTAAACTAATTTAAATGAAATAACAAATGTTATGATTGCATGCTGTACGTGATGAGATAAGTGGTCTTCACTCGGAGGGGAAACCAAAATATAGCCTCTCTTCCCCCTGTAAATTCTTTGGAACTCAACTATCCTCATTCAGGGTCTTGTCTCGTACAGTCAATACCAGGATTGGATTTAGCATTTGGGTCACTACTGACGCAGCAGTAATTGTGTTTGTGTTTAAATGATTCGAACGATATATCAAAACGAAAATGTTCATTTAGTATTGAGTATGCGTATAACCCGAACGGGTAGTAAGACGCGGTGCTAATAATAATAATAGTATTGAGTACACAAAGGAGTGGCATTTCATTGCAAGTTGTGCAGTTGTACATTCAGCATCTCTCATAGTGGGAAAGTGGACACCATGCGACACGTTTGTACTCAAAAACATAAATTGCAGGTTACATCTTCTTCAAAGACTGTAAGTAGCTATTTCTTTAAAAAAATATATACAGACGAAGAAAACAAAGTAATTGCAGCCGAAATAGCAAAGCTTACCATACTGTCAAGCACCACCAATCCTTTAATACAAGTGATTGTAACAATAAACTTTTTCGAACTTTATTCCCTGATTCAAAGATTGCTGCAAAGTTTTCCAATGCCTCCAGCTAAATGTACTGTTTTGGTAAAAAAATGTATTTGCATCCCAATTTGTAAAGCTATCTCTGATATCAGAGAGGAAGCCAGATTCTATGCAATTTCTACAGACTCGTCTAATCATAACAATGAAAAGATATATCCTATTGTTGCACAGTACTTTACCACTAAGAACGGAATGGAAGTAAAGTTGCTGCGAGTTGTTTCGCCGCCAAATGAAACATCTGATTCAATTGTTGAACTGTGCATCAACACATTGAAAACCTATGGAATAGATTAAAACAAATGCATTGCATTTTGTGGTGATAACTGCAATACTAATTTTAGTGGGCGTGAACGTCGGGGAATTAACAAAGTTTTCTTTAAATTGAAAGCTGCGTTAAATGATGCCCTGCACATTTGGCACATAATACAATGCGTACTACTGAAAATACTTTATCAACAGATGTTGAAGTCGCTGTCATGAAAATATTTTCCAATTTTAGTATATACACAGTACGAAATGAACATGAATTTTGTGAATTTGTTGGCGTTCAATATCAATGCTTTCTCATTCCAAGACACGATGGTTTTCTTTGGTAATTGCTGTTGAAATAATTCTGAAACTGTTTGAAGCTTTGAAGACATACTTCCTATCACAGGAAAAAACTACAAACATTTGGTTGGATTTATTTTCCTCTCCTTTAATTGAGGCTTACTTTTATTTGGTACACAATCCACTACACGTCCTGAGTATCAACATATTAATAATTGAGGGAGGGTGACAAAATCATTATTTTGGTTCTGAAAACTCTTAAAGAAACAGAAAATATCCTAAAGGAACTATTTGAAGCCAACTTTCTCTCTATCATTGTAAAAAAACATTTTAAAGGCAGGAGATGTTTCACCGGAATGTGCTGAATCCTTTTTGGCAGAAGTACGAACATTTTACAAAACTGGTCATGATTACCTGGCGAGCTGGATGAATGAAATTCAGAAATTGAGGTTTTTTCATGGAGGCTTCTCAACAGTCCACCAACATGGCAACAACTGGAAGACACATGTGTTGTTTTAAACCAAAAGAATGTCACAGTTGATGACAGTGAACTTTTCACAGAGTGGACAAATATTCGTGTATTTGTAGAAACGATCTGGAGAAAACAAAAAAGTGTGGAGTGAAATGTCCAACCAACAAAAATGACACTATTACATAAAGAAAATATGTGAAAGTAAGCCTCAATACTCCAAACTGCTGATAATATGTCAATACCTTTTCAATATCCCAGCACACAACGCGCATGTGAAACGAATATTTTCATTGATGACCATTCAGAAATCGAATGGAACTAAACACAGTGGAGAGGATTTTGCAGACCTTAGTCAATGAAAATAAGACTTGTTCTGAATTGTTTTCCTATGTATTAAATGACAAAGACACTTTTTTAAAGTTGCACTAAGTTTAGAGAGGTATTAACTGATGTCTACCAGATCGTTAAAGCGCTGCCCAAACTTTAGATATATATAAATTTTTAAACACTGCTGGGTCGAAGTCTATCAGTCTTCGCGTGATGACCTAATGGGTGTGGTTATTATTTTCTAGTATATAATGTTGAAGGTTCAATACAGAATTTAATAAATTTTAAATAATTTATGCTATTTTAATAAACCTATATCTTCATAGTGTACATGTGCCCCGTTTTTTTATTTTGCAAATTTTGCAACCCTACTATAGTGGCATTTTCTCGAGGTTTACTACACTCCATCTATTTCTATATTCTTTAAGCTCTAATTGGTGGCCGCATTGTCTAAGGCGTCACTCTCACAATAGACTGGACTGCCAACGACGGGGATATTGTGGTTCAAATCCCAGCCAGGTGTACTTAGGGTGAGTTTTTTTCCTAAGTATTTTATACTCTCTTACCACACAAGCTTGGGTACATTTCTTCTAAATTCAACCTTCCTCATCACTAACACAATAGTGTAATTAGTATATATGCATGGTGAGACGTGGTAATGCTAAATATAATATATATATATATATATTCTTTGACAGGTAACTTATATGGCGATCAGACTAGACTGATCAAAGAACATTATAATTTACACTATAATATTATAAAGAGGAAAGATTTGTTTTTTTGTTTGTAATGGATGAACTCAAAAACTACTGGACCGATTTTAAAAATTCTTTCACCAATATAAAACTACATTATCAGCGAGTAGCATAGGCTATATTTTATTTTGAAAATTTAATTATTTTTAAATTTAATTTATTCCTTAATAAAAATGTCGATAGTCACTCATATTTTATGGTAGAGTCTATGATGATTCTTCAATAGGTGTGTTGAAAATAATAATGGGGGTGGGGAGGGGGAAGGGTCTAGTCACTAATATATACAAATGTTTAAAATATTCTATCACATTTTAAATCAAATTTAGACACTACCAGTTTAAAAAATATATCTTATAGTATAATGAATGTAAAATTCTCCATTTGAAACTGGTTTGCACTTTTGCGTCTACTCAGACGGAAAGAACAGCCGCTTGCAGTTATCCTCTTAGCGCCGTTATATATATATTTTTTTTCATCACTTCCACGACATAAAAAGGTAGCTTTTAAAAATACTTAAGATAGCACTTTTTTAAGCCTCTAGAAGCTCTAAGAGAGTAAAGATGTCCATGAATGAGATTTTGATATCTTCTGACACGAAAATGAAATCGGAAATATGTTTTGATCGTAAAAGACAGTGATTCGCAATACACACATCAAAGACACAAGCACAGCTGTTGAGTAAAAAATATTTCGATACCCAAAGATATATTAAAAATAGTAACTCAATATATTAATGTATAACATATTATTTTTTATACCAAGGCCTACTTTTTTTTTTATCGCCGTGTCTTACTACCCGTTCGGGATAACAGTCGAAAATTACAAGAAAAATGTTGTCACCTTACCTTACCTTTTCTCGGAATTTTCGACTATAGCTATTTTTAAATCACTGGTTGGAACCGGGAATGTAGCTACTATTTAAATGTAACACAATACACCCAATAGTCATGTGTTTATATTCGTGTCATTCGACAGTGTCAATTAATTAGGTACCTGCTTCGGTGGCTGCGTGGTCTAGCGCGCTACTCTTGTGTTGGACTAGACTGCCGAAGACTGGGAGATCGGGGTTCAATGCCGGTTGGGTGCACTGAGGATAGTATTTCCTAAATGTCTTTCCACTCTCCTTCCACGCAAAAGTGGGTGAAATTTCCTCTAAATTAAGCCTTCCTAATCCCTAACCCATTATTGTAATTAGTGCATAGGCGTATAACCTGGACGGGTGGTAAGACCCAGTGCTAAAAAAAAAAGTCTAGTGTGAATAGTGACCACTTTGTAAAAGTTCTGCTAGTACAGTTATAGCAAAAAGTTAGTAAAAAAAGTCAAACTGATTGACAAATACTGGTTACTACACATGATGTCATTTTATATCTTAATTATTTTTTTTAGCAATGGTATCGCTCTTGCAATAGACTGGATTATCGATGACAGGGAGATAGGGTTTCGAATCCCTTTCGGGTGTATTGAAGGTGATTTTCCCTCAATTTTTGTCCACTCTCCCTTCACTCAAATGTTGATACACTTCCTCTACATTCAACCTTAATCATCCCTAAAGTATTAGCATAATTAGTAAGTAATACATACGTACATATCTTCAACCGCTACGTGGTGCTAAAAAATTATTAAAAAACTAGAATAGTTTATCTAACAAATTGGGACAAAATGTATGATTAAATAGTTCCAGAACCTTAGTTTCATATCGGAGACTGTACCCTGAAATCGTAGACAAATAGTTCCCCCCTTTCGTCGAGAAGACGCCGAAGCTCACTTTGCCCGCCCCTGTCGCTATATTAATTCTTCCATTTCTCTCTCATCACTACTTTCTCTTCCTGTCCTTTCTTCTTCATATAAACCAGTTGATGTTGGGTGCTGCAGCTATGAGAGACTCTTTGAAAGCTTTCAAGCACGAGCGAAGATTTGCACAAAAGGACCTTAATCCTCTTTGCGCAAGACTTGGGAGATCTGCGCACATGTATTGTCCCACAACTCTTGGTACAGGTTGTACCAGAAAGAAGAAACCTTTAAGGAGTGTTCTCGAACATCTTTTGAGTGGTTCAAAATTATATTTCCGAATTGTGTCTTCTAAAACCCTGCATAAAACAAAGCTAGAATTAAGTAGACAATGAATCAACCTCTTCAATGAAGAAGAAGCTATATATTTAAAATAGTATAGAATATATTCTCATTACTTAGGGTTGTACAGGAATTTTAAAAGGATAACTTTAATAATTTTAAAGATAGATAAATGTTGCATTTTTTTAAATATATAGCAAAGAAATAAACCATAAACGATATCTTTGATATTTTACGTACTTACATATATGCTCTATGGCATTAAGAACTCGAAAGTGTATTGAAGCGCTTATAAAAAGCACGCCACCTAACCCATCTTGAGTTAGTTCTATCCAGTCCACCTCACTACGCCTTATCCCTATCTTGAACTAGTTCTATCCAATCCACGTTATTATACCTTATCCCTATCTTGAACTAGTTCTATCCAGTCCCCCTCATTATCTCTTTCAGATCCATTCTATGTAAGCCTCCCATCTACTTCTAGATCCTCCCAATGGTCTCTTCCCATTGGGTTTGCCCGTCAGTACCCTGAAAAAGGTTCTAGATTACTCCATTTACGCTGTATTTGGTATTATATCTCTCACTTGCTTTTACATCCATGGCAGTTTTGTTTTCTTATCCATAAAAAACTTTATTATCTATGGACCCACTTCGGTGGTCGAATGGTCTAAGGCATCACTTTCGTATTACACTGGACTGCCGATGACGAGGAGATTGCGTTTCTTAACCCGGTCGGGTATAGTGTGAGTGTTTTTCCCCTAAATGTTTTACCACATTCCCTCCACGCAAATGTGTATACACTTCCTTTAAATTTAACCTTCTCCTCACTAAAACTCCAACGTAACTGGTACATATGTGTATATCCCGAATGGGTAGTAAAACGCGGTGCTAAATTTATATATATATGTGTGTGTGTGTGTGTGTGTATGTTCTATGCTCTCTCTCACAATCAGATTTATTAATCTTTTATTTCTACAGTAGCCCCGTGGTTTCTTTGGTGCTGACTGACAGCTCACAGCTGACTTCTGACAGTCAGCATTTAGGTATATACCTAAATTTTGACCTTCAGAAGTGACAGCTGCTAAACACATGGTTTTGCAGATCATATGGTTCGGTGTAGGAATACATAATTTGGTCTGGTAACTTTTCAAAGCTGTTTGCTGTCAGCTGTCAGTCAGCACCAAAGAAGCCATGGGGCTACTGTACCTACGCCTAATGTTACAATTTAATGGTTGCTATTTATAAATAACACTTTATAAAGCTTAAAACAAAACAAAAAAATTGTAACTGACATTGGCCATCTCATTATTTTTCGATTGCCTGATCGCTTTTGTATTGACATTCACAAGTTATGGATATTACGTAATAACAAGGTTGAAATGTATAGGTCAAGTATGATTAAAAAAAATTAGGTGATTATTTTAATAACATACTGAATATTTTATTCATTTATTCTGAAAATTGAAAAATGACACCTGGACGCGGGAATTGAACCCGGGACCTTTGGCGGGTTCGATTCCTGTGTCCATGGGTCATTTTTCAATTTTCAGAATATGATATCTAGATGGAGTAATCCTCATTAAAAAGCATAAATAATAGCGTTGGCTATTTGATTCATTTAGTTTCAGTTTGTATATGGTTTTGGGTGTGTGCCAGTTCAAACTGTTGACTGGAAAATTACTAATCTTTAGATTTGACACGCTCGGAAGTAATGTATAGACGTTGTAAACACCCTTCCCTTCACCCTCCTATCCTAGTGTGGACCGAGATACCAGGGCGTACGGAAATTATATTTTAGTTTTTATGTGACGTCTTCAAAGTGTTCAAACCAACTCGGTGACCCGATCACTGATCTTGGGACCACCCCGTGTCATAGGGTCTAAAGATTAAATAGGGAGTTAGTACAGGAACACAACCGGAGATTGTTGAATAAATAAACAGTCAGACTTTTAGAGATCTTGGATGCTTCAGCGAACTGTGCCAGTGTTAATTGAGATAGATAACATAATATAATAATGAGATACAAAGTATGACGTAACGATACGCACCCTAAAAAATACACATACAATTTATAAGTAGTCTCCCAGACATCGAATAGTGTTGTTTAAACATATATATATATATATATATATATATATATATATATATATATATATATAT
>CABFOV010000117.1:282959-294550 GCA_902141375.1 Timema poppense
AGGACCTACAGTTTAACGTGGAATCCGAACCACGGTGGAGGCCTGGCATTCCTCACATTCACAAGATGTCTTGTCAGAGGTGAAGGAAGGGTTTGGTAATCAGATAAATCTGTGCCGGTACCGAGGATTGAACCCCGGCCGCCAGCATAGAAGTCTGACACCTTACCCCTAGACCGCCAGGTCACCAACTACTTAGTTAAAAGGTTGAAAAATATGGCAATTTAAAAGTCTTGTGAAATCACGTTAGGTGTTATTTTAAACATGATCTTGCTAAAAGTTTGCTAACAATGGGATTACTAGCCTTTTTCGAATTAATCTCCTCTCAATCAGGAATAACTAAACACGGTGTGAAGCACCTTCGTCTTGCTGGTTTGTGGGGTGATACTCCCGCCACAAAAACTGCCAGGTTGAAAAGAATAAACCTTCGATATGTTCTTCACTAATGGTGGAATTGTGATAGATCAGCAACCGCTTGCCTAAATTGTTGGTTTGTTGTCGATTACCCAGTGGGTTCACTATTGTAATACCTTTAATAATTGGTAATACATATTCTCCATCAAAATTTGATACTGATATCACCGTACTAAATAAATTACTAAATTAAAATTTCATTTTCATTATAAACAAACAATTAATACGGCATTCTTAAATGCATTTTCTATTTGGAGTCGTCGAAAAGACTTTCGGGATTGTCTTTCTCCAACCTAGATGGTCATAGACATAATATATTTTAACTTTTTAATTAATTATATGAAAGGCAAAGGGTTCTTTAAACATCTTATGTAACAAATCTTTTATAACAATACTAACTAACATCCTTGTAAATTTAATTATATCTACAAAGACTGAAAGGTTCTTTAAACATTTTAAATATAACAAAACATAATACAATAATGCAGGTTTATAGAACAAGAAAGATCGTAAATAAACAGAAATTATTAACAACAAAACTGACCAAACTCAATGCGTTTTATATGGCCGAGGTTAATTAATTTTATGATAGTTCTATGAATGCATTGGAAATCAATCACAAGACCAGCTATATCTTTTCCAAAGCTCTTCGGACCAGAGAGCTACGTCAGTAAAAAAAACAAAACTGAAACATTTAAAACATAGCTACTATTAATATAATAATCCCATTAAGATGAAATAAATACAATTACTGCACTGCTTGCCTTTGCTTGAAGATATGTGATTATTTTATTTAATGTTTGCAAAAATATTCTCCTGGTAGTAATTTAAATGTAATTCAAGCATCAGTGGGTTTGAAAAAAAAAAACATTCATGGCAGTGACCGTAACATGCATGCAAGACGTGCACATTCAAAACTAACGGTATCGCGGCGGGCATCAATCAGTTTTTCAACTAAATTTATAGCCGAACATAATTCATAGGGCAAATAATACACACACAAATACATATAATTTAAAAAAATTGGGGGTTAAAAAAATAGTTTTTAATACGCATATAAAATAACGCAAATGGTACACATGCAAAGTTAGTCCAAAACCAGTTTAAACAGTTGAAACAATTTTAACCAAACCAAAAGTCAATGTCAATAAATTAAAAAAACTACTTTATATACCATTTTAACAAGACCAAAATAAATACAGGAGATATTTAACTTACCACAACCATTTTGGTACTTAGGCACATTTTTAAAATATATGTTTATTCTGTGTTTATTCAGGCAACGAAGCAATCTAGACTCATGTCAAGATATTTACAAAGGAAATAGTAAGTATTAGCATGGTATTAGTGAGTAGAATGATAGTTCCGAGTAATAAAGTACACTTTGAAAATGGGTCGGCAAAGAAAGAGGAATGAGACAGAGGGATTAGAAAAAGGGGTCTTTCAGTCACCAACTTCTGAGAACAGCATATCTGGAGATAAGTACAAACTTGATTTTTGTCGGAAAAGTTCCAGATTAAAATTATTAGTCAATAATTTTTCAGCTGTGGTCAAAAAGGGGCGGGCAGACGGAAAAGGCTCGGCGGGCGCCATGGTGCCCACGGGCATAGGGTTGAGGACCCCAGTGCTAGACAGTTACTTAAAAAAAAGAAGAGGGATTGTAAGAAGAATAGCTAAATGCTTGAAAACAAACAAATAATTATAAATGAAGGAGGTTAACCCCCAAATATAAAGGTTTTCAAATGTTTTTAAAACATTACAAATTTGAAAATATATACATATATATATATATAATTTCTTAATAATTTCTAAAGATTATGAATATATATATATATTCATAATCTTTAGGAATTATTAAGAAATTATTTCATTAAATACCAATACTTTCCAAATCATTCAATCATTATATTTCCATAAAAAGGGATAAAATGGCATGTTTTCTGTTTTTGTTTTTCAAATATTGTATTGTTTGCAATCACAAATGCCGTGTGAGCAATCACTGGCTAAACTTGTATGCAATCCATGTGATCAAGATATTGTACAATTTCTTGCACAACATTTTGTACAAGAAGTTGTGTCGTGTGTACCGCGCTTTAGAGTTTTGTGGAGTTTAATGTAGCAGGCGCTTTTGTTTTTATGTCTGTATCAATGAAAGCTAACAAAGGAAAGTTTATAAGTATTTGTCTATAGTAAGTAATAACACAATAATGTAAATCACAGAACAGAAGGATGCCCAAAGCCACAACTAGCATTATAAAAAGCACCTCCAAATAGCTTCTTGAAGCATACATTTAAAAAAAAAATCCGGGACCTCCCCTTTTAAGTTTAGGGGCACCTCTTCCAAGCTTTACTAATAATGTTGGTCACGAGACGCTACTGTCTGAAAGCCATGTTTGTTACAACGTGTGCTACCTTCGTTTACCCTGTAAGGTGGCCGCCCTCTTGGTCTGCTGGACAGCATCCCTGGCTCCTAATTTAGAAATCCCGGGTTCGTTTCCCGGCTTTACAAGATGTATTTTTCCCTAAGGGGGATTGTTTCTATATTCGCATGGTCTAGACAATTGGGTTTAAGATAGTTTGGCACCACATGATCATCATCATCACATCATCTTGTAGTTATGTAAATTCTTCCCTTTCATATTATTCCAAATAAAAGTTTCACCCCCACCCTTCACCCCGCCCATAATACATTTCCAGTTAAGCTCCTTGACCCTGTCGAGTGCAAGTCTAAAACCTATTTTGTGGGATGGTGGGCTTCGCAACCGACCAAAGTATCCTTCCACAACAACAAGAACAGATGGATCAAGGAAACAGTAGATGGCGCTAGCTACCGGACAGGTTTTGCGGAAAAATCATACATTTGGAAATATCAGTTTTCTCGAGAACGAGTGAAATTTTTATGTTAATATTTTCAACACCCCTTCTAAGATAATGTATCAATGTTTATTAATTGTTACATTTTCTTATTTTTTGTTATAAAGCCGGTAGTTTTCTATTGAAAAATGTCATTTTTACCGACATTTGATCACTGTTAAGCTCATAGAGGAGGTGTGTATATAAAAAGTATAACTTAATCAACATGCTTCTATTCTTTAACAAACCGTTTCCGAAAAGACAATTGCAAAACAATAAAAAATCTTGAAGATAACCGTTTGTTCCCATGCATGGCTCTGCATTTCCACGCCAAATAAAAAGGGCCAATCACCTTGATGGACAATTTCATTGTTTTGAGCTTATTGAAACCTTAAATGTTAAAATCTTCTCTAATGATTTAGCAAGCTCGGGTGGGCCTTTTTTATTTTTTTTTATTCTTGACTAATATCTGCGTCACCGTCGTAAAATCTTAGCTTTTATTCACTGGTTTAAAACTCCTCTTCCTAGTAAAATGTCCATAACGCCCAGCTAACTGCTCTGGCGCGGTATTTTTTTCCTCTCGCGTTTCAAAAGCTTACAAAATACGGTGTAATCTCACGAAGCTGAAATATTATAGATGCTTCCTTGTTTGACTATAATCAAGGAAAGGTGCTCTTCCGGCTTCACTTGACCTGCAACCCCGCTGTAAGTAAGGTCAGTGGTGTGCAAACATCCAAAAGATCAAACCTTATAGCTGCCCCTTTTTGTTAACTTTTCGTTCCATATCTAATCGTGTGTCATTTTATCTGATAATTATAGACCTGTTATTTTCATAATAAAGTAGACCTGGTGTTCCAGTGTGACAAAGTCGACACAATCTTATCGGGCCGAAGGAATAGCACCTGCATGGCGGCCCACAACCTCAGAGGACGAAAATGTGTATAAGNGATTTGTCTACTGTTATTTTCATTACAAAAAGGTCGTCAGAATCAAACAAACTAACCATGTAGAAAACCTTACGAGCTAAAAAGTCAGAGCACTAGTGATGATTTATTTATTTATTTATTATTAGTTAAACTCTACGGTAGTAGTGTAGAGAACGTGCAAAAAGGTCAGTAGTCTACTTTGGCAGCTTTTATAGCAAACTCTTTTTTTGGCCAAAATATTTCTTCAATAGAAAAATAGTTTAATTTTATTCACACGGTTATGGCAACAGTTGCTGAATATTTGTAATGAGCATAGCAGCATTGGTTGATAAACCCGTTAAATGAAGATCTGCAAACATCCTGCTCTTAACTGTCGTTTCCTACACTCCCAGCTAATTTTGTGCTACTACGCGCATACACGAACCTCGGCTAACACAACTTCGTGGCCAGCCTCTAGACGACCGTAACGGCTTCGCAAATATAATGAGGTATACAAGGAATGAATGTTTATCTTATTTCAATATAAAATTTGGTAGTGATCGTATAGTGGGTTAAATTAATTAAATGAATCATATATTTAAATTTATTTTAGCAATTAACTTGATACACGTCACTCGTTGTATTTAGTGTGAGAGTGGCCGTCAACCGATTTAAGGTGAATTACAACATCCACTGCTTAGTTGTGATATAATATAACTACTACGCGCTATCACGCCTGATTATTTTTTATTATAATAATTATAGCCGCGGCGACTAACCGAGCGAACTAACGCGAGGGGGTCGTTTAAAGGTTCACAAAAATATGACACCCCAGAGTTCACCTGGGAGCGTCCTTAGCCGTAGCCCGGTGAGACCAGAGTACTGAGTCTCCTATGCGACTCTACGGATACTATTTTTTAAATATTGAAGAAATACTCCCATTGGTCCAGAAGATTCAACATGGACGAACCTAACTGTCCCCCGGACCTTTAGCGCGGTCCAAGACAAGGGAAGGAAGCCACCCCCCTTAATAGCTTTATAGGAAGCTATTGTTACTGCAGGTGACTCTCACAATATTCTTTAATATCTGGATGGCAGGTTATTAACCTTACAATACCCCATTATTGCCTATAGGGTTGCAAACACATCCCATTTTCTGATGTGTTCACAAAGAATTGCATCAGTGCGACCCGTGGATCTTATAACGAACCATCATGCAATGTCACCCTACTCTTCTTTGAATAAACAGAAATAAAGCATTTTATAATTTAATATTTAGGAATTTGGTATAATTTAGAGAATTCAGCCATGTGAAATTGGTGTACAAAGTCTGATCTTTTTTTGACATGGATCAATTCCCTAAAACTATTGAATTTACGCATCAAATATGTGTAATGTGATGCAACACATATATATGTTAAAGAGTTGTTTTCTTAGATGAAATTAATCCAAACACCCGCGAGATCTCGGCTTGTGGACAAACTTTTATCAGCATTATTATAAAAATTACTTTGGCATAATATGTAAAACCAAACACTAACTCCATTGTTGCAAATAAAAGGTTTCAAAATGTTTCCAAAAATAGGGTTTGTCTTATTGTTTTATATAGGGATGTCTACCCTTTTATTTTTTAATAACAAATCTATTAAGTAGGAACTATATCTACTTTTTTTTTATCACCACGTCTTACTAACTGTTCGGGTTATGTGTTTATACTAATATACTATACAATATACTAATTATGCTAGAGGTTTTAGGGACGAGTAAGGTTATATTTTATATGAAGTGTGCACACATTTGTGTGGAGTGAGAATGGAAAAACTACCCTCAGTACACCCGTGACCCGAACGTGATTCAAACCTTTATCTCCCCGTCGTCGGCAGTCTAGTCCACTGCGAGAATAGCGCCCTACACCACGTGGCCACCGAAGCGGATTATTTTCACTTGAGTTAATGACAATACAGAATATGTTTTTTTTTGCTGCACCTTCAGTATTTTTAATGTTCAACGTGGCCCTTATAATCAAATGGGTTTGATCCGCTTGACCTACTAGCATCGCGACCACATCCGAAATATTCCACTAGCCCAAAGTGAGTCGTGATCCTTAGGTTGGGCAACACCACCTCCAGGAAACCCATCCCTTGAAATAATGTTTTCTCGAACACCCTGTACTATATTGTGTGTCTAGGATATAGCACCAACCCCTGTCGTTTCCTTCCTACGCATACACACACACACAAAAAAAACCGGCTCTATCTGACGTAAGTCCTAACTTCCATATTTATTTTTTGTTCATTCTTTATCCGACTTCTCATGACTGACTGCTTTTAATATTAAATCATCCTCCGTCTCTTTTTATATCTCATCTCTCTTTGTCAGTGTCTTACTTCACGACTTATTCCACTCTGTGAACCGTGAAATGTATAATTAAAGATGTATGAACGTAGGAGACGGCAAAATGTAACGCAAGACGGCTTTGATTGTTAGCTTGAAAAGTTGTGCCCTTTTTATTCATATTTCTCTTTAAGTCAACAACGTCAAAGCTTAGTATAAATCGCGGTAGGAAGGTAGAAGGTACCAAACACTTACATACGTTAATAAAGTAACTTTCATGTATTATTTTAATGATATTCATTGTGAAGTGTAGTAAGGAGATAAATTAATTTTTAATAAAAGGAAAACCATTATGTTACATTCATTATAACTTGATATTATATAAACACTTTTATGTCAAATAGGTCAAGATTAATAAATTAGTAAAGTTAACAAGGAACAATGTTATTATGAATTTGATTATGAATAATGTATGGTTAAAATTGTTCCTTGATGACTTTACTAATTTATTAATCTTGATCTATTTGACGTAAAGGTGTTTATACGAGTTATAATAAATATCAAGTTATATTGACTGCGATATAGTGGTTTTCCCATATATTAAAAACTACTTTCATTTATCCGGTACACCGTCTTCGGTGGCCGCATGGTTTAAGGCGTCACTCTCGCAATAGAATAGACTGCCGATCACGAGGAGGTTGAGGTTAATCCCGGTCGGTTGTACTGAAAGTTTTTTTCCTTAGGTGGTTTTCCACACACTCTCTCTCTCTCTCTCCGCGTAAATGCGGGTACACTTCCTCTAAATTAAACCTTCCTAATCCCTAGAACATTATTGAAATTAGTACATGGGCGTATAACCCGAATGGGTAGTAAGACGTGGTGCTATAAAAAAACACGTGGTGACTAGGGACTAATGACTCTTACCGTGGGTTGGTGAAAGAGGACATGAGGGGAGGGGGAGGGGGGGACATATATACTTGCTATGGTAGATTGTTACATTGGATCTTACGTCAGATTGCGGAGGTAGGTCTGCGGCTAACGGCCCTCTAATCATCTCCATCCTTTTTATTATTATTACTGCTACTATCTCTACTATACTATTATAACTCATCCGTGTACTCTGAGGTGCTGAAGGTACGAAGCTAGCGGGCGTCTTTTTTTTTTAACTCCTCTTCCTTTTAGAGGGACTGTCGCGCAGTTATCTCCGGCCTTGTATTGTTAAGTTGTCGTCGGGTTGAGGGGGTGAGGGGGTGAGTTCAGACCAGGGGTATCTACAGGGGTATGAGAACCAAATAGTGGGAGGTATGGGACTTATTTTATCAACAATTAAAATAAAACTTTAATTACGGATTAAGTTTTTGTTTTAGCACTACCTGTTTGGTTTATACGCCCATGCACTAATTACGTTAGTGTTTAAAGGGTGAGTAAGGTTAAATTTAGGGGAATCTTACCCTGATTTTGATGAAGAAAGAGTGGGAAAACATTTAAGAGAAACCACCATGAGTACACCCGACCGGGATTCGTACCCCAATCTCACCGTCATTGGCAGATTAGTCTATTGTGAGAGTGGTGCCTTAGACTATGTGGCCAACGAAGCGGGTGTGTGTCGATGTGATTTGCTGTTATTCTATAAATAAATAGGCTAACATCCTTATTATCTTCTTTCAGCTGTTCTGTTCCTAGCTATTAATATTTAAAGTAAAGACGATTTATTGACAAATTTTGATGATGATGATGGTGATGATGAAGAAGGGGCTATAGGGACATATCGGGCACTAATTTGGGGATTTATAATCGTAAAAAAAAGTAATGAACCCCCAATTTAGATAAACTGCGCAGGATTTTCACCTGAAGGGAGTATGAAAACCCTCCTCCATGCTCCGCGTCTTACTACCCATCCAAGCTATCCTATCGTAGTTGCTCTGTTGGAGTAGGAATGAGGAAGGTAGAATTTGGAGTAAGTGAATCCACATTCACGGGGAAGAAGAGTGGAAAACACCCGCCCGTATCGTTGCGCGCCATGTCAAACTCATTTAGTCGGGTTTTATAGTGACCAGGTAGGTCGAGGTTTGAATCCCTGTCCTGTATATTAAGGGTGTTTTTTTACAAAATTGTTTCTCGATCTTCCTCCACACTTATGTGGGAACATTTCCTCAAATATTCAACCTTAATCATTCCTACAACATTATTGTGATTAATTTGTATGAACACATCCCGAACGGTTTGTATGACGTGGTTAAAAATAAATGAAGAACTAGTTTATTGAACAACAACAAAATCACCTTAGTACACCCAGTCGGGGCTCGAAACCCCAATCTCATAGGTAGAGACAAGTCGAAATTCACGGCTCTGTCCACTTGTGCGAGTCTCGTTTTCAGTGCTTCGCGTCTTACTGACTGCTCAAGCTAACTGCGACCTACAGCTAGCTAATCTAAGGGTGTATGACTAGAAGGATGAATACTAAGTAAATATACGGAAACTCACTCATAAAATAACTTACCTTTCTCCCTCCATAGTGACCAAGGTCGGGATTGAACCGCAATCTTCTGAGTCAAAATCAAGAATACAAATCCCTAAATAAACCCTCACCACGTTACTATAGACCAGAGGTTCAAAAACTGTGGGGTATGATCACCCTACCCCAAGGGGAAGGGGTCGTTTTCAAAGGGGAGTACCAAAAGTTTTATTATAGTTTTAGTACGATCATTGCTTGTGAATGTGAGGAATGCCAGGCCTCCACCATGGTTCGGATCCCACGTTAAACTGTAGGTCCTTCATTTCATCTCACAATCACCCTACCATTACACATTAGCGTAAGTGCGTATAACCCGAACGGGTAGTAAGACGCGGTGCTAATAATAATAATAATAGTACGATCATTGGTTTCCGAACAATTAGTTGATTGAGATACAAGTTCCTTTGTTTACTAAAACTGGTTTGAATATTTATTTTTAAAAATAATAAATTATTTTTACATTGTATTAATAAAGCTGAGTTTTTTTTAAAAATTGAGAAAAAAGGATGGAGAGGGGAGATTTATAATTTAAAAAAAATCAAGGATTGCATTGGTTAAAAGTTTATAAACCTCTGCTTTGGGCACTTTATTTTACTTTAACTCTTAAAATTAAATCCGAAGTTGTAAATACGTAAAGGAACTCTTTTTTTTAAAAAAAAGTATTTCATTTTCTAATTAATTGAGAAACAAATATAATAACAAAATCAAAACGTAACAACTAAAAAGTGGTCTTTAAAAAAATAGCAGTTTTTTTTAAAAAAAAGTACCAAATAAGAAGTTCACTTTTTTTATTTCATCTTTTACATCTTTTACACCAGTGTTTCTTGGTTTTTATCGATTTATTTTTTTTTCGCCGTAGAGTGAATCAAATTACCGCCACTTTAATGAAACAGAATTCAATTAGTCGTTTTCTCGTCAGCAGAAAGAGAGGCATCCCAACACGAAAAAGGAAGAAGAACCTCCTTACCCTCAAACCCTCTTCACCACTTCTCCAAAGAAAATCTTCCTTACATCTTTCCCCATACTTTCCCCTTGAGAAGAAAATAAAAACAGCAAGAAGGGTGGAGGGTTAATGTAATAAAGAAGAGAGAGCTTTTTAACTTGTACAGTACAGAACAGTACTGAACAAGAAAACAATCACAAGTTTTCGAGACTAAAAAAATTGGCGCCTTTTCACCTCCAAGCAGTGGGCCTCGAACGGGGTCAACTCGGCTTTGGAAGGACAATTTATGTATTTATTTTATTTTATTTTATCAAAGTATTTAATGTTCATTTTCTGAACCGAATGATTATATCAACATAGGAAAATTTCTATGAGCAACAGTGAAGCCTACCAATTTTGCAGGGGAATTTTTTTTCATATACATAAATATAGATTAGATAACAACACAATTTTCAGAAAATGGAGGGAAAAAATTAAGTCAAATGAAATATATTGTATTGGTTAACAAGCTTAAAGTTAAAAGAGAATTGTAAAAAAAAACAGTGATATATGATAATTAATACTTAATATTTACATGTTTTAGTCAATACAATGTTTTTTTCCTGTAACTAAAAATAATTACATTACATATCACGTATTATAGATCAGTTAAATAAAATAAATAAGAATATGATTAAACTCATCCAACTGTAATTTAAAACTCGTGAAAATATCGATCTCCCGCTTAATTCGAATTTTCTATAGTCCGAACAAGCTTTGGTCCCATTTAGTTCGGATTAACAAGCTTATAGTGTATATGTGTTTTTGTTCTTTATAAGTGCTATGGACAAAATAGCATATATAAACCTATGTTTGTGTTTTCTTTATAAGTGCTATAGACAAAATAACGCATATATAAGCCTATATACGTGTGTTCTTTATAGGTGCTATAGACAAAATAACGCATATATAAGCCTATATACATATGTTCTTTATAAGTGCTATAGACAAAATAACGCATATATAAGCCTATATACGTGTGTTCTTTATAGGTGCTATAGACAAAATAACGCATATATAAGCCTATATACGTGTGTTCTGTATAAGTGCTATAGACAAAATAGCATATATGGGCATATGTTTGTGTGTGTTCTGTATAAGTGGTATAGATATAAACATGACTAAAATAAATCTTTATGTTATTTTACTCGTATTTATGTAATTCATTATATAATAATGATTAACTGTATTAAAATATAATTAAATGTTACAAGTGATGAATTGAATGAAAATAAATATTAATGAAGGTCTATTGTGACTTCAGGGAAGCCCAGCAAAAGCACATTCGTTTAAACGTTGTCAAAAAAAAAACACCTTGAATTCTAATACTCATATTTATGACTAAGATACTTTGATTAGAATCAAAGTACTGTAGATACTACTGCGGAGCAAGTTTGGATTTGTTTTCTTTAGGTTGTTAGCTGATTTATATTTTTGTGTTTGAAAAAGAGCGTGCTTAAAATATGTGTAGTGATACAGACGGTAATAATAATTTTATAGTTTATTCTGAACTATTAGCCATAGATTTAATAGCTTCTTTCGCCCCCTTTTCCCCGCTTTTATGATGGTGTACGTTGAAATAAATTTATTG
>CABFOV010000118.1:0-44649 GCA_902141375.1 Timema poppense
ACCATTACACATTAGCGTAAGTGCGTATAACCCGAACGGGTAGTAAGACGCGGTGCTAATAATAATAATAATAATACTTTTTCAGGTTCAGGGGGTCGTGAAACGTCGATATCTATAAAAATCTTGATTCCGATTTTTTTTACGATCACAATACCGCCCTTCTCCAAGATACAGTGATAAATTAAAAACACATTAACATTCTCATTTATAAAAAAAACTCTTGATATTTGGCTAAAATATTACTAACTATTTCGATATTTTTCGATTGTTTTCGATACCTACTTTTATTTCGATACAAGAAATGAGTCAAATGGTGATGCACATCCCTATGCCTCAGGCTCAATCGTTCACGTTCAAGACAATCCCCCTAGCTAAAAAAAACAACTCCATGGCGGCAGCCCACAAATGAATCATACCGACCTAGCGATCACCATCTGTTGACAAATATAGGGCCAATTTATGCTAATATAGTGTCATGGAGACAGCACAACGAACGCTCCAGCCATTAATCTCAGTATTTTAGACTGGAGCTGCCATTTTTTTTATTCAAGTTGTACCGCGTTTTGTCCTCATAAGGCTGAGTTGACTCCGTTCCAGACCAACTGCTTCACAAAAAATCTTGAACCACTGGGGATTGAATCCGGGACCTCTGGACCTGTAGCCTAGAGCTCTAACAACTAGACTACTAAACGTTTCTAAAAGGTCTACCCGTATCAGTTGGCACGCGGACTAAACTTCAAGCTCGTTTAGTCTGGCTTACTTTTGATGGGGGAGGCTGGAGGTCGAATCCTAAATGGGTGAACTGAGGATTTGTTGTTGTTTTTAAATGGTTGTCCACTCTTCCTCTACGCCGATGAAGGTACATTTACTCTAAAATTCTACCGTTCCTATTTATATCCCCTTGATGTAATTAAATTAGGATATCTACGATGCAAAAATAAATATAAAAGATTAGACAAAAAATTTTATAGCTACAAAAAATCGGTAACCTAAGGATAGAACTGTTGGTAGAACTGTATGGGAAATACCAATGATCGACCACGTGACTAGTCTGGTATTGGCTGGTTCTGACAGGGAGATGTGCGGGAAGAGGGGCGGAGGGGAACAAAGTCAAGAGCGAATTGTCGTGTCTTTGTGAAGAAGAATACGCGTCTCAATTTGTTCATTGTTCGCAAGTTGAAACGTGCATTGAATATTCCACGCACAATAATAAGAATACTGAGGGGGGAAAAAAAATAGTGGAAGTAAAAATCATGGTAGAAAGAGAGCAGAGAATGTTCTCTGGATTTCACTAGCAAATAATAAATTTACAAAGTCTTTTATCATCAGGATACTGTCTTTGATGACCTAAAATTTATCAAAAGATGACCTATAAAATGACTCTAAAAATTATAAAAAAAATACTTCAATTTAATTTTTTTTAATGCTCTAAAAATATGAACGAAAACAAATAAATAAAACACTCAATTTACAAATGAAAACTAAAGAATATACATGCAATGAGAAGCCTTTATTTAACATCTAATCTTGCATACTGTCAAATATATCATAGAGCTCATAATATTTGCATATAAAGTAATACTATAGATATCCCCTTCTAACGCAACCGTCTTTAGATTAGTTGCAGTGTCTCAACAGGAATGTGTATTTTAAAACCAAACAAGTAAATACTCTACAAAGTTAGTTGCCTAAATTATATTCTCATTGATGCAACTATGTGTTGAATTAGTTTAATATGTTTGAGTATTTTATACATTTCTTAAATATCTAAAAGTATTTAATAATATACTTTTTCAACAGAAATGCCTAAAAAGTCTCAAACCGTAGACAACATTATCAATATTTATAATATGGGAACACACTTCACACAGTTCCATCCTTTTTAAGCAATGAAATAAAATACACTCGTATTAGTCAGGTGTAATACACTTGTTGGTGCTACATTTTCATCACTAACCTGCGCATTTCTAGTTGATTGATCTGAAACATCTATTAGTTAGGAAATCATCCACTATAACGCTACAGTAGTAGGTGGGAATGAAATATATGCCTTAGAATCAAGTACAGGTAGCACTAGTTCTTAATTATTGCGGACGTAACCCATTTTCACGTTAAATTAACACATATAAGCATATTTGTACCAAGTTAATACCATTATTGATATTATACCGAAATTTATCCAAAATTGATCCAAACGTGGATTTTTATTTTTCAAAATAATACAGTCCGCTGTTTCTTTTACGGTACTAAGAATATCCTCAGCTGACGGTGCCCTTGGAATGAATTTGATGATGCCACATGTAAGATATCTTGATATAGTCACATGAAAAAGACCAGTTAACTAGTGAATATTGAAAGTAAATCAATTTACCTCAGACTAAAGGCAACCGATTTGGGTGACCCTTCTCCCCCATCTCTAGCACTCCTCGAGAATGAAACCGCATTATAGTAGCCACTGAAATGGTCTTTTTGTCACTTATCAAACATTCATAAATTCTAAAAATATAAATATTTCTTCCCCCTCCCCCTTTCTTTCGTGCCCTTTTTTTGCCTAACAAAAACCGTTTCTCAGAGCTCTCTACATTAATTCTTAGTTACTCCAAAGCAAATGTTCCGCTTGTGCTTAATCCATGATGGAAGTAAACCCAGGCGGTGATGCGGGTTGCCTCCTGCCCCCTCTCCTCTTTTCCCACAGGTTCTAGTCTTCACTTTTCAGGCATGAACACAATATGACGTGTAGATATTTCTATATAACGAAAGAATCAAGGATGATAAAGGAATAAAAAAAACAAAAATAATCCTCTTTACCTTGTATGAGACTTTTTTTATATGTGAGTTTAAAAAAAATGTGATGTTTTCCTTTAAAATGCATTCAAAGTGGGTTTGAAAATTCAAATTCTATTACGAATTTTTTTTATATGAAATTATCATGTGAAGTTTGAAAACCAATAAAGACCCAAGGCTACTTAGATTCTAACGCAAATTCACATATATGACCTCTACTCTCCCATTGAAATTTATATCCTGGTTTGAAAAGTTAGAATTCAGTTAAACTAAATAATTGGTGGAAATTATATTTGTACGGTTACATATGGGTGTTGTTACATACAGTATTCAGGTTCAGTTTTAGACCTTATATTCAAACTAGATAAACTTTGTTTTTAGAACCACGTCCTAGTACTCGTTCGTATTATGAGCTTTAAATAAACTAAAATAGTTTTTTGTTTGCCATTTTCTCGATTTGTCATCAGTATTCTGTATTATAGAGCAAGGCAGTTCCAGGCTTTAGCTTGTACGTTTAACGAGTTTATTAACAACTTAAATTTAGCAAAATTGATAGAGGTGAGGTATATCTTAGATACGATGCTCCCACACTATATTGGAGAGAAGGGTGATAAAATTATAGTTATAAATCACATTTGGAACCCCCCTCCGCTTACCAGCGTTCAATTAGCTGATATTTGAACTTAGACTTCTATGTCACTGTCAAACAAGTATATTTAAAGCTTGACACCTTAAACCACGTCTTTATCTGTGCTGGTAAAGACAAGGTGATTCAAATCTCCAGGTAAAAAAAACTTTACGGCTTGTAGGGAGTTTCAAGAAAAGTATTTCTACGCAGTTAACTTGAGTTCGGTGACGGTAAATTACGGTGCTATTGGACTTCAAAGTTGGCAATGTATGCACCTGTTGGGTAGGCAACACACGCCACGTGAACCAACACAGGCATCCTCAACACTCCCGCCCCTGACACATACGATGGTGTCAGTGTACACTAGCCCCATGGATTCTTTGGTGCTGACTGATAGCTCACAGCTGACAGATGAAAGTTTTGAAAAGTTACCAGACCAAATTATGTATCCCTACGCCGAACTATATTATCTGCAAAAACATGTGTTTAGCAGCTGTCACTTCTGATGGTCAAAATGTAGGTATATACCTAAATGCTGACTGTCGGAAGTCAGCTGTGAGTTGTTAGTCAGCATCAAAGAAGCCATGTGGCTACTGTAGCAGACCCGCATTGCACTTTTGGCTGTCAGCATGGAGGGATATAACACGGTCCCTGATTGATGTGTTGCCTACCTTCCAGGTGCATACAGCGCCAACTTTGGCATCTCATAGCGCCGTCATTAATTTGACATCGCTGATCCCAAGTACAATACATGGAAATACATATTTAGCCCCGTACAATATATATAATTTTTTACCTGGAGATTTGAATAGTTCTGTATATTCACTTTATAGTGCAGGCCTATATAATTTGATCTCGGAAGCTATCAAATCTCCCAATATACCAAATAACAAATAATTTAGGGGGAAATCGCTGGGATAGAAGAGGGCTCGAGCTAGTATTTTTTTTTTCAGTTTTTACATCATAAACAATTTTTAGTTTAAGTAAATCAAATATTGCTTAATCAGAAATGTTAAATTTAATATTCTACACAGGCCCAGATTTAAGGGGTGGTGACAGGGGCTAACACCCCAAGGCCTCCGAGGGTAAGGCCTTCCACAAACTATTGCAATAAAAATAACTTCTTGAGTCTATATATCTTGCAGTCACAGTAAGATCTTTAAAGTTTTTGCTAACTTACTATATGCATTTTCATTTAACTTATTTTTGAGGCTTTTACATTATTTTCTGTCCTTATAAAGTTAACTAATAATATTGAGCGTCTGGGTTAAATAATTCGTAGCCATTAGTGGAAAGATTAGCCATTACTAATGTACCGTTGCCCAGGGGACACCCAACTGTACTAATAATACATACGTTCCTTGGAGGCTCTTTCCACGCCCCGATGAGACGAGGTGATGGTGATAGTGAGTATGAGTGTGGAACCAGTAGAAGCACTTAAACCTAACTAACCAAACCCTGGTGGTCGATGGATTAATTCTCCTTTCAATAAAAAAAATAGTTTATGGTACAAATCGGGACTCGAACTGAGGACCCTTAGACTCATAGCCAGGTGCACTCATCTCTACACCACAAGGTTGGATATCAAGTTCAATTAAGTAAACGAACCGATTATAATACAATTTATGTTTTAAACAAACTAATTTATTATTATAACAATAACTAATTTATTATTATAACAATATTTATTCATATAAATAATATCATTGACATTGAAATTTTAACAGTAAATTATGTAAAGACAAGAATAATAATGTTGAAAAGTCGAAAATAAAAATATTTGTTTAATGTTGGGGACTCCAATTTTTAAAGCCCTGGTACTTCCACATTTCTAAATACGGGTCTGATTCTACACGTAGCTATCTCAACAGTTTTTGATTATTTGTTATGGACATAGCATAATTTTATCATGATTTTTTAATCTTTATTTAAAAAGCTTCTGATCAAATGCTGCGATGCTTACGAGAAATATTCAAAAACTGTTTAGGTCACCATGTGAAGAAAATTAAAATAAATGTTTCTAGTGACGCAATGTTTGATTTATTTGGTACAAAAAATATTCTGAAATAAAATTGCAAAAGTTATGGACCTTGAATCACGTTTCGTTTCATACCACCTTAAATAAAAGATTAAGGTTCTGCCTTGTCTGAATGCGCTAATGTGACAGTATAAAGACTACTTTGTAATCCAGGCCTGCCATTTTTTTTAAGTTCTTCAATTCTGTGTCTGTAGGTATATATATTTTTTAAATAAACCCAATATGATTTTTCTGATTAAATTAATTTTTAAATGATTTAACTTATTCATTTTATTTTAGTGGCGTACTAGATAAGCTATATTTTATGATATGAAATCCAAAAATAGTTTGTTTCAAGTCTTTTTAATATTGTTTTAACTTATTTTCAAAATTATAGATACAAACTGTAGGGCCTACTTATAAACCAAATGAAAGAATGTCACGTGTTTAATGTTATAACATGAAAAATGATTTTTTATTTAAAACACTTAGCTTTAAAATGCCCTTTGCGTTGATAAATACTTACAAATATTTTAAAATATACTAGAAGATTGCTGCCAGAACGTTTTTAAAATTCTAAATTGCACAAACCAACTTTGATCACACTTAAATATTCGTTTTCACGTTACCCATATTATAGCTTATTGCTTGACATTTTTGTTTATTATGATATCACTAATAGTTGTTGCCCTTGGTTAATGATTAAGTAAACTGGAAGTAGTCAAATTGAATCAAATGTGTAACCCAATTAGCAAGCAATTTTAATAATCATTTCTTCAGTGGTGATTATTTGAAGGAGTGGTGGTTGATTAAGTAAGATGTGAAGGTAAATTATTAAAAATATAAAAACTTTATACCTCAAGCCATGCGATCTGTAACTACCTATTTTCATAGATAATCTCTATACCTATAAAATAGTATTAATAATAGAGTAAGATGTTATCAATATTGCCCACAAAAATAATTTTGTATTTTCTTAACCTTTCCTTGAAAAGTGAACAGTAACTATTTAAGTTACTCTTTATTCGTGGTTTTGAGATGGGCTCATAACATTGAGTTTAACATTGTGTTTTTATATACCTACTCTTTATTCATTATAATACACTTTCTTGACAAAATTTTTATTTAATGTTTTTTTTTCTTAGCTGGAGTTGGTTGCTTTTCAAACTATAACGATTCATTTGTTCTTCACTAACTCACTCCTTTTTTTTATTTTATCAATTCAGTTTTCCCTCTTCATCTCTTCTCATTCAGTCGGAACTAACAACAAAACAAAGAACTTTTTGAAAATTACTTTTCCGTGGAACCTAAAAAGAAGGGTAAGGGTGTTGAAGTGGGTATAGGTTTGGAAACTAGGAATGAGGGGAAGTCCCCTAGGATCGGTAGGGAGGGAAGGCGTCATGAATGGAATACTTAAAGAAAAGCGTCATTGTATACACCATAATGAACTGAACAGTACAAATAGAATAGGGTATAAAGGGGAAGGTTTTGGAATAGAGGCTGGGTGGCTTCCCCCCTATCACACCCCCTTTCCCCATCCTTCCTTTTGCAGGAGGAGTTATATATCTATATATACATCGAGTTGCTTAATAGGATCAGTTGTTGAACTGTTCGAATGTGATTCTAGCATTGTCGGAGACAAAATTGAGTAGCATTCAGCAGCATTCATCCTTGGTGGATCTCGTCTCCTCTCTCCCCCCACTCCCCTTATGCAACCCCCCTCGCCTTCCCCACCTTCACGTATCTTCCTCCCTTTTCTCACCGTAAGAAGAATCGCAACCTGAATCATCGCCACGGCAAGACTACGTGGCAGGTTTTGCCAACCTTCTGCCGAATAAAATACCCAAGGAGACTTCCATGGTTAGACTGTACTAGAAGCTAAGATAGAAAAATAAGAGATTGACGAAAAAAAACAACCATGTGCTCAATTATTGAGAACAACCTGTTTCACCCATTCCAATAAAATTTTGACATTTTTATGATTACAGATACTGTAAAGGGCTATGTGTTGGTTGCGTCCGTGTGTGTTTGTGCCCTGGGAAAAATAACGGCGTGTGTTTGCTCCCACTGTATATTCAAATCCTTCTTATTGTTCTAAGGGAGGTTAATGTTTGTATTTAAAAAACTTTTTTATGCTATTTCCTTTCAAAAACATTTAATCTTTGTTTAATTTTCCCGCCAGCAGAAGAGAAATCAGGTCAATGACTAACCTAACCTAAACTAACCTAACCTAGTTTACCAACATTCCTTCATACTAGTAGTTCTGAAACAGAACCGCTCAAAGAGTAAACGTCACATACGTCCTCTTAATGACTTCCGGTTGCTAGTATCAAGGCTTTGACTCGCCGACGGGCGTGGGCACTTACGGTTTATTTTAGGCGGATGCAAACGCCCACGGTTTTTTTTGAAAGGGCGCAAACAACACGCTTCAAATGTAAAGCTACCATTATTGTTCCATTCAAAACGTATATTTTACAAATCATTTCAGTGCCTACATACCATATTCGATATTTTTTGACATAGTTTTTCTTAATAAAATTAGAAAATTCAACGATCCACTTTTTTATTTACAGACAAAAGTGCTAACATTTTATTAGTTCTAATATTTAATTAATATTATTAATGCATCGTTATCCAGGACACGCCCGAATGTAGGGATCGTACATCCTTTCCGTGGAAGCTCTTTCCATGTCCCGATGAGATGAGGGCGATAGTGAGAATGAGGGTGTGGAATCAGGGGAAACACTTAAACCTAACTTTATACTAATTTACCAAACCCTGGTGACCAGTGTGGTAATCCCCTATCGAGAAAAACACTCAAAGGATCAGCCGGGAATCGAAGCCAGGACCTCTGGATCGTTGTCAGGTGCATTTACCACTTTACCACGGGTCGGTTAATAGATCGGTATAAATACCTCACCTATCAGATGATTAAACGGGAAATTAGATACAATATTACGTTCGAAACATAAAACATAACTTATCGTAGTGCATTAATCATTTGACAACAATTAAATAGTAACAGTTAAATAACTCTTTCGTTTTAATATTATGATTTCTCAAATTTAGTAGTATTTTTTATGTATGAACAAATAGTAGTTTCATTCAACAGCTGTTGATTATCAGCTGTCATCAGCAGTGGTATTCAGGGGTGCACCCACGGGGGGAAAAGGGTNTTGCTGAATATCCTCCCCCAGAAAATTAAGGATATTACAAAAATATGATTAGCATTATGTACCGTCAATTAATCAATTATTATATTTTGTTTAAATTATATTCAATATAAAAGATATTAAATTTGTGCAGTAATTAGGGTTTTTCAAAGGAATACTTCTCTCTGTTGATTTTTAAATTTAATTTGCACTTAAATGAAAACGGGACCTGTGATACTGAAATATTTTCTAAAAATCGTTAGAGTATTTATTCCTTATACATAGTTTTGAAGTGGGTACAGTAACTAAGATTATTATTTTTGTGCAAAATTTAAGCACACTATTTTATCAGGAAGAGAGGAAGGGGCAGTTGAGATTTTATTATATACCCCCAACCCCACCAACTGCAAATCCTGGGTGTGAAGAAGAATGTGTAAGCACAGGCCTGTTGACCAGTGGCATACACAGTGACAAAGGGTAGGCCAAGAATACGATTTTGGTACAAATTAGCTTAAAGATTCCCATCTGCCTCCTTTGAGATATTTTTTTTCCTGGGAGAGAAACCCCAGGAACCCCACTTTTTAGGGGGCATCTCTAATTTTATATATCTCTTATATCCCCACTGCAAATCAAATTTCTAAATATTACAGTAATTGAAATATATAATGTTGCAATTATGAAAATTATTTTGTAAAAATGCCCCCCTCCCCAAGCTCAAAATCATAGGTGCGCCCCTGATGACATTAGATGATAAACTTCTTAACTGAAGTGAAAAAGTTGTCATTACATTCCAGGACACCCTTGACAGATATTCAATAACTGTTAGAGGTCACCATGTGAAGAAAATTAAACTGTTTCTAATGAAGTAATAATTTATTTATTGTTTTACTATAAAAACTGCAAAAAACAATGCCATTTAATTCGTTTTTCCTACATCTCCACCTTAACGGCTTAAAAGGTATCAAAATTGGGGTTAATAGTGTCATACTTAGTACTGACATATGACAGCGTAGCTATTTGTAAATATTGATAAAAAAATCGTGGGTCCAAATAAAAAATATAGTTTATAACATTTCAATAACTTTTATTTTTATGGTTCTGTAAAATAGAGGGGCAATATTTTATGTTTATTCTTCATGTTGGATTTAATTATTTCAAACATATTTTTACTTAGACCCACTATATATTTAAATATTTTGCTTTTTTAATTATTTTGTTTAACACCAAGCTAATCAACGTATTAATTTAAGAGTTAGGTAGTGTAGATGTAAGGTGCGCCCACATTAGTGTGGAGAAAAGATAGGTAAACCACAAATAAAAATCATATACATATAGGAAATAGCCCAAAGTACACCCGACCGAGATTTGAACCTATGCCTCCACATCACCAGAAACTTTTATCATGTGACTACCAAGGCTTGTGTAAAGGTTATTTATTTATTTCACTCACGAATGTTTCATATTGATAAGGGTTATTGTTCCATTATGGACTAAATTTATATTGCAATAAGATATTTAACCACAGTTTCTAGTTGTTCTAATAGTCTACTGTTGAGATATTTAATTATCCTGTTCATGGACCAAGTTACTTAAGTTTCTTTTATAAAACGTATAAGAATATTTTTTAAATATTTTTATTTCTTTTTGAACGTAATAAAGTTGAGAGACATGTTCTCTGTCAAGTAAACTGAAACCCGCCTCGCTGGCTGCGTGGTCTAACGCGCTACTCTCGCAGTAGACTAGCCTACCGATGATAGGGAGATCAAGGTTTGAATCTCGGTGGAGTGTACTGAAGGTTTTTTCTCAAAAAGGTTTTACCCTTTCCCTCCACTCAAATACGGGTACACTTCCATTAAATATAACCTGCCTAGTTCCTAATTAGTACATAAGAGTATAACTGGAACGGGTAGTAAGACGTGGTGCTAAAAAATGTACTGAAAGAGTTAACAAGGTAACTATCTGCTAATCTAGCTGCAATGTGACATGTTTGGTAACAATGGACCCAGCTGTCAAGTGACTTACACCGCCATGGCCCGCCTAATGTTTCGCCAAGGTGTTGTCGTGTTCAATTATTCGTCTTCTTTTATTTATTTCCCTCTCATTTCCTCAATTCCACTGTCCCTCCTCTTGTTGGCGGCCTCTTGTGCGTCAAAAGGCACAAGCTTTGTCATCGAGTTTTCTTTCAAAAATCAAAACTTTATTTATTTCTGTTTCACTGACAACTTTGAACTCAATTTTAGGTTTTAAGTTTCTCAAAAATAAGTATAACGACAAATGAATATCTCGTTAGTTAATAATAGTACTACCCGCTTCGGTGGTCACATAGTTTAGTGAGCTACTCTCGCAGTATACTAGACTGCCGATGATGGGATGCTTAAGGTTCGATTCACTGTCAGGTTTTCTTAGCATCACTTCTTACTGTCCATTAGGCTTATACGCTTAGGTACTAATAACGCTAATATTTTTTAGGGATTAGAAAGTGTATTTGTATTTGCATTTGCGTAGAAGGAGAGTAAAAAACAATTTTTGGAATAACCACCCTCAGTACACCCAGCCTAGATTCGAACCTTGATTTCCCCATTATCGACAGTCTAGTCTACTGAGAAAGTAGCACTTTAGACCATGCGGCCACCGAAGCGGGTCCGGTCGGGTGTTCTGAGGGTTAATTTTTCCTAAATGGTTTTTCACGCAAATGCAGGTACACTTCTTCTTAAATTAAACCTTACTTATCCTTAACATATTACTGTAATTAGTTAGAATGAATACAAACCGAACGGGTAATAAGATGTGGTGGTAAAAATAAAGCTAACTAATCCTAGAATCCCAGCTACGCCTTAATTACAATAATGGGGGATACATGAGTGAGAGTTAATATGGAATAAATACAACCGAATTTGCAAGGAATGGAAAGAGGGGAGGAATTGTTTAGGAAAAAGAACCTCAGTATACCAAGTCAGGATTCGAGTGCTGACCTCACCGTCAGCTCACCAGACTAAATGAGGTTGACCGCTTTGTACCAAGTGGTTACAGTTGTATATAATTTAGTACAAAAGTTAGATTGGTTATCAACTATTTATTTTCAGGTGACCCCTTGAATGGAAAAAGTATNTTTTTTTTGCTATGCCATCTGTCTGTGTGTTTGTCTTTATCTTTGTGCAAAGCCGAAACCATTTTACTACTCAGGACAAAACTTGGTATTATATGATGTCCATAAAGTTACCCCACGGGTTTGGAATTAGATATCCATCCCTTTAAATTAAGAATAGTTTACTGAAGGGCAAAAAGAGAAGAAATCTATTTTCTCAAAATCCTCTCGAACTATTTTGATAAATATTCATATCTAGAGGCTCTTTAGCATTAAAAAATAGGTCAGTTTTAATGTTTCTTTGAAAATTGTTTTGAGGATAGGCTACTTTACATTGGCGTAAATTTCCAATTTTGATCATATCTCCGCAATTATTTCAGATATGAAATAGCTTATCATTGTAAAGTTGTAGTACTATTAAAGTAATTTTTTTTAAATAATATTTCTATAAGACAGTGTCCGAGCTATTGGTAAATATATATTTTTTAAATTGAGGTCTCAGAAATATAAAGTTTATTGTTACGCTCTTTGGTGACCACAGATTATATTTTTCTCTAACTAAATTTTTTAAAAGTGTACATTAATTATTTTGTTTATGCTCATTGGTGAGATGCTATGTTTTTTTTTACCATCATATTTCTGTAATAATGTATATTATTTCTTTTCATAAATCTTTGGAATTTTAAAAGAAGTTCTCCATTTTTAGATAAATGATATAAAGTGCGCGCGCGCGCGGTGCATCGTACCAATTTATTTAATCATATACGATATGCGGATCTGTTTCTGTCATCCTGTCGTCAAATAGCCCATGACAACACTATCTATCGTATCAGTACCCAGGGGATAGATCTAATTTTCTGGTCCTACAATCCATACAAAGGGGGACCGCATCGTAAAGAATTAGAGCGAAGCATAGAGAGAGATGGAGAGTGTGTGTGTGCCTTGTTTTATTACAAAGTAATGAGTACTGTATTATCTGCAGAATGCCACCAATAAACCTCTCATCCCGTCCATCTGGCGTGTGATCAAAAATACACTGCGTGAGCCATCATCGGCTTAGTCGAGGGTTTGAGTGGGATCGGGGGGAACAGAGAAAGCTACGGGACACGGACCTACGTAACTGTCAATATTTCAACAAGGGCTATAGGGAAGGAGGGGGGTGGATGAGAGGATAGTGTGGACCTTGCACTTAATAATATAATTGATTTGTTACTCGGCTTTATCTCAATGGGATTTAGTAATAAAATATTACAGACTTTTAAGTGCAATTTTCGATACAGATTGAACCATTTGACTCTTAATAGGTTTTGTACTTTAAAAAAAAAAAAATTACATCTTACTAAATGTTCAGGTTATACGCCTATGTAATAATTACATTAATGTGTCGGGGATTATGAATATTTAATTTAGAGGGAGTGCACCCACATTTGCTTGGAGGGAGAATGGAAACCAATTTAGGAAAACCATCCTCAGTGTACCCGACTGGGATCAAACCCCGATCTCCCAGTCTTTGGCAGTTTAGTCTATTACGAGAGTAGCGCGTTAGACCACGAGGCCACCGAAGTGGGTTTTATTTTATTAGTACACTTTAGAAGATATGTGATAGCTATTAGTTTGTTTTTCCCCCACCACTTCTCCTTACCAGTTTGGGCTATACGCATATTGATTACGTCAATGTGGTAGGGATAATAAATATACCCACATTTGCGGGAAGGAAGAGTGAGGAAATAATTTACTCATTCACACCCTTAGTACACCTGGTTGAGGTTCGAACTCCGACCTCCCCATCACAAGAAAACCGGAGTAAAGGATCTTGACATTTATACCATGTGCCATTTGGTACGGGTATTATGATAGTAGGATTATGGTGTGAAGGACTGCATCTGACAGTTACAAAATATCCTTAAACTACTTTCATATATTTATACGTTGTATCATGTAATCTGCAGAACTGTTACTTTTGATATATATTATCAATAAATAACACGAAAATTAAAGTGAAATTTTATTAATATAGACCATAAAAAATAAGTTTTTATTTTCTTAGAGGTAAGTTACTTTCTACTTTGGGTCCGGGGTTCAATCCTCGGTCCTGGCGCAGATTTATCTGATTGCCAAACCCTTCCTTCACCTCTGACAAGACATCTTGTAAATGTGGGGAATGCCAGGCCTCCAGCGTGGTTCGGATCCCACGTTAAACTGTAGGTCCTCCATTTCATCTCATAATCACCCTACCACTACACATTAGCGTAAGTATGTACAACTCGAACGGGTAGTAAGACGTGATGCTAATAATAATAATAATAATACTTTCTACTTTACCCTAATCTAAGGTAAAAGAAAGAAAGAAATGTATTTAAAGTAATTCGTCGAATGCTATGGGGGTCAAATGTATCACTTGATCACCATTGAAAGTGAAGTTAGTTATTAACTTGTGAATTTGGATAGGATTTTTAAAGTGATACCACTTTTTTGGTTTTGCCTACCAGCAATGAAAATTTACGAGACCAAATTATGCATCCCTAAGCCAAACCATATTATCTGCAAAAACATTTGCTCTGGCCTTCGTGATACATTCTATTGATGACCTGACGAACAGAATCTTTTGTAAAATCATCAAGAGTTTCTACATATACTCCAGGGACTGGATTCACTTACTAGTACAATTCTACTGCAGGTATAGAAATGGTGCAACCTACGTCCAAAGATGCGCCTTATTATTTGCTCCATTTCTGTATTCAATAAACAAGGCGCATACTGGAGCAAGATTATGGTGACGTTACCATAAACGTCATCAATTGCGCTCTTTTCGACCAATCATTGTGAAGAATTTACTTTCAAAGTCTAGGCTACTTTATTTAAAATATCTAATGAAAATGACAGCAAATACAAAGATTTCTACACATTTTGCTTATAAACTAGCAATAAAATTAGAAGCGGCCTCTTTCCGGATCCCTTACGAAAACTATATAAGTACAGAATTTAGTATTTATTTATATTATTAGCTTAAAACATTTATAGAAACTTTAAAACTTAATCTAAAGCTACAATAAACGCGATATTTAATGACGAGATGTCTTTGGTCTTCAAGAAGTTCAAACATCTTTGGATCTAGACAAAGATTATACAGTTCGTGGTTTTGTTTTGTAATAATGCAAGAAGTGCCATTGCATTGTTTTAATGTAAAAATTCAACAATGAAATGTAAGTAATCTAAATTTAAACAAATTTTGTTCTTGACAGACTTGTGTTATTTTAATTTCTTGACTATTAATTGGAGTACAGTTAACTAGTTGTGTTTTAAACCATTGCGATAGTATGACGCCCTTTAACTTTATTGAAATGAGAGTCATGATTTAATAGTTGCGCCTACTCTTGAGTGGTGGCAAATAAATGGCGCAAATTTGTTCTCCAATTGCGCCTGCTTCTTTTAATGCATATTTATTTGAGCACATCTTTCAAACTTGCGCCGGTGCAACTATTTGCTCCCGTTGGTGTGGATTCACCAGGCGTCACCCAGGCGTCGGTTGCTTCTTCCTGATCTTGCCAGGAGTTTCAACTTGATCCAGTTTCTTCTTATAATAACTGCACTTCACAAAGTTTTTCAAATACTATAAAAATCCTTAAACTTGAGGTTTATGGTAGGGGGGAGCTGAATTGTATCCACTCTGAATGGCAGCCATTCAGACATTTCTTAAACAAGCACCACAAATAAAAAGTCTGAATCAGACTTTTTATTTGTGGTGCTTGTTTAAGAAATGTCTGAATGGCTGCCATTCAGAGTGGATACAATTCAGTCGTCTCTATGGTAGTGGTCAACACAACACAATCTTGGGGTTAAAATATATATTTTATAGTCTTGATACATATAATTGAATTTTATTAAAATGTATATTGATCACTTAGAAACACTTGCTTTTTTTTTATCACACCCTTCAATATTATATTGGAAAAATAATTATTTAAAGATCACTAAAAACCGTATATTTTCCAAGGATAACACACTCACACATCGAACTAATATTCACAAAAGAACACATGGATTACTAGGAAGCCGAATTAATATTAAAAAAATACAATTTTTTTATTAAATTTTTTAAATGAAACTACTAAGAGTAACTCAGATACGCCTAAATACTTAAACAATAAAGTATTTTTTTCGCTTCAACTTGTGGACAAAAGTACTGTACATGGTTTTATTAATTGTGTTTTATGATACTTCACTGTTATAGTGTATATTTAAAAAATTTGTAAGATTTTTATTAAAAGAATAACAGTTGGTTGTTTTTCTTTTGAAAGTAGCGTTTGCTTTAAAAAAAATTTTATCAACAGTAAGAGCTAGTTAAAAGCGGCCTTATTTTCAAAAACAAATATTGCGCACTAAAATGAAATGATTCTGACGGTTGATGACGAAAGCGATCTTGTTATCGAGTGAATGGCAACTAGTATCTGCGTTTACAAAATTTAAAGTTTTTATTATTTCACAAACATTTTGTATGTATTTTTCTCTTTATTATCACAAACCATTTATTGATTTTAAAGATATGAGAGGCCAGTTATGAAAATATAAATAACTGAATATAATACCATTAAATGTATAATTTCACGTTTTATTTAACCTGTAGTTGCCACAAAAGTCAAAAGAAAAAATAAAGTGGATTTAGACTATGTTTCTTTAATTTGATTATTTAAAAATACAATTCTACTGTAATCCTTAAGGAAGTCTTGTTAATAGTGATTGATGATATTGTTTATTGATAATAATATTAATACTTAGCAAATAATTATTTACAAATATGTTGACAACAGTGACTTTCAGGCAATGCTGGCATTATTATTATTATTATTATTATTATTATTGGCACCGCGTCTTACTACCCGTTCGGTTTATACGCACTTACGCCAATGTGTAATGGTAGGGTGATTGTGAGATGAAATGGAGGACCTACAGCTTAACGTGGGATCCGAACCACGGGGGAGGCCTAGCATTCCACACATTCACAAGTTGTGATTAATACACGTCTTGTCAGAGGCGAAGGAAGGGTTTGGCAATCAGATAAATCTGTGCCGGGACCGAGGATTGAACCCTGGGCCCCAGCACAGAAGTCCAAGACGTTACCCCTAGACCACCAGGTCACCGTTTTTGAAGTTATACCACAAGGTATACTAGAATCTCATATCAAAAATAGTATGTTTAAGAAGGGTAATTAAGAAGAACTGCACGAACATTGATTTTTATTCTAACACACTGATGTGAACAATTTGACCCCTGACCTCCTGGATAGGGTTACTCTTCTAAGTTCACTCGTACTCTTTTCGAGGTGGTAAAACAGCTCACTCCTACTTTTAATTTATCATTAATGGCCAAATATACACTTTTGAAACTTTCATAACCATTCCGTATTCGCTCCAGAAAATGTTGTCAGCTGGGTGCCGTTTTTATGTAGTTGGGTTGGGGAAGTGTAGTAGTACTTCGCAACATTTGATGTATTGTGAAACATTTTACAGTCACTTTAGTACATATATTAAAAAAAAAATTGATAGTCCATCCCCCTACTCCCCGGTCATCATTTTTAGAATGTACTCTTTTCGCAGGATCTGGAGCTGGTAGCTCCTACTACTGGCTCAAGGTCAAAGTATAATGAAGTAAGCTTTTGCTACGAATAAACCTTTCGAAAATACATACTTTTTTGCGGTCACCATTGATAACATTTTAATATATAATTAGTGTTATTCTACGTGGCAGGTATAAATAACACAATTTGACGTATGAATACATGAAATCATTTATAATAACCTTTTTAGTAACCAGATAAGGCAATTTCTGATAAAATATAATTGTATTTATATGAAATGTTAGTGAAAACTGTTGTTAGTCACAAGTGGTTTGTTTTTTTCAAACGAGATTTACTGATAGTTTGGTACAGTCAAAGTTGTTTGTTCGTACTAGACTTGTCGAACTAATTAGTATTTGAATTGAAACTTAAGACAACTAGTTAACATTTATTTGTTGGGTATTGATCGATCCTTTTCCAAAAGGAGTTTCCGACAACAATATGGAACACGCAAGTTTGAAGTCAGTTTTCAAAGCTGGTAGTCACCGTCTTTTGTCAATCTATGGAGGATGAGGATATAAAGTAGAAAAGGGGGACGCGGGGGGCAACAATGTGGTGCTAAGTGTCTGTGTGTGCTTGGGCTGACTTCCGGTACCAAACAATGGCGGGCATTCTCTGCTAGTTACTCTCATGCTGTCCTCGTGTCAACTTATCTCAGTACAATATGTTCAATAGAATACGAGATACTTTACAGACAACAGAATATGATGTCTTTATGATACACGCAGGCGTGTAGTTTACAAAGTAAACGAATTTTTTTTTAACGAACTTAGTATAAAATTACATTATTTTGTTCTTGATATTCTCAGGGTCAGCCATTATAAAATCGCTAATGATAGCCAGAGAAAGTATTTGTCATTTAAATAGAATGGGTGAGCGAAATTTACTTTTTAATTGCTAAAATAAGTTAAAGAGTAGCTTTAAACATGCGAAGCAAAGTCAAAGCTGGAATCGAATATAAAATTTTGTTGTTACATGACACTATTTTTTTTTATCTCGCAGGGTTTCATTACCCGCTAGTTAATAACCCATTTATACATAGTGTTAGGAAACTCAACGCCCAAACTGAACATAAGTTTGTTTGAAGCCAAAGTAATACAAAATCCATATACACTTACTTCCAGCAAACTATGCTAATACAATTAAATTGTGTTTAAAGTTTCGACGTATAGCGCCTGGAGAGCAAAGATGTGCAAGCATGCATGTGCAACAGGTTGCATATGAGTTAGGCGCGTGACATTGCACACCTCGACATCTTGGAGAACGGCAGCAGGACATTCCACAACTAATAGTAAATAACACACTAATCTATCTAGAAATAGGAATACGTTCTCTGAGGCTCATCATTAACGTTCTTACATCACAGAAAGTGATTACCATCATTAAATGAGCAGTGCTGTTCGATAATTCCTATGCAACTTTGCAACTTGTTGTACACGCATGCTTGCGCAGTTTTGCTCTCCCAATGCTGTGCATAGAAAATTGAACACAATTTAATAGTATAGAATAGTTTGCAGGATGTAAGTTTATAGGGATTTTGTATTTTTGGTTTCAAACTATATGTGCAGTTTTGGCGTTGAGTCTCCAAACACTCTGTATATATATTCGCGATAATTTGTTAGGATTGAAGATGGTAGAATTTTTGAGTAAATGTGCCCGCTTTTGAGTGGAGAGAGAGTGGAGAACCATTTAAGTAAAAACACCTATCTCTCACCGGCAAAGTCAGTCTTAGTCTATTACGAGAATGATGCCTTATACTATTCGACCACCGAAGCGGTTAACGCTAATTCTAATTTTTAAATTATCCATTTAAGTGTATCTAGATATACAGAAAGGTGAACAAAATGTATTACCCAATATTATTTTTTGCTGACATTATTTTTATTAATTTTATTTATCTTCTGTATCACAAAATAATGTACTTGTAAATTCGTTATACGTAATTCTAACGAGATAGAATATCAAGGACTAAACATTGAATAAGATTTTTCGAATATGCTAATATTATTGTGGGTGTCGAAGTTGAAGTAAAACATAATTGACTTCTACTCCGATATTTCACAGCTTCGCTCACTCCTATTTGATGTACATACATAATTCACGCTATATCATGTTTCTCATATTTGTGTTATTGGAAAGTGTTAATTAAATAAGGTCTATAAAATGTAGCTATTTATATAATGAAAGTAATAAAATTCTATACATGACAGTGGTAAACTAGACGAATCTCAGCGCCATAAGTTAAGAATAAATGTCAGGATGAGTGAGAAATAGGTGAATTTAATTGATTAAAATATTTGTATTTAATACAGATAAATTTCAAAACATGTTTGTTAGTTTAACAAATCGGGGCCAGATTTAGTCCGGGACATAGGCTTTATTTTTAAGACTGTCCCCTAAAATCTGGGACAAATGGTTACCTTAACTTAGTGAAATATGTTATTTCATCTATTTTGACTTTCAGTAAAGCTTTCAATGGTTTTTAAAGCTATTAAATATTTTGTTCGAATCTAATATAGAATTTCTTTTTTTTTAATGTTACAAAGCTAGTATATCTAATGTTCTTAATTTTTAGGTTTGTTTCCTGTACAAAGCGATTTGATTTATATTTCACAATACTAGTAGGCCTGTGTCTGAAAATTGGCCCAATTGCTATTTTTTATTCCAAAAGAATAATGTGTTTATTAAAAAATGAGCAAGCATATTTTGTTTCAATAAACTAGTAACTAGTATAACATTTTTAATATGCTATAGGTGACCTGGCGGTCTAGGAGTAAGGTGTCAGACTTCTGTGCTGGCGGCCGGGGTTCAATCCTCGGTCGCGGCAAAGATTTATCTGATTACCAAACACTTCCTTCACCTCTGACAAGACATCTTGTGAATGTGAGGAATGCCAGGCCTCCACCGTGGTTCGGATTCCACGTTAAACTGTAGTCCTTCATTTCATCTCACAATCACCCTACCATTACACATTAGCGTAAGTGCGTACAACCCGAACGGTTAGTAAGACGCGGTGCTAATAATAATAATATGCTATATTTTAATACATATTATCCACGTTAAAACAGACTATTTTTCTTAAATTTTGATGTAACAGAAAAGTATATGAATCAAATAGCCGAAGATATTATATTTGTTTTAGTGAGGACTTACTCACATCTAAATATCATATTCTGAAAATTGAAAAATGATACCTGGACACGGGAATCGAACCCGGGACCTTTGGCCTAGTACGCCAATGCTTTCCCCACTGAGCTATCCACGAATCGTCCCGTATCCAGGCTCGTGAGTGAAGAATTACCCTGGGCACGGGACGATTCATGGGTAAATCGGTGGTTATGTACGAAATCAAAGGTCCCGGGTCAGATTCCCATGTCCAGGTGTCATTTTTCAATTTTCAAAATAGAAAAGTAAAAGCTAAAACAAATAAAATAATGTTAATTAATAATAACTCATATCTTCATGGATTATTCTCTAATATCTTGTGTTATCTTTATATACTATAAAAACACATATAATTCCCTCCCTGACACTTCCTGTTTCTTTCCACGCGGTAATTCAATTCGTTCAATATTTGATTCTCTTTTTATTTATTCTTCCCTCTCCGAAACATTAAAGAACGTCTCAAAGAATTGTGTTATTTTCTTTATCTGTGAATGGAAGTCCTTTGTGTTAGTTCTTCTCTACATCTGTCTGATGAAGAACCAAACCTATTGTTACGAAAGAAACACTCTAGAGATAACAGGAGATAGAAAGGGCGGAGGGGGAGACTGTCGGTGAGGCAGTCTTACGACCGACCCGTAATACGGCCCTAGATACTGGCTTCGTGTTTACCTGAGGAAGTACTGCATCAAGAACCTGGATTGTGTCCCATATCGCAGAATCAACACTCGCACCCGTATCTATATTGTCCTTGCCCTTCGAAACTCTTCCACCTTTTGTTAGGTCGCCATTCATGCCATTCATATCACATTGTAGTTCATACCCTGTTTGAAGAAGATTTTTGTTAAAAGGTGTTGGTTTGTTTGTGCGCGATTCTATGCACAGAAATGGCCTATGCCTTCCTCAAAGAAAATGTTGAAAACACATGGAATATTTTTGTAGTTATCTGTCGTGTTAGTTTTTCATACAGATAAAGTAGTCTACTAGTATCATTGTGAACATTTTTTAGCTCAAGATTATTATGCATCTTTACGTTTTACGTGCTACCGAATTCAAAAATGTGTCTCAATTCGGTCTGTTCCAATTTGTTAGTCCTTTTGAACTAGGGCTACAGACAAAACTACTTCATTGATAAGGCTAAGACTTGGGATTTGGGGTTTTCATAAGATTCCCCAGATGTATTTTTGGAATTATTTATCCAGCCCTAGGGAATGCCAGGCCTCCACCGTGGTTAGGATTCCACGTTAAACTGTAGGTCCTTCATTTCATCTCACAATGACCCTACCACTACACATTAGCGTAAGTGCGTATAACCCGAACGGGTAGTAAGACGCGGTGATAATAATAACAATAATAAATTATCCAGCCCTAAAATTAAGGGTAGTTTATTTTGTGGCGAAAAAAAGAATAAAAACTATTTTCTCAAAATCAGCTAAAAGTGTTTTAATTAAAATTCATATACACCCTTTAAAATTATAAACAAAATGGTACATCTCATGTTTCCAGGAAATGACTTAGAGGTTGCTTTACATAAGTGGATACCTTTGATTTTGGCCCTGTTTTTACACATCTTTGAAATATAAAATAACTTGTAGTAAAGTTGAAGTAATATTAAAAACAGCAAACTATTGTTATTAATATATTTTTTAAATGAAAGTCTTTGGTGAACAGTGATGCTCCTTTTCACTTTTCCATCTAAAGAGAAAGTATTAAAATTTCAAAAAATTCTATCTCAAGATTATGATGAAGCTTTACGTTATATGTACCCCAAACCCAAAAAAGTGGATTTTACAGTTGTCTGTCTGTCTGACTGTCCATGGCCACATATCTGAAATTGTTTGATATATTTTATTCAAACTTGATAATTAGATGATATGCCTCAGATTTATTTTTATTTTGACCTTAATTGAAGGCTAGTGTACCGATGGCTGATTTTTAAAAATCCGAATATTTCAAAAATGATTCTAGCGATTTTGTTTACAATGTATATTTGTGGAGTGTTTGAAATAATAAGTAAAAATAATACGTATTTTTTGGGGCTAAATTTGTGTAAGTTTAGTTTACTGACGACCAATATTTTTAAAATCTGGAATATTTTAAAAACAACCCTAGAGATTTGGTTAAAAATGGGTATCTGTTATTATATTAACAATATAAATAATTTCATCTAATGGTGGTTTACTATCGACACATCTTAGAAAATTTGAAATATTTCAAAATATCCCTTAAAGATTAATTTCAAAATGAGTAACTTGGAAATGGTTTTGATGATAAGTAAGAATTTGTTTTTAGATTTTTAAAAATATAATTAATTTGAGGGTAATTTACATATTCTAATTGAGTTTGAAAATTTGGATTTTTGTAAAAATAGTGTAAATAATTCTGTTTAGAATTTATATTTGAAGAGTGTCTTTTTGATTGCCAAGATAACGTGCTTATTTTTCTAAAATCCCCATTCTTAAGGTTAGCCTACAAACAACCAATTTAAGAAAAGTTTATCTCACGTTATAATTTACTACATGAGAATTTTGGTCGTTTGGTTTTCCCCATTTATTTCTATAATATGTTGGGTGACCTAGCGGTTTATGGTTAAGGTGTCAGACATCTGTGCTGGGGGTCCGGTGTTCATGCCTCGGTCTCGGCACAGATTTATCTTGCCATCTCTCGGATGCCACACAAGGAGCAAGGGAATAAGCTAAGGAATTTAAAATTCAATAAAATTTATTTTTTCTAATTTTTTTTACTACATTATCAATTTTCTGTTCTTACAGTTAACCTTATTATAATTATTCAATCTTAATAATATTTTCATTCAACATTATACCAAGCTTAACGATCTTTCAATATACGAATTCATGTTAACTTTTAATGTTATATTTTTAATGTGTAAGTTGTAACTTGACTCACATTTTAATGTGTTTTTACTCAATGTTTTTTGTCTAATTTATATATGAAAATTATTATCATTCATTTTTACTGATTCACAATGACATTTTAGAAACTTGTTTATGGTTCACTGTTATTAATTTTATTTGTTTCATTAATCTATTGAATTATATTGAATTCTCTAATCAATTTATATCTGCTTCCTTACTACAACTTCATCATGTTTTTCAAGAAACAGATTTATCTGATTGCCAATCCCTTCCTTCACCTCTGACAAGACGTGTATTAATCACAACTTGTGAATGTGAGGAATGCCAAGGCCTCCACCGTGGTTCGGATTCCATGTTAAACTGTGGGTCCTCCATTTAATCTTACAATCTCCCTACCACTACACATTAGCGTTAGTGCGTATAGCCCTAACGGGTAGTAAGACGCGATGCTAATAATATATATATGTTATTTAATTTATGATATTTGCTGGAGTGGTATGTTAGGCTCATTTTTCCATTATATTTTTGCAACAATGTCTTTTAATTTGGAAAAACCTATCCTATTAGTTTTAAATAAAAGTCTAAATATTTTTTTATAAATAAGTTAGAGAATTATACTATTAATTTTCAAATTTGATTTTTTTTTTCAGAGAGCGCACTAGTTTTACAATAGGAAAATCCAATTTCCAAACAAACGGGTGTAATATTGGTAGGTAGACGAAGCCGTAAACCAAAGATCTAGGAAACAAATATTGCTCCAGTTTATTTCGAACTGGTATAACATAATCTTATCAAAAGTTTTCTAAATAAACTGTCATGTCTAAAAATACCTGTACATAAAGAGTTGGTGGCATATAATCTAGACGTACAGTACAGTGATCATCCCTCTCCTTGTTCCCATCCTTAAAAAAAAAAAAAAAAGTGTGACGGAAACCGACAAGAAGTCACGGAGAGTCACTATTTCTTACATTATCCTCTGCCTTTCCTCGGACGATGCAGAACGGGANGTGTGACGGAAACCGACAAGAAGTCACGGAGAGTCACTATTTCTTACATTATCCTCTGCCTTTCCTCGGACGATGCAGAACGGGAAATACGGTGATGTTTATCACCCCTCTTCACCCTTCCATTCGAGCAGTCCTCGGATACTCAACAATGTCCTAACGCACAGCCTCTGGTGGATTGTGGAGATACGTAAGAAGACAGCGGTATTATAATACAGTAAGCTAAACATTTTAGAAGAAATACGCCAAATTATTTTTGATTTCTATAGATTCTACGTAGAGAAAGACGTATTGTGATTGAAAAAAATATCTAATTTAAAGATTTTGATTAATGAAACAGAAAAAGTGGTTTTCACGGTGCAAGCTATGTGTCTGTATCTTAGACTAGAACCGAAACTTGTTGCCTAGGGTTTTCATAAGGTTTTCTCAAAAGCAAATCAGCGTAAATATACAAGTGATTCAAAACTTCCTGTACAAACTTTATTGGGAGATAGGAGACACTAAAACCAACCTTTTTAGTTAATAGTTATATGTCCGTTAAACGTCACTCTTGGGTGTTCGAAGGGATCTGTTGGTACATAAATTAAAGGCAGAAAGTGTGAACAATATTTTTTATTTACAGCAAGTTTACAGCAGTTGCTTAAAGGAGCGACCGTAAATTTAGTCATGCATGCCTGACAGTCTCGACGCATTGATTGTCGTACCTTTAGAAAAATTCCCCAGCCCCATGTGCTAGATTCATGTGTCATATCATAATCACTGAAATGCTTCACGTTACACGTTCTAAGACCGCGTTACGAATGAGAACGACGAAAAATAGCCCAATAGGGCCCTGTAGCACCAGAGGGCTACGTCTGCGGACGGATTCCTGGCAATTGCGTACCGCATCAATTGCACCCAAAGGGTCGAGCATGTGGGCGACCTAGGTAGGGGTCAGCTTCACAGTGATAATTGCGTACACCCTGGATTGGAAGTGTGGGGGGTTTGAGGGGGGTGAATTTTTTTAATTACTGCTGATTATTACAGAATTTAGTAATTTTTTGAGATTTTATTTTTAAAACACAGTTTTATTGTCAATTTTATTTAGAAATATATTTCAGTATTCAGATTCCACTATCTACTCCAACTTCTGAAGATACTACAAGGATCTCAGGCATTTGGCGATATCTTGACTTTCTTCGTATTTTTTAATATTAGGTTAGGTTAGATAAGTTGGAGTGATTTGTAGAGGTGGCCGATTTGACAAACACTACTTCTTTCCTACCCACGCATACCTGGAGCTAGGCCAGAGGCATGTACGCAATTGTCATTCCTTAAATTTGAGCAAAAATAAACAACGGCGAACTCAGGTAGAAAAATAAACAAATGTACGCAATACTGGCTATTTCTTGGGTGTACGTAAATAGCATGGTACGCAACTGTCTGGCATATGTTTCTGCAGACATAGGCCAACATTACTTAGAGAAAAAGTTTTTTTTTGTTTGTATTCTCCAACTCCCTTTAAAGTTTGTACAGAGAGTTTAAAATCGCCCCACATATTTATAGGCCCCATGCAGCTAAGTCTAACACACACTTTGGTGGCCGCGTGGTCTAAAGCGTTACTTTCGTAGTGGACTAGACTGCTGATGACGGAGAAATTGAGATTTGAATCTCGGTCGGATGTACTAATGTTTTTTTCTAAAATTGTTTTTCCACCCTCCACACTAATGCGGTTACACTTTCTATAGTTATAACCTTCCTTATCTCCTAAAACTGTTAGCGTTATTAGAATGTAAGCATGTAGTCCGAATGGGTAATAATACGCGGTGCTTATATAAAAAAGTAAGAAAAAACTAGCTAATTATGGACTAAATTTCGCGATCAGCTACGCAACACAGTTGAAGAACACATAGCTAATATAATTATTATTATCTGAAATATGTCCTAAATATGTACAATCTTTACAAGCTATTGAACTTGAGATAATATCAAGTGCACGTATCATAAAAGTAGATCGTTCTATTGCGCTATGTTTGTACAAATTCCATTTCGTCTGACTTCAAGTGTTTGCGAGACACAGGTGGCTTGTAATATTATTAATATTATTATTTGAGTTAAAGGTGCGTCAGCGCAGAATTGACCATTATTGTTATCGACACAAATAAATAATTAACAAGGAAGCCAAAAGCAACAAAGAGGCAGTGGCTGAGTGAGGGTGAAGAGAAAGAGATGATAATAATAACAATAATAATAATAATAATTATTATTATTATTAGCATCGCGTCTTACTACCCGTTCGGGTTATACGCACTTACGCTAATGTGTAATGGTAGGGTGATTGTGAGATGAAATGGAGGACCTACAGTTTAACGTGGAATCCGAACCACGGTGGAGGCCTGGCATTCCCCACATTCACAAGATGTCTTGTCAGAGGTGAAGGAAGGGTTTGGAAATCAGATAAATCTGTGCCGGGACCGAAGATTGAACCCCGGCCGCCAGCACAAAAGTCTGACACCTTACCCTTAGACCACCAGGTCACCAAGAAATGATAAACATAATTTAGTGTGAAATAAATTATTATATATGAAAGTCAAGAAAACATCTGGAACTCTGTGGAATTATTGGTCAAATTGAGTCCTCGTTGAAACACTTAAGATAGGAGGGAAGAGGACGTGAGAATAGGTAATTGTTATTTGCGGTTTTTATGGCAAAACGTATTTTTATCTAAAATAAATAAAATATTACTTCAGTACAAACCTAGAGTTTAATTTTCTTCACATGTTGACCTCAACAGTTGTTAAATATATGTCATGATCATAGCAGCATTAAGTGAGAAACTTTTTAAATGAAGAGAAAAGGTTGTCATTCAATTCCAAGACACCCTTTACAGATACTTCCAACTTATTGCTGAGGTCAACGTGTGAAGATAAATTAAACTCTAGGTTTGTACTGGGGAAATATTTCATTTATTTTAGCGAAAAAAATGTTCTGACATAAAAACTGCAAACACACTGGTTTTTTTCCACAACCCCTTCCATCTCACCTTAAGTCTCCAAAAATCGACAAAATTATAAAGTCTCTAAGTTAAGGGAAAGGGGAGAGGGGATATTTTTGTTAACCATGGTTTGGGCCAAAACGCAATTTCTATATTTAATACACATAATTTCCTAGTGTATGTGTGTGTGTGTTTGTGTGTGTCTGTCTTTTCACGCCCTTCAGATGATCCTATATTATTTAGAAATCTGAAAACTTTTCACACTTGTACTATAGAACACGGGTGGGAATCTAATGGAGCCGGATTTTCGATTTTAAATGTTTGTATTATTTAATAAAACTAGACTGAATTTAATTCACTCTCACTTCATTAACTCTCGATTTATTCACTCTTACGTAATAATAAGCATGTAAAAAAATTGGAGTTATGTAATTAAGTTCGAAGAATGTAAGAACATTATAAGTATTTATGAATATTATACTATTATAAAGCCACATGGCTGACATAATTGTTTACCCACTTACAAATGAGCTAGAAACTTGAAATTTGGAAAACTTATAATTTATAGCCTGTAACCGACGTGACAATTCCAAAAAGTTAAAAAATTTAATTTTTAACCCCCGAAAGAAATTAAAAATGTCGGAGCAACTTTAAAGTTAGTGCGGAACTTTCTTTGGAGGTCTCTTGTGGCTAAACGGTAAAACCTATCAAAAAACCTCTCTGTAATTACATAGTTTACATCCACTTGCAAAGAAAACTCACTGGGGGTTTGGGGGTGGACCCCCCAACGAGCAAAGCAGGTTGTAAGTATATAATCAATTTGCAAGTATACAAGAAAATTGTAAGTACATGGGAAACATTTTAAGTATGCGAATATTTGTATAAATTTAACTGGCATATGTTTGCCCAGCGTCTTACTATCCACCTGGGATAGCTTCATTTAATTAAACTAATAAGGTAGATATGTAGAAGGTAGAATCTATTGGAAATATACCTGATTAACCTGGAGGTTGAGTGGTAAATCACCATAATAAACCTCCCTTAGTAGGCCTACATCCAGACGGGATTTTGAATCCCGGCCTTTTCATCAGTATAAAAATCCATATTATCCTAGGTTGACATTAATTTCGCATGTCTACTGATGTTGGTTGGTACTGCATCTTGGTTTATCTCCATGAAGCACTAAATTACCCTCACCAATTTATTAATCACATAAAAATAAAACAAAAGTCTGGGGTAATTGAGCTAAATGCCAGTTGAGCCAGTTGAGCTGAACGAGACAGATGGCATGTTTATACAATCAATAGTATTTTATTCACGCATTTAGTGCCCTACAAGCCATTAACGGCTTATCCAAACTTAATTCTAGGACAAACATATCCGACCCAAGATAGTTAATTTTTCAGTTCATGAAATAAAAACCACCCCATTTTTTAAAGTGATACATTTCCTGCCTTTGCTTGAAATTGGAACAAGTATCCCAAGAGTAGTAAGACGAGCCGAGGTGTGTGAACTGACCATTTTATTATTGGTGCTTTCATGAACAACAATTCTAAAATCTATTAGTAGGAGCTGGAGGGAATATTTTAAATTTAAATGTTAAATAATACACCCCACAGTCATGTTTTTCTTGGAGATGGTCTGCTATCAAATACATAACACGACTTGTTATCGAGAAAATTGAACTATTATTACATACATTTTACTACAGTAGTATCTTATAGGATAACCAATTGTTTAGATGGAAATTTAGCTGTCAAGGAGCGACCAAAGTAACACTTCCATTTCTTCGAAACATTATTTAATGTACCATAGGAGAAACCTCAAGCCAATTTGTAATTACAAAATAAACAACTAGGTAAAGAAAAGTATACAGCCAATAATGTATCGAACGCAACCGTTACTGAAGCCGTGACAAATCTAAGCAATATTGTATGGCCCAATCTTATAAGATACACCATAACGTAAATATGTCTCGTCAAGCTTGATATCTTTCAGAGCATATTAAGGTACATATCTCCCAAACGCCTTCGAAGCGAGAATCAGGTGCTAATTAATAAAGTTATACCAACAACATTTTTTTTAAATATCCATTACTGTTTCCAGCTTATGGTCCGGGTAATTTATTTATTAAAACCATAAAACACGATTATTGTCTTACTAGGCCTGTTATAGATTCATTTGCCTTATAATATAACGTAAGACTAAGACAGGCACAACATCCAGTCCCCAGCCGTTAATTTATCACTATTTAAGGATAAACTCACATTTAACCAATTATACATTTTCGACCATGTTGGGAATCGAGCCCGGGACATTTATCTCAGTGGACAGAAATGCTATCGACTGAGCTAAGGTGACTGACAACAAATTTCACTACCAAACGTTACTTGTTTAGGACGCAACTACTTTGAACATAGAGATTCAAGTACTAGCATAACGTTCAGAAATAAAGTATGATTGTCTAAATTGGTTTTGATGACTTCTCAACAAGTGAATTAACTAAAAACTAACAATAAAGATATAATTTCAAATTAAAGGATTTTTTTTTTTTAGATTAATGACAAAACCAGTGCTGGACCAAGATTGTATTTCAGGCGCTATTCTCGAAACTCTGAAACGAATGATCTACCTTACCCTGGCTCGATAAGCAGAGCCAAGGTGTCAATACATCTTGGATATCCCGCTTCAATAGCACAAGGATACGCAGCCCACCGCGGTAAGTTTATTTTCTTTTGCACGCCAGGGTTACGTATGGAAATGTCATCGTAACCCTGATAGTGATTTATTATTTACTCCGACCAACCCCGGCGGCTCGCTCGACCGGGGTCGGCTAAACTTTATTTTCCTCTTATTTTATCTATATCATTTCTTTCCTTTTTCTTTACTTCCTTCATTTTCTTTGTACTATGTATATTGTTAAGGTCTAAGTCGACCCAATATGTGAGATGGGGTGGGTTTTTGTTGATTCTCCCGCCTATATCCTAAAGAAGGCAAATAATCATGGCGTCATATAATTCATTTAGATATAATTATTTGTTCTATGAATTGTTAGTCTTCAAGAGCTCTTCAAGGCTGATGTCTACTGTCACTCTATGTGCTTTCTATTTATCATGTACCAAAATTTAATGTTCAAACAAAATAAATACCAGACAAGCAAACACAAGGATTCGGTCATCTTATGGCGAGTTCTAGTCTCTACAACTGTATGTATTGGGTGTGATCAGATATCGATGATTTGTATGGTCCAACGGACGTGACAATGCGCGTCAACTGCTGCACGCTACAATCACAGCATTGCACTAGTTCAGCAAGAGCTCAGTCGGTGCTTTATGTACAGCACTGGCTTCAAGACCAGTTTTGGTGAAAATGGTGGAGGTTAATTTAACACATCAACTACTGACATGGAGCTGTGTGGCTGTTACTGGTGACGGCTTTTTTGAAAATTATTTTTATTTCTTGTAATTCAGCATTTTAGAAATTATATCTGACACTTTGAGGATAATTAAATATTAAAAATAAATTGTTGTTAATTTATTTTGAAATGCACATGTGCGCTGGCGATCATGGAAACTGTGTGCATGACTAACATATGCACCTAGAATTATTATTTTTGTGTACATATTTATTAAAAAATTGAAAAAGATTTAAAACATTATTTAAAACAAATTTTGGGAAAGTCATTGTTGACCTCAAAAATTAAATGGTCTCGGTTATTTTTCCTTTTTGCAAAAAACTATTCACCTATTTTCTCATACCTCCTGACGCCATGATCCTCCAACAGCAATGAACACCTAGTATTTATAAAATATACTTTTGACTCACGCTGCCTTTCAAGTGCATCGTTAGCTTTTACCGAAGTGCGCTACCGTATTCTTAGTCAAGTGGGCAGCACCCCTGGCTACTGATATAGAAGTTACGGGCTCGATTCCCAGTTGTACCATAGGTATTTTCCCCGAAAAGGGGACTGTTCCAATGGTATATATGGTCAATTAGGCTTAAGTAAGGTTCAAGATTCTCACTGGCTCCACACTATCATAATCACTATCATCACGTCATCTCATTGAGGGTATGACGTGTAGACAACCTCCAACGTATACCCTTGGTAACGCCCTGTTCCCACAGAGCGGCTTAAAGTCTATACAGGCCTACACGGTGATTGGCCCAGCTACTGTATCTATCACGATAAAATATGTTATACTCTAGCAAATTTAGTTTTTTTTAAAAATACGTAGGACTGTACTTTTTCTTAGCGTATGCCACCAGCGTTTGTTGCGTAGACAATCCTGTCTTATATTGGTAGTAGCTGATATGTAACCTTCTTCTGAGGTTGTATATGCGTCCCGTTCAACACTTACACTCAAAATACCATATATATAATTAATACGTTAAATAAAAGAACTAATAAATTCTAATAATGTGTGGCAGATATTAACTCACTGTGAAATTATGTTGCTGTTAAAAGTCCAAACTTGAGGAAAGCGCCCCAGCTGACTGTTCCGGGAGATTCAACAAAAGGACATCTTACTTGCTGGCCCCCACTTCGATGAAATGACAAGAGTTGCTTTTCTGTGTTGAGCTCAGTGCCATCAGCGAGCGCTAGTTGTCTTTCTGCTCGATTCTGCAAACTAACCACTCCCCTTTTTTTCTGGGGTATATCCTTTCTGAAGACGTCAATCCTTTTTGTATAAAACAGCCATCCCTCGCTTCACATTTTGTATTTAATTGTAACGCTCCGTCGGAGGAGTAGCCTGGACGTGAAGCAAGGATATACGAACTAATCTACTGGCGATAAAGATGCTCTAGGCGTTGGTCTCTCCTCCTCATCGCAGATGTAGCTACGTCGGTCACCATGAGTGTTTTTATTAGTAATCTTTGGTAGAGTTGTTATTCTTTGTTTCTATGTTCATATGACATAGTTTTGTATGTCAGAGTTTCTGACTTGTTTTTATATGCCCATAAGGCATAGTTTAGAATTTTAGAAATCTTTATCCATTTTTCTATGTCCATAAGACATATTCTTAATTACCTGGGCAATACTCAGACGACCTATACTGTATAGCCATACTCCGGCTAACTTAAGGCTTAGTATCATATTATGGTGTAAATCAGGTTATCTCTCGCTTTATTTCATGATCTAGTTGGGTCTTTGACTGAAACCAGTCTCTTATATTACTAATGATGCGCCTATCTACGGTGATAAACCTGTGGGTGTGCTACTAGTCTAGAGTAGTGGCCCGCGGGGTGTAGTTTATTTAGTCCGGTCCCCTTCAGGTGTCGTTTGTATTAGTTAATATTTTCTTCCTATTTAAATTACCGTTGTGTTGAGGCGGACACACCCTCATAATGGAATGTGTGTTAGTTCTACTTTGTGGAGCTACTCCCAATCGTAATATAGACTTTACCATACTTGTATTGATTGCAGGTATAACTTAGGTGTTTCACTTCAAATATTCCCTATAGGGATCTTAAGTAACTGATTTAAATTCAGGTGACCTGGTGGTTTAGGGGTAAGGTGTCGGACTTCTGTACTGGAGGTCCGGGGTTCAATCCTTGGTCCCGGCACAGACTTATCTAATTACCAAACCTTTCCTTCACCTCTGACAAGACATCTTGTGAGTGTAGGGAATGCCAGGCCTCTACCGTGGTTCGGATCCCACGTTAAACTGTAGGTCCTCCATTTCATGTCACAATCACCCTGCCATTACACATTAGCGTAAGTGCGTATAACCCAGACGGGTAGTAAGACGCGGTGCTAATAATAACAATAATAATAATAATGATTTAAATTCTCTTAATAAACAAAGGACAGTTTTGTTTAATATCTCGGAAAACCATATGTAATTCTATCAATTTGTTTAAATTTAAATAAACTGATTTGTTGAACTTATATACCTATCTCTTATGTGCCTTCCCATCGTTATTTAAATATTTATTTAAATGTATTCGTCTCTTCTTCTATCAAATAGGAAAATCGACGATTCATTCCAGATCATAGCAACCATAAGATTCCTGTTCGGGAAAAATACCTATGGTACTACCGAGAATCAAACCCGGAACCTCTATATAAGTAGCCAGGAGCGCTGACCACTAGACAAAAAGGCCGGCCTACTATACAGCACATGTGCGTTATGAATGGTGATTTTGTAATATGGATTGAGTGAGGGGTATAGTCACCCTCTCACATTAAATGAAGTTAAAACTCTTAATTTAGAATACACATACATTTAATCTAATACATATATATTTTTAGCACCGCGTATTACTTCTCGTTGGGTTATATGATTGTGTACAATGACGCTAGTGATTTTAGGGACGAGAAAGATTATATTTGGAGGAAGTTTGCCCGTATTTGCATGGAGGCAGAGGAGAAAACCATCTTGGGGGGAGGAGGAGGGGGACCTCAGTAAAACTGACTGGGACTCTACTGCGGGAGTTGCGCCTTAGATCATGTGGCCACTTGAGCGTGTGATAACAGTTCATAGACACATTTTAAACAATCCGGTTGAAACGCCACAACCCCGCAAAAATAAATGCTGATTCCCATTCTACTCCCTTTTCACAAATTATGTATATGTGTTTATTTTTTCCTCTGGAACAGGGTTAGAAATTTATGTTTGAATATGAATGTGAATATGAGTGTGAATATATGGTGTTTTTTTAATTATTTTATTTAAGGTACCCTACTAATAATTAACTTTTTAAAACAATTGTTTTCATCATACTATTACTTACACATTAATTTAATTCTATGACAGATAAAAGACCCTGCCCTCGAACAGTTAATTCAGCACTGTGGAAGAGGGGACTCCAATTTCACCTATGATTAATTTATTAGTCTTGCCAGGAATCAAACCCATGATGTTTTGGTCACTAAGCAGACACGCTACCTATTGAGCTAAAGTGTTAACGAATAATACTATTTTATAATCATGTCAGTATAACTAATTATAGATTTACACCACTCTACTTCTAATAGGTTCAATTATTGGATGTATAAGTGGCGGTACTCGTTTAGGATGGCGTTGTTAGTAAAATCTGTTGGCACTAGGAGCGCTTGTGTACGTACCACTAGATGTCGCGGTGATTTGTTTTACAGTGGCGCACCCTCGTTCACTTGGAAGAATGCCTGATAGGTTTGAGCACGTCACTTCAATTATTATTTGTTCAACAAATACGATCACTTTATTGCCCCCTTCCTCATCTCCCCACCCCCTCACACGCCTAACCATCCACCCTTCGATGCACCAAGCACTGCTTTTGTCACACAACGGTCGGTAGGTCAACAATTTTCAACGACATGTCGATTAATTTATTTTAGCCAAAAATTTAAAACTAGCTCGTATTTTATTTCCATATGTGAACACTAGATTCCTCCCCTCCTATTTCTCGACTCCCACAATATTTCACTTTGGTTTTTGATTTTTATAAATAATGTGGATACCTACTTTTAAATATAGACCACCTCTGTGGTTTAGTGTTCAAAGCTCCTGGATACAAGTACCGGGTTTGATCTTCGGCTCTTCCAAAATTTAACTGTGAAGCAGTGGGCCTGGAACGGGGTAAAATTCAGCCTCGTGAGGGAAAATTAGCTATTTTAATAAAGAAGTAGTAGCTCAGGTTTAGAAAACGGAAAATAATGGCTGGAGGGCTCATTGTGCTGACAACATGACAGCCTATATTCGCAAATGTTGGCGCTATCATCGTTATCGGTGGTGGAAGTTCAGTCGGTATAGCTTGCTTGCGGGCTCACATTATGGAGGGTTTTTTTTTTACTAAATAAGGTTCGATATATTATATTTATATTAATACCCATCCGTAATATTCGTATAATTACATTTTAAGAGTAGTAGCCTAATGAAGAAGAGATGAAACAGAGGAATAGTTATTGTACTCTCATTTTCATGGAGGTATTAGAAAAACCCATTCAGAAAAAAAACAACTTCATTACACTCGGTAGGGATTCGAACCTAAATTTCTCCATAACCGGGAAACCACACAATATGAAACTGACGCCTTTTTATGCGAGCCCATCTGCGTGGATGAATCATTTTTAAAGTGTTAATTTTTTGCCTAGTAAATGACTACTTATTGTTTGAATATTAGGATTTTTAACTTCTCATACTTTAGTCTTTTGTTGTTGAAAAACAATCAATAACTTCTCATACGTTAGTCTTTTGTTGTTGAAAAACAATCAATATCTCAACCTTGCTTTTTTTTAAAATTTTGACATAATTCTAATCCAGGATCCTTAAAGCAGTACTTGTACAAGACATGTATTCGTACAAAGCGATATATTATGCGGGGTGGGGGGATGTGGGTTGTTGTAGGGGGGCCTTGAGGGTGACATAATAGTGTTCAAGATGCATTATGGTTACCAGACAAATATTATGTCTATATAAAATCGGAAACAAAATTCTGAATTGAAAAATAAAGCACATAATTGAATAACTATATATTATATATTTTTAATGAGTGTAGGCTACATAATTGTCAGTTGGCAGGCTACGATTGTCAGGAGAAATATATAATTAACTTCTCATCTATTTTTTTATATTAAATTTTATATATATATATATATATCCTATAAAGAAAACTTGTACTATACACCGGAATATACCAAATACACTCGGTATAAGAGATTGGAATTGAACCATTCACCTCTATTGTAAAAATACGGCATCTTAACCGTATAACCAACTTGAATTTTGGTAATAAAATAAATGTATTACATATTTAAAAATCACGTTATTTATTTATGATTAAAGACATGGATCGCCTTAGTTCATGATACAATTTTTTACTTTGCACCAGGATGTAAAATTGAGAAAAAAAATATGGAAGTGCTTTTGTATACAGGAATAATAATCCAAAATTGATTTTTAGATATGTTTTATATATGAATGAACTCTATTGCAATTATAATAATACATATTTTCAATAAACACAATACAATGTACAGTAAGAGAAATAAATAATGTATACATAAAAACAAATATTCACTGAACAAATAGGAACGTCTATACATTGCAAACAAAATAATCTTGTGTATGTATTTATTTCTTTTTGCAAATTACTAACAGGTGCAATTATATACAAGTATATTTCTTTAATCATTTATGAGAAAGTAGATATAATCAACTAAGCTAAAATAAACTCTGATTAAAAAAGTTGCTTATTATTTTAAGTTTAATGTAAAATTAACTATTTTTAACCCACACAGCTTTGAATATAAATAAATTGCAGTTAGAAATCAATTTTTTTATCAATACTATTAAGATTAAAATAATTGTATCACATAGAAAAATGAATAGTAATATTGAATACAACCAAACAAGACTAATTTAAAAAAAAGTTTCAACAAATATATTTCTTAGCTCAATATTTTTTTTAAAACTCAATATTACTTGACTTGAAAATTTTAACAATTGCACTTTTTCCCACGTCTTACAAGATACCCAATAAAATATGGTCACATAGAACAATACTCAAAACTTAACAAAACAAGCAATATTTTCACGATAATGAACAACAATTATTTCACGTAAAGCAGATCTTGCTCTAACACATTTGGTCCAAAAAGTATTGATTCATAGCGCTATCAAACAATTTAATTTACAATACACATAATTTGATAAACTACATCCTTGTTATCTTTGGTTTGATTTAGAAAATACTGTTTGAATTTTCTAAATTAAAAAAACTATCAAACTAAACATAAGTTGCACAGTTGATTTTTTGTTGTGTTTTTTCACGGTTTGAGAATTAAAATATAAAATATAGTCGGCAAAGGAACTATACTACATATTCCTCACAAACACGATAGAAAAATTAATAAATTTTAAGTTATTTTAATTAATCAGTGACCTTTACAACCATTATTACATCTATTTTATATGTAGCAAAAATTGTCCGAGACAATATTTGTTTTATCTCTGCTTTTTAGCATTTCGAATGTATTTCAAGTGAGATACGTGTTAAACTCTGTTATTGCTGATAACACGCTATTTAAATTAAGCCATTATTAATATGATTAATTGGTCACCGTTTGAATTAAAGATAAATAGAATTAATAGGGTGTATACAATTTTTTCCTTCACCGACCACATACATTATTTTTCTGTGGTCTGCGTTTAACTATGGTTTTCCCCCGGTAAGTTTATATTTTTTTTTCTGACTGAAATTTACTACAAAAAATGTATTAATCTGCTTTGCAGACATAATTTTAAGGGAATTAAATTTATATCATTTATCAACGTGACAAAACATAATATTGAAGTAGATGAGCATGGAACTCCGGATTAGCATACTTTCAACTAATATAAAACCATAAAATTACCGTGAATGGGTTATAAACCTTCGGAATATCCATAAATATAAAATCTTCTATCAACAGTTACATAGCTTTGACAACCACAACCCGGACTTTTAAGTCAAGCTCTTTCTTACACTTTATCTCCTAGTCACTGATTAAATTCTAACCGATAGCAGATTCCAATGATTAACTCTTTTTTTTTATCTTTCAACAAATCACTGAACGAAACGTTTTTATCTTTGAATATATCAAATAGGATATTTTTTTAAAACATACCATCACTTTACAACAATTTACGTTAGGTTGGTACTTGTACTCGTGACTATTTACATCATAATTTAGTTTTAAGAAAATAGAGCACAATATTGTCAATTTAATATTTCATACGATTATCCCTACAACTTGTTCATGTTTTTCATGGTTTAAAAAAAAGGTTTTTTTAATTTAAGAATGCCACCTTGCTAAAGGTAAAAATATGCACACTGCGATATTTTTTTAAATGAAAACTCAGCTCTGACGCTTCAAAACCACAGAAATATAATAATCAAATAACTTAAATTTCTGCTGTATCCAAGCCACCAAACTGTAAAAAAGACTACAAATGTTTCATAGAAGGTTATTCTAATTTAATTACTCCTTTAGCTTTAGAGCCTATCTCACCAACCTTATAGCAAACTACAGTAGCCCCATGGCCTCTTTGGGGCTGATTGACAGCTCACAGCTGACAGTTGACAGCTTTAAAAAGTTACCAGACCAAATTACGTATCCCTACGCCGAACCATATGATCTGCAAAAACATGTGTTTAGCAGCTTTCACTTCTGACAGTCAAAATTTAGGTATATACCTAAATGTTGACTGTCAGAAGTCAGCTGTGAGCTGTCAGTCAGCACCAAAGAAGCGATGGGGCTACTCTACTTAGGTAGATAATCCAGTCCAAACTACTTGTTTAAACGCGTTACATTCTTCTGTATTCTTTCTTAACAAAAACAGTAGAGTTCAGATAAATAAAGCCGTTTTACCATATTAAAAATAATAATTTTAAAATTACAAAAATATGAAACTGATCCCAATTTCTCTTTTGCCAAATTAATAATGCAGAAAATAGTATTTTGGTATTTTTTTGTTGTTGCTTGGAGTAGGTCTGCACAGCTTATGAACCGCAAGCCGCATGCGGCCTACCCTGATCCACTGTGCGACTCGAGACTACACTACATTCTAGGTCCCAAGCTTATTAGAGCGTTAAGGTGAGGAGTCAAGGAACGCTAGAAAAGATAAGGGCCTTTGCATGTTTTTTTTATCAAAACCTTTTTGGTCAAAATAAAATATTGCTTCAGTAGAAACATATGAGTTTAATTATCTCCAGCTGGTGACCTCAAAATAACAGTTCTTTAATATCTGTCAAGAATATTCTGGAATTTAATGAAAACTTTACATCCTCATTTAAAAAGTTTCTCATTTAATGTTGCTATGCCCAGGACAAATATTCAACAACTGTTGATATCTGCACGTGAAGCAAATTAAACACTGTTTATCTATTTAAACAATATTTTATTTATTTTGGAAAAAAAAGTTTTGATATTAAAACGGCAAAAAAATTATTAAAAAAGCCCCACGTCCACTTAAGGGATCTAAGATTTCCGGTAATCCCCTCCCCCTTTCTCTATCCTACGTAATTTTGTATGACTTGGTAAACTAAATTATTTTAATCGTTAAAACCAAAATAAATAATTTGTCATGTGTATTGTAATTGGCTATCATTGTGCAAAATATAAAGTCTATAATATTTCAATTATTTCTATAAAACAATGAAAATTAGTGATAAAAGTGGGTTGGATTTTTGAATCAAAATAAAATATTTAAAATTTTTTTCAAAACATAATCAAAATTTGTTTGACAATAGACATTAATTAAAAAACCTTACGTAAGATGGATTCTGATCCCCCCCCCCCACCGTAAGAAATTACTAAACCTCCCTTAAGTCCTTACTCAATTTAACGACGTTCCCTAAGAAAATTATATAATTTTAATCAAAGTATTTTAAATGTAGACTAATTTTGTTTCAAGTAAAAACACGGTGTTTATATTGGTTCATTACTCATTTGACAATAATTAAGAAATGCTATTTTACTCGTTTGATCCGCATCTGTTATCATTGGAGCTATATATCCCGTCTCACTTTATATTACAAGTTGTACGGCTTGTGACTTAGAATATAATTTTGTATCTAAAATCCCAGGTGTGAGATGGCTCTTTATCACAAAACTGCGAAAATTTGCTTGAATCGCCGTCGAAAACAAGATAATTTTACATTTTTATCGGTTTTTCTTATTTTAATAAATCAAAATGTTAATTAAATGTTTGAGATAAATCAGTTGTTCCCAACGGGGGGTAAGCGTACCTCCAGGGCTACGTACCAGGACGTTTATGGGTACGCGAAAATATTTGATTAATGGCGGAAAGAGTTACATTTGCCAGCAGTGTAAGATAAAAGATAAATCAAATGGTATGAAATTATCTCAACGGTATGGTGCGGGTTGTCTTCTATATTTGACCTTGAGAAAATGATTTCATTATCAAACATAAAATAGTTTTTATAATTATTGATTAATTAGTAAATAAATTAAATGTGTTTGTTTGTATTGTAACTTTTGATTTTCTAATGTAAAGAGAGATATCTGCACTATTTTTTCAGCTTTCTATCACATTGTTTTTTTAATACCATTACTAACCCATTAATTTTTAGTTGCAACAAATAAATCAGAAATAACTATGCCCACTAGTGTAGTAATTAAACATTTTTCTAAATAATTAGGGGCACAATGTATGTAAATGGGCTGCCAAGAGGTACGCTGGCAAAAAAAGGTTGGGAACTACTGGTCTAGATCACTGTTGGCATCTTTAAACTTCTCTTTGTCGTGAACCATATTCCTAAATAACGAACTAGTATTTTTATATTGTGAGACAGATAAACGCTTACAATACGTTTCAATGCTATACAAACCGGCCCCCTTAGTCGAGTTTTGTTGATAAACTCCCTTCACTTTTTCATCTGTATATTCCTCTTAAAAAATCCAGCAAAGATACAGAGTATTTACAAAATATGTAATCCTAGATTAATTTATGGGGTAGCTTCGAAGGAGAAAAATAAGATTGAATGTGTTTAAAAAATTTACCCAAAAATGCACAATGATTAAAATGTTGGTCGCTAAATATTCACTGTCTGACACCTTAGTACAGCCTGTAGTGCACCTGTCTACTTAGCTAAGATTTCCAGGTTTGACTTCCGGCCCGGGGAAATTAGAAATTCCTTTCTAACAGAGAGGAATCTATGGCCGGAAAACTGAGCTTTCTGTCTGCTCTAGAGTTAAACACATTTGTACGTTCTTTTAGCACTGTGTCTTACTACCTGTTCAGGTTAAACGCATATGGATTAATTACGCTAGTGAGCTAGTGATGAGGAAGGTTGAATTTAAAGAAAGTGTATCCACATTTGTGTAGAAAACCATTAATGGAAAACCACCTTCAATACATACGACTGGGATTTGAACTCCGATTTCCCTGTCATCGGCAATATAGTCCCACACGAAAGTGACGCCTTAGACCATGCAGTCACCAAAGCAGGTCATTTGTTATTCGTGTGCTGATGTGACCATTTGGTTCTGAAAGTAAACGTTGTTTGCAACTGATTCAATAAATCAATCGAGAACCTGCTTCAGTGGTAGCATGGTCTAAGGTGCTATTCTCCCACTAGACTAGACTTCCGGTGACGGGTAGATCGTAGTTTGATCCCTGTCGGGTGTACTAAGGCTAGTTTTTCCAAAATAGCTTGCCACACTCTCTAGCTTATGAAAATGTCAATACACTTCCTCTAAATTCAACCTTCCTCATACCTGACTAATTTGCGTAATTATTACGTAAGCGTATAGCCCGAATGGGTAGTAAGACATGGTGCTAAATAAAATAATCGAGCGTTTCCAATTATAAATTGCCCTGTGAATTATTATTTTACTCCAAGTCACATATTTTGCAAACATTCTGATCGTTTGAAAGTTTTTAACTTCGAATACGTAGACTAACGAAGACATAAAATATAACATGCTTTCACTGTTTCTTATAAGAATAACATAAATTTATTTCAAATCTATGAGCAATATGTGATCTTTAAATAGTTCTTATAGTTATTTCTTTTAGTATTTTTCTTATATGGGATGAGATTTTGTTTTTGAAATCTCGTCAGAGGTACATCTTATTTATTTGACACAACAAATATTCCTTTTATTTTCACACCGAAGAACATATGCATGGATATTAGTAAAATTACTTTACACTTTAGAAAAAAAAACTATCAGAGATTCTTCTTCACACGAGTGTCTGAGACCTTAAATTAGAACTGTCCCGAGGTGGGAATGGCGAGGGTAATGCTGTCACCAATGTTCGTTCTCACGACGTGGTTAAGTTAATTACGTCTTCTATCTCAGTGGCTGCTGTTGCTGGATTCCGCCCGCTCTTCCTGCTGATCCTCCGAGCCATTGCCGGCCGAAGCGACGGTGGAGCTAGCCGAGGACGCCGCCTCCACGCCCCCCCACCAACCTTCGCCGAGGTTCCCCCTGGGGAGAACCGGCAGCGGTCTTCATATGACGTGTTGCGGCGGCGGGGAGTTGAAACCGTGCTCGTCGGGTTTGACCAGGAGGTAGGCCACCGGCCGCTTGATGTCGCCGGGGGAGGTAGTCGTCGGACTAGGGGGCTGCGAGGGGCTGGGGGTTGCGGGCGCCACGGGGCCGCAGCCACAAGGCACCAGGCAGGGCGTGGAGGTGGTCAATCCCGGCCAACCTGAGTAGAGAGAGCCGCCGTAGAGCGCCTGCAACGCCAGGTCCGCCGCCGTCTTGGAGGAGGCCGATGAGGAGGCGAGCTCCTCCGCGTGCAGCTTGGCAGTGGCTGGGTGCAGCGGGTAGAAGGGGTAGGGGAAGGGAGGGAAAAGAGAGCGCGGGAACTTAAGGTCGGCGGTGTCGGAGCCGTGGAAGAAAGGGTGATGGGAGCCGGGAGGAGGGATCGGGAGGGGTGGGAGGAGGGAGCGATGCATGCCGTGAAGATGGTCCATGCCTGAAGATAGCAGCGGGGACAGAGAGAACCCGAACTTGGGCTCCTTCTTCATGAGGGACTTTGGTTTCCTGCGTGGTCGATACTTGTAGTCGGGGTGTTCTTTCATATGCAGCGCCCTGTGGACACACAACACATGACGTCACCACTGGCTCATACATCACTCATCTTGAACATATGTTTCTTATTGGAGCTATTGAGATGACTAAATTAACGTTAACAGTCTATATTATTATTATTATTAGTATTATTATTATTAGCACCGCGTCTTACTACCCGTTCGGGTTATAAGCACTTACGCTAATGTGTAATTGTAGGGTGATAATGAGATGAAATGAAGGACCTACAGTTTAACGTGGAATCCGAACCACGGTGGAGGCCTGGCATTCCCCACATTCACAAGATGTCTTGTCACAGGTGAAGGAAGGGTTTGATAATCAGATAAATCTGTGCCGGGACCGAGGTTTGAACCCCGGACCTCCAGCACAGAAGTCTGACACCTTACCCCTAGACCGCCAGGTCACCAACAGTCTATAGTTCCAGCCATATTTTTGTCGGAAAAGGAAAAATATCGGCCATAATTGAATACTTGAATTGGTTTGCCTGGCCCCTCCCTTTCTCTCTCTCTTCCCCACCTTCCCCCTATGCATGCATATTCGGGTACACTTCATCTACATTCTATCTCCATCATATCACCCCATGGGCGGATAGTAAGATTTTTTTAACATAATGTAATCGAGTAAGTGGTGACATTTCCTTTAATTTTTTTTCCGGATAATTTTTTAAAACTTTAACTGCTTCCTAACACCCGTTCAGGCTATACGTAAGAATTAATAATACTACACATACATTAATTACTCTAATAGGATATGGGTGATGATGTAAGAATTTTAGAGGAAATGTACCCTAATTTCTATGAAGGGAGAGTGTGAAACTATTTAAGAAAAAATCCACCCTCAATAGACTTAGCCGTGACTTGAACCCCTATCACACCCTCACCGGCAACCCAGTCCAACACGAGAGTGACACGTTAGACCATCCGACCATCTTATGTAGGCAACCCATCTATTTAAATGGAACGAATGCAATCGATATATCCTAAGTTTTAAAGCTATCTATTCATCTTGATTTATTTTAAGAGCTCCAAAACACCAAAGGCATTACAATATGCAATAAAAGTGATTCCATTTCTCCTATTCAAGTTACGTATCGATTACGGCGCGTCTTGTGGGTGAATGGGAAACTACCGTAGGACCGCCTCACTTTGCTATGGATAAGATATTTTATTAGTTCATTAATGCATCCCCTTCAGTCAGCCCTTGTGTGATCTAATGATCTGACATATTTAGCGGATTTCTTGTATCTATTATTGCAGGACTGGGCAATTTTTTTAATATATATTTTTTTTTGCTGGAGGGCCACATTCAGAATTCAAAATATAAGAATGGGCCATCAAATGAATTATTATTTTAGATAGACAAAATTTATTATTATTAAAAATCACATAAACAACACAAAAATGAAAAATACTGCTCATATAGGGCCTAAAAAAATAAGCTATTATCCAATAAAACAAATCTTAATGAGATGATTGCAATTTATTTCATATGTTTAATCATTTCTTTAATGTCAGACGTAAATTTAGTAGTTTATATTCTTAAAACTACTTATAAATCTTTATTAAGGTTTTTAATCTTCTTTTTCGTTCTTTAAAGTCAACAACTCAGATTTTCATCTATCCGGAGATATGTATTCACTCAGCCTATCGGCTGGCTATTGCTGCCTGAACCATCCGGTAGAGATTCCATGTAATAGGGGAGTTTAGGAAGTGTAGTGGCTACCCGTTTCCGTACACACTGACTTTCTGTGAGCAAGTTTGAAAAAGTCTACCAACTTTTACGGGAAAGGTATTTTCACATGCCTTCTAGGAATCTTTCACG
>CABFOV010000118.1:55481-79293 GCA_902141375.1 Timema poppense
TTTTTTTTTTTTTTTAATTTGCCTGTAGCTTGAAAATGAATCACTATTAAGATGGGGATGTAGGAAGCTAGAGGCAGTATTTTTTTAAAGTTTTTATATCAAATATTTTTTTGACAAAAACAAAATCAAATAATTCTTTAGTGAAACATGGAAAAACATGAAATTTAATGTTCTCCATACAATAATCTCAACAGATGTTAACGATCTTTAAAGGTTGGTCCTGTAATTTTTCTCTTATTTTAAAATTTTATCATCTAATGCCACTGTTTTCATGACAGATATTCAACAACGGTTGATATCAGCATGTGAAGAAAATTAAACTATGTTTTTACTGGATCAATATTTTATTTAATTTTTGCAGAAAAAAAGGGATGGGGAGGGATTGTTATGAAACTGCAAAAATACCGACCTTAATTGGCGTTATCTACACTCTCACTTAAATATTTATTTTTGAGGGGGTCAACGCGCGCTTTTTACGATAATATGACTTACAAAATTACGCAATCTATAAGAGCTGAGAACGGCGCCAGTTTGGCATGCTCATATTTGAACCGGAAGGTTGGGATTTGGTTCGATTCCTGGTCGGATATAATGGGCGTGTTTATCTGATTTGTTTTGTTCACGGGAATTTCACATTCATCTCTCAAAGCGAATAAAAGTTTTTTTTTATAAGTAACACGCTGACTGTTCTCATTAATTCGTGATGGTTTGTATAATAAAAGATTTGGGTTCTTAAATTAAAGATTAAAAAAATATTATCCACTGAAAATAATATTAAAACACTAATGGCCTATGATACTAATAATTTTTTATTTTTTTTAACTAGATGAAAAATGAATAATAAGATTTATAAATTGAATAGGAATAGACAGAAATACCAATCACGGCGACTGACTCGGAAAGTGGAATGAGATTAAGTCTTGGTTACGGTGATTCGGCCGGTCGGCAAATCGTTTAGCTGGAGTTTGGACTGGTAGTGCTCTACTGTGTTTGGTATCCGGGTCTAATGGTCAGAGGCAAATGCAACTTGAAAACCTATCATATTTATATCACAATATAAAAAGGATCACAAATAGGATAATTTGTGTAATTAATATTTTTAGTACATTTCATACTCTGGGGAAAATACCTCATTACGTTTTTTTTTAGCACCACGTCTTACTACCCGTTCGGCTTATACGCCTATGTACTAATGACTCTACTGGGTTAGGGGTTAGCAAGGCTTATTGGAGAAGAAGTGCACCCACATTTGCGCGGAAGGAGCGTGGGAAACAATTTAGGGAAATCTACCCTAAGTGCACCCGACCGGGATCGAACCCTGATCTCCCCAACCTTGGCAGTCATTAATTTGGTTTATTTGTTGTAAAGTTCATTTCCTTAGGAGGGGTTAATAATGAAATATAATATCACCACAATCGGTTGACACTATTTAAATACGGTATTTTACTACAGATTGTATTTTTTTTAGTCGGGGTTCTACTATAGTTAAGTTCAATAATAAGACATACGTGAGAATTAATAGTTTAATTCACTGTTACGAGTCTAAACAATTAGGATCTGCAATTATATATCATACGTGCTAATGATTCTCTTTATAGGGAGCTGTGGTGACTAAAACAATTTTTGGATCATGATTGATCCTAGATTTTCCCCGGCACGGAGTATTTAAAAGTCCATACTAAGATTGGGTGATTTTAACGAAAATATGTTTTCTTATGACGGTCTAACACCCGGACGGCTCGGCGACTACCAGGCTAGTGACGAAGCCTCCGCTTGCCAAAAGTTATATCTACGGAGTCTTAGCTTCAAGAACAATCATTGAGTAATGGGGATGCAGCCGTCTTTGTGTTCCTCCCTTTCTTGCTTTCTGAGAAGATTTTGCCTAGAAGATGGCTGATAGAAAGAGACAAAAATACGCTGCACCACGTCGAAATTTACTGATAGAGATAGTGTTAAATAAAGGAATTTCGAATATTATCATATTACATTAGATATTGTTACCTATTCATTAATTTAAAACAAGAATTTATAAAATATAATCATTATACTGTGTATTTATGGGTGTATTTCACAAAATTTGTATCCGATTATCGTGTTCCATAAAATTTTGAACAAATGTAATATAGGAAATAAAAGGAAACACTAAGCTTTATATTTTTTATATTCCTTTAGTCTACCAGTTAAAATCAGAAGGGAAGTAAGAATATAACGTAGATTATTTACATATTTATATGAAGCTAACAAAATTATGTTAGTTAAATCTGTCCAACAACATTTGAAATAATAGAAGACGCTCTCTTTAAGTAAACAAAATAATTCATAGTAATAATCATCCTTATAAAATAATATTTAATAACTCCTTGTACATAATTAGCATAATATTTATTATTTTTATCAATGTGACTAATAATTCATAAGTAACTGAGTTAAAGTTGTGTAAGTTGTGTTGTGCACGATATTTAAAAAGTTTTATTACAATACTGTAGAACAGGACTGCGAACATAAGGCACACGAAAAGATTATCTTGGCTATGGTATTCCCTACTATTACCATTTCTTTATGCCAACCAAGTAAAATATAGATTTTTCTTTAACATTTCTTACACAAATTATTGGCGCTTTGTTATAGTCACCAAATAATTAATCCAAGTTTTTATGTTTCTAAAACTTTATCTATAACAAATTAGAAACATCGCTTGGATAGGTTTCCCAAAAACTCTAACTATATATATATATATATATATGTAATCTTTGTACATTGACAATAAGCTTATACATTATAGTACAAATTATAGTACCTATAATACTATAATTTATAATCTAATATCAATAATATTTTATAATAAATAATAATTAATTACGAAGATGAAGACCCCAATGATCCGGTTTGTTTTTCAGGCCTTTATTGCTTTGTTCAAGAGGATTAAAACTTTTTAAATAGAACTGTAAATGAATCATCATGTTTGGCACTTTATTATTAAAAGGATATTTTTAAATATAAAATCGAACAAAATAATTAAATTCAAAGTTAAAATAACATGTCAATAAGTCCCCAAGATATTTCATTTGAGTTTCATCTTTATATTTTTAGAATGTAAATATTATTTTGCATTGATATTTAAAAAAAAAGTATATTATCATATATATATATATGTATATATCTGCATTCTTGATATAATCTACATAGTACATTTCAGAGTAATGCCTGATCATTACCGATTGAAAATTTACCTCATACTCGTATATGATAACGTGCTTTTAACAGTATAGTAATCTGGATATGGTTCACTTTTGCTTGAAATACCCTCAATGAGTGTATTATCTTGCTCCCGGGTGGGGGGAGGAGAGGGCCTAGAGCATCATTCAAGCTGTTATGCCCCCCTTAACCCCTCAAACTAGGGTAAGGGATGGGAAGGGGGGGGGGACTGGGAGTGGGAAGAGGGGCATACACGAGCCAGTTCACACACAAAAATATAATAAACGAATAAATTAGCATGTATTAGGTTCCTATCTCAATTACATTTTGTTTAAATCTGTATTCAAGCTAAACTTTGTGAATAATTTTAATATAGTACTAAATGGGTCTTTATTCATAACTCTAGTGTTAAAACTTTGTGCTCTTATTCAAAATTAGTTTTGCAGGGAGGTTTGCAGCGCAGTAAAACACACACGAAAAGAGTAGTTAAAATTCGAAATGCTTTATGACACTGTGAATTTAATGTGGTTCATTTAAGTAATTTTTAACTGCTTCGCATGTTACCGTGTATTTAAATAATACAATAATTACACTAATTTAATGAGACCGGATGAAAATGTATACTTTTAAGGAAGTGCACCATCGTATTCCCACTATAAAGGAAGCAAAAACCACATTTCAGATCATAATGTTGGACAATTTACTTTTATTTTAACTCCCCTTCCAACCAATGTTCTCGTTTGGTGCTCGAACCAAATCCCAACCACCTATGTCAGAGCTGAGCTTACTAGTCGGAACACAATGTCAATTAGTAGACCAAAACAGTAATCGCTTCATTAATGGTATTTGAGATATACCTGCTTTCTGAATACATTGATTACATCATCACATGACTTACAAACTAATTATTTTATGACTAGAACAGCCACAGATCCATGTTTCCAGGCCAAAAATTTACAAATGATTTTTTGTTGTGGTGGCCATAACAGGAATATTGCGCGCCTGAGTTACATCATTCGTAGCCCAGTAGGGAAAAGATTAGCCGGTACTAATGAACCGTTATTTAGGAGACGCTTGAATGTACTAATCGTACATACTTTCCGTGGAGAACCATTACACGTTCCAGATGAGATTATGATGATTATGAGAGTGTGGAAACACTTATAATTTAAATAACCAAACCCTGGTGACTTTTGGAGTGCTTCCCCTTTCAGGAAAAATACCTCAAGGTGCCAGCCGGGCATCGAACCCGGGACCCCTAAGCTCGTAGCCAGATGCACTGACCACTAGAACATGGGGTTGGTTGCCATAAGAGGAATTGAACCGAAGACGCTTGGTTCAGGTGATAGGTGTGAGGCTGATTAAGTTAGTATCGTACACAGCTCTATAATACATCACTGTTTACAAAACGTTAGCTAGTTGTGTTTATCTTTTGGAGCCAAGGTCTAGAATGCACCTCTTCCAAATATTTATAAAAATAATAATTAGTAAATACCCACTTCGGTGGCCGCATGGTCTAAGGTGCAACTCTTGCCATATACTAGACTGCCAAGACTGGGAGAATGGTGTTTGATCCCAGTCAGGTGCATTTAGGATGGGTTTTACTCCATTATTTTCTACTCTCCCTCCACGCAAATACGGGTGCACTTCCTCTAAATTGTACCTTCCCAATCCCTAACACATTAGTGTAATTAATACATAGGCGTACAGCCCGAACCTGTAGTAAGATGCGATGCTAAATAAATACCTGCTATATTGTAAAGTATACCCTGATTTTAATAAAAAGAACCGTTTAGAAATACAGACACATTTGCTTTGTCCAAAATTTCTAACATTTTACTATATTATTAATCCTACACTATGGGTGTTGATAGTATTAATTATCAAACGTGATCATGATAGATAATATTTCTTGCGTACGAATACGTTAAATTTGTGTTAATAGATTTTGATGAAGCTGTCAGATAGTGTTCTCTATACCACCATCTCACTAAATAAACGGTTTTTCATAGCTCTAATAAAGCCTCGGTCAAACAAAGACGTGATTGAGGGAAAGAAAGGCTTAGGGTATTAGACTATAAAACTTTATAACATAGCTTCAAAATCTGCGCTTGTTTATCGCACTTATCATTATAAAAATAACATTTTATAGCTAATAAAACACAGTGGTTTGTTCCATTCCACCTGAAATCTATTTCGTATCCTTCGGGGTATGCGTACCTCAGTTTGGGTAACACTGCATTAAATATTGATCTACTTATATTTTGACCTAGTACCCGTTTGAGATATACGTATAACATAATTACTTTTAATAAGATAGGTAGGAAGAAGGTAGAAATTTAGATAGAAATTCACCCGGATTCGCGTGGAAGGAGAGTGAGAAACCATTTAAGAAAAAAGCACACTCACTAAACCCGGCAGCGATTCGAACCCCAATCTCACTATCATCGGCAATCCAGTCCAAAACGAGAGTGATGAGTTATCCATGGGTCGCAAACTCATGACCCGCAAGACAACCGGCCCACTCTCCTGCAACACTTTTATATTACTATCCAGCCAGTAGTCATATATACAGGCACAAAAAAATTAATTAATTTGAGTGTGTAGATAATTTTGAATAACAGACAATATTTTACATAGAACAGTTTCAAATTGTATTCTAACTTAAAATACTTGATTGGAGGTATTTTCATTCACATAATTTAATAGTTAATACTGCTTTGACTATTTCGGTAACCCACACAAACATCTGGGAAAATATTAGTTTTAAAATATTTTTAATATAGGCCTACATTGATTATTTTAAATACATAGCATCAAATAGTTATTATAGAGTTGCATCGGTGATCACGCGGATTAAACGTCAGATTCTTATTCTCTAGTTTGCTAGTGCTGGGGGGGGTCAGGGTTCGAATTTCAGCTGGATGTACATATGGTGGTGTTCCTAGATTACTTCCCTCATTCCTTATCTAATAATGTGATTTAAGGTAGTCCAGATGGGTAGTAAGATGTGCTACCAAAACCAAAGCATATCGTTTATTTGAGTAAACATGTTTGTATAGGCCAGCGATGGCAAGTTTATGGTGAACACGATTTGGGTGGCACACCAACATTAAAATAAACATTTAATTAAAACTTTTACCAGCGTGGTGTACATTTTTGAAGTCAATAATGTTTCGTCAGTCATGTCATTCAAAGTCATGTCACTATTAACTTTGCGAAGTCAATGCTTAGAAATCGTCTTGGTTCGTACTTAAGTGTGCTGTTAAAGACAATAAATGGTACGGAACTGCGCATGGACTTTCTCGCTCTATTGTTTAAAAATTGAGATATTTACCCAAAAATCGTATTTATATATTTGGCAATATCTCAGAAACTGTTGGTTTTATGAGTATATTTCATATACACGTTTTTTATTTTTAATAGTACTACAATTTTGCAATAAAAGTTATTTAGTATCTCAAATAGTGGCGGAGATACGAAAGTTTCTGCGTCTGTAAAGTATCCTTAAAGTAATTTTAATGGGAAAATGAAAATAGCCAGTTTATAAATAATCTTAATCAACGCCTAGACACAAGAATTTTAATCAAAATCGTTAGTGCCGATTTTGAGAGAATCTATTTTTTTCTCTTTTCGCCCTTTATTTTAACTACTCCTAATTTTAAGTTTAAACAGACACACAGATAGACGGCATTCCAAAGACCACTTTTTAGGGTTCGGGGGTTCATGAGACGTTGACATCCATCAACATTTCAGGTTAATTTTTTTTTTACGGTCGTTATAATTTACCTTTTGTTTTCGAAAAGTTAAAAAAATATATTTACATATAGCTTGAGAGTTATTGTTTTATAAAAATAGGTTTCAAACAAAATATTTGTATCATAAATAGACCTACATATTTGTAATGATAAGTAATTTCATATCTCAAATAGTTTAGGAGATATTTTAGTAAAAGATAATTTACTCATCAGACCGGAGCCCTGAAAGTCATTTTGCCGAAATATTGAGAGTAGCCATATTGTTTATAATAATTATAAATGTTTAGAAATTAAAATTATTCAATATCGTTATAGCCTATTTTGAGAAAATCGATTTTTTCTCTTTTTTCCCTTCAGTAAGCTACCCTTAATTTTAGGGTTAGATATCCAATTCCAAAAACCCTTCGGGGAAACCCTATGGAAACCATAGATATCAAGTTTTAGCCTGACCGGTAAAATAGTTTAGTTGGAGGTATAGACAAACAAACGGAAATTCAAAAACAATTTTTTCGGATTCGGGGGGTCATGAAACGTCGAGTGTCATCAAAGACTCAAGTTCAATTCTTTTGACGATCACAATACTTTCTCTACCTGTAAGATAGCGAGAAAGTAACAAGCTAGGAACCAAACATAAATTAATATCTTGGCTACCAAGATATAACAACATGCTTCAAACTACTATGGAAAAAATAATTAGGTTTTTTTATTTTACATAATTATATTTCAATAAAATTTATCGATTTTTTTCAATGAAGGTGTTACTTTCAATATCTTAACTTTAAGTTATTAAGATTAATTTCGTTTAAGATACTCAATTTTACAATTTAATAAATGTTCCCTTTTTAAAATTTAGGCATTATTTAAATATTAATAATTTGACTTCTTTATATTAAAAAATGACACCTGGACACGGGAATTGAACCCTAAATGGGACAATTAGAATAATCAAAATTTAATTAGTCTTTAAGTAGCACACTGGTTGGAAAAATCTCACCGTCCCTGGTATAGATAACATGCCCTGAGTTTGTTAATCTGAACCTTCGGATGGTTTGAGTTTGAGAACATTGCCTTAGACCATGTGGCCACCAATGCGTGCTCAATAGAAATAAGGCACGTGGACCCGTGACACTGTTTAGTGATTACAGCCCTGTCTTAAAATGGTTCAAAAGTATCGGGGCTCGTAAACGCGAGTGAAAGTGCTCATGTTTGTCGGTGAGTCATGACTTGATCACACTTGACTCTCGTTGGTGTGAAAGAGGAGGGAGGGGGTTGTGTTTTTATAAAGGGTGAGTGGGTCCACAAGAAGGACTCCCTTACCCCTTCGCACCACCGTTTCATCATCCCCCTTCTCTTTTAACAGTCATACCAGACCTATAACTCAAAACTTCTTTTGCTTTTCACTGAACAATTCTTTACTAATCTAGACAGTTTTAGTTTGTTTTGTTTTTTGCGGAATCCTGGTTCACGTTAATTGTACAGCTTTTTTCCATTGTATCTAGGATTTTTTGTCACTAAACAACAAATTTTAACTTTGTAATCCTTAAATTCATATCAAAATTCACAATCTCTTTAATTTGAAGGTAAACTCTAATAATATTGTTTTAGAACCACGTCTTAGTACCCGTTCAAGCTATACACTTAAAATAACTAATTACGTTAATGTATTAGGTGGAATTTAGAGGAAGTGTACCCACATCTACGTGGATTGAAATGGGAAAACCATTTATGAAAATACACCTTAGTACATCTGACCGGAATTTGAAACCTGATTTTCCCATCAATGGCAGTCCAGTATTTTGCGAGGGTGATTTCTTGTACCAGGGATGAGAAAACTACGGCCCACCGGTGTGTTCAATCTGGCCCATGATATACATAATTTATATGGATTGCTTTGTGAAATATACATTTTAAACACAAAAAAACTGGATTTTTATAAAATCATGCCAAAATTAACATTTTCAAAATTGGTAAATCATGTCAAAAAATATATGACAATGTTTGCATCCTCATTTTCATGCAAACAAATGTTTTAAACCATTACACTTAGGTTGAGTGATCTTAAAAAACAACTTACTTATGATATGTATTCTCTCTTCTTCACAGTTTAAACTTTATTATTAAAAAATACTGGAAGTTCATTCACAGTTTTATTCATCCCACAACTCATCAGATAAATCTTCTAAACGAACTTAAAAACATTCTAAGCCAATAAAGTATTTATGATTGTTATACATTTTCAATGTTTTTAAATATATTGGTGTCAGTCTATGTATATAATAAAAAAAATTGAATAAAAATTAATGCATAATACACTTTGGCCTAAAATTTTATTTTAATTTTTTTCATTTGGCCCTTCTGTAAGTAAATTTACACGTACCTGCCTTAGACCATTCAACATCCGAAACGGGTGGAATTTTTGTGGCCCTGTGCCTTACTAACCATCCGGGCTAGCAAAAAATATTTAGGGGAAAATCTCCCTCACTATACTCATCTTGGATTAAAATCCCGAGACCTCCATCACTGGGACACCAGACTAGAGGGGATTGATTCCTTATGCCATGTTCCCACTAATGTGTGTTGGTTCTACTAACTAGTTCATTTTGTCAACCCTGCCTGGCATTCCACACACTCACAAGTTGAGATTAATACAGGTCTTGTAAGAGGTGAAGGAAGGGTTTGGCAATCAGATAAATCTGTGCCGGGACCGAGGATTGAATCCCGGACCCTAGCATAGAAGTACGACACCTTACCACAAGACCACCAGGTCACCAAGATTTAATTAATGCTCAAATTATTATCAAAAAATAAAAATAATAGTTTTTTACTCAAATTAGATGATTCTAGTCGTACAGTTAAAATTATTTAATCCTTAACTAACGTTAAAAATTGACTATTTAATTTGGTTTGCAAACATACATTAAGTTTATCTTGAAACTTATTTACTTTCTAAACCAAGGGGTTTGTAACACTAAATATCACCAGGAATGTGTTAGGAGTCTGAATGACAAGCGCAGTTTAAAATACCCACTTACTCTAAGTAGTATTCAAGCGTCTTCTGATACCAATCCAATGTCTTTTGTCAGTTGTGGTTGACCTCCTCAGCCATTAAACCATTAGGATAGGCAATTTAGTGTTGGCTGTTGTCTATCAATCTGACGGCAATACCAGCGCCTAGACTTCCGCAACCCGACACACTTCAAAGCTTAATTAGTAAAAGACCTGGCAAGGCGTATAAGCATCGTATTTAGATGATGGTGCTTGTGAAAACGCACGAGGCGCCAATGTGACCAAATTTGGAAGCTCTTAGATGATATAGTTTCTAGTAAATGCACAGAATCACAAAAGATACTGACAAAATAATAATCAAATATGATTTTCAAAAAGTTCAATAATGGGTTTAATTCACATCAATCCTTTAATTACGGATTAGGATTTAGTTAAAGCAACTCACATAACAGAGTCAACTGAAATTTAAGATAGAAATTCAACTTAAGGAAAATTGGAATTTGCATGGCAGACGTATGTTGGTTTAACACCTTATAATGTTAAAAGTGTACAATCTTTGTCAAACACAAACTAAACAGTAAACATTTGTTAGCCTATACTAAATTTTTATATTTTATTTATAATATCTTAACTAAATTATATGTTAATTCATCCAAATTAGCATATAGATTAATCTTTCAAATTGCCAACAAAATTTAGGAATCTACAATTTATACTTATGTTTTATATAACTATGCCACCATTAAATAATAGACCTATAGGCTATCATTGTTATAATTATTGTAAAAAAAATATTACAATAATATCTTATTGCAGAAAGTAGGGCGATTTCATGTACAGAAGATTATCAAGACCCCCACTGAAATGCAGTAAGAGAAATAATTTTATTTGTCGTCTGACCCATACTAAACAAAGATGTACAAATCGGCCATAGCAAAACATAAGATAAACTATCCATTAGTTTGTCAAAAATTACAATGTTCAAAAATAAAATTTCAAAGAGCCATAGTGACTGGGAATTGTGCTTTAGGAACTTGGAAAGTTAATGCATGTCGAGTTTAGTTTATTTTACAAATATAATCCAAACATATTTTTTTTAAATTGGTTGATTTATTGACATTGTTATTGGCGTCTCTCATATTTAGAAAGAGTCAGGATGGATCTAGATAATAATATTTACTATACTATTATTTTTGTTGCTTATTTGAACCTACTTCTTTCGTTTTACTTGACCCCACTCCTATTAAGGAAAATTTAAAATGTTATGTCTTTACTACCATCAAGTACTTGAATGGTAGTCTTTAGTTTAAAAGTTGATATTTGAACTATGTACTAGATAAATGAAAGTATATAACTATATTATTTAAAGGAAACCAAGTATATAACTATATTATTCAAAGGTAGATCCTGTGTGTATACATATTAGTGAATTGAAAAATGACAACTGGACTTGGAAATCGAACCCGGCTCCCTTGCCTTTAATAGTTCTGTCCGATTATTTGTACAAGGGTTTACTTTCTTCCTGTGAATATAACTATTATCAAAATGGATTAAAATTCTCTTCTTTTGGAAATGATTTTTTTCTAATTTGAACACTTTTGTCGTATGTTAAAAAAATCAGTAGATTATTCTGATTTCATTATTCTGTTTCTATATTGTGTCACTTGTAATGGAGCTACTAATAGCTTGGGTAAAAACTTTGCTACTTTTTAAACGGATAATATGATTAAAATTGTGATTTTGGTGGGTGATTTTTAACGCCTGGCTTTGAAATGGTGTTTTAAAGATAAACAACCAAATATATTAAATTTCCTATGGGGCCTACTCTATGTGTATACAAAATTGGCTCAAAACACTCCATCATGTTAAAATATTCTATAAAAAGAACGTAACAATATAACCGTCCCACTTGTATGGGGAATAGAAAATAAAGTGAAATTCATATGCTATTGTTAGTAGCTATCTTTTTACTGGTAGGACAAACCTAACCCACTAAAAAACCATTAGCCAAATATCTTGATTAAGTATATCTTATATATTTAATAAACACAATCACTTTTTATGTAATTATAATATGTTTGACTTGACAGAAATAGAATATAATGGATAATTCATCAAATGCCTTTTTCTGTCGTTAGATTTTTTTAATGACCGAGACAATCTATATATTTTCAGTGTATATCCAACTAATCTCGCATCATAAGTGTTCAATACATTGTTCATTGATTACAGTAATATAATTTTAGTCTAAATAATAACATTCTTATCTTTAAAGTGTTTTATATTGTGCTATGGACAAATAATACGATTTTTACAGATAGGGCTAAATAAATATAAATTCATCACTTGTGAAGGTAAATTACATGCTTATCAAATTCATACCTCCTTTATTCATGGCGTATCATCATACTTTTGTTTGGTAAGTGTTAATACCAATAATACCTGAGCTTTTTATTTTAATTACATACTTAACTATTTCTATTGCTCATGCGAAATTTCCCACGAGAGCCCTTTTAAATTAATTTAAATATAATAAACCTTTGCCTTTCTAATGATTGATTCACAGCTGAATTTCTTAGTACAATATCGTTCCAATTCATGAAAGAAACACCCGATTTTCAAGATAAAACTTATAGATACTTGTAAACTTGATACAGAGATGACCCGCCTCGGTGGCGTAGTTAGCTAACGCGCTAGTCGTGTTGAGCTAGTCTGCCGAGGACGGGGAGATTGAGGTTCGAATCTCAGTTGCGTGAACTGGGGGTGGTTTTTCTTAAATAGTTCTCCACTCTCCCTCCACCCAAATGGGGGTTCACTTCCTCTAGATTCAACCTTACCAATTCCTAATCCATTGGAGTAATTAGTACTTAAGCGTATAACCCAAAAGGGTAGTAAGATGTAGTGCTAAAAAAAAAAGAGATGCTGTTCTTTAAGCAACCCTTGTAGAAGATTCAAACCCTATTAAGTAGGTTTTTTATTTTAGTGAAAATAACATCCACCATTAAATGAGTTTAATTTAAATCCGTTTTTGCCTACACATTTATGTTTGATAAAAATTGTAACATTAACAAGCAGTATCAATTGCATCCCCAGAACTTCTGAATCATTATGATAATAGATTTTAAATAGCCAGCCTTATGGTCAGAGCCCCTGGTTTCTGATCTAAAGGTCCCGTGTTCGAATCCCAGCTGATACCGGAGGACTTTTCTCGAAAAGGGGAATACTTCCCATGGTCATCAGGGTTTGATTAACTAGGCTTAAGTTAGTTTAAGATCTCCATTATCTTCATTCGATCATATTCACTATCATATTCACTATCATATCCCCTCATCTCATCGGAACATGGAAAGAACCTCCATTCGAGCATCCCCTGGGCAACTGTTGGCTAATATTTCCGCAATCTGGGCTACAGATTAATGTAGCCAAAATATGCCATTATTATTATTATTATACATTTTATATTTATATTTCTTTGATTACAATCCATAAGCTATACTTTCAATAACCTACATTTTACAGCATTTTATAGTAACTTGTATTAGTTTTTCAGTCATTTTTGTTAAGAAGATAAACTATAATCATACTGAAGTCTTAACACCCCTATTAAATGTGTTTTTATTAATATATCCACGCCCTAGTAATAAATATTTTTTAATATAATGATAAAACTATAGTAAAACATATCAGTTAGTACACACTAAAGGATGCGCTAACTTAGGTTTGGTCTTTAGATTTTTTATTTATTTTTTAACATTTTGGGTCAACATTTATACTTAAAAATTGGTTCATTAGCTACGTTTAGTTTAAATTTCTACAAACAGTAATCTCAACAGTTCTTGAATAGTTGTTATGGGTATCGCTGAATTTGAACAATACTTTATCTCCGATGTGAAAAAGTTTATTTACAAACGCAAAAAAAGCTCATAATAAGAGTATACAATTAACTTTTGAGATTACTGTGTGTAGAAAATTAAACTAAATATAAGCACTAAATTAATGTTTTATTTACTTTGGTTAAATCAATTTTTTGCTATAAAAATTTAAAACATATTAATACAAACTCTGATTCCCTTCCATCTCCACCTTAATTAATTTTATTTCACTTATTCAGTTCTTCATCCAATTTTATTATTTAAAATGTAGTTGTAAGGAACGCGAGTTAAGGGCAGTTTTTTTTATAGTTATGGCAAAACTCTATTTGCCAAAATAAATAAAACATTGCTTTAGTAGAAACATAGATAATTTAATTTTCTTCGCATGGCGATATCAACAGTTTTTTTTAGCATTGCGTATTACTACCCGTATGTACTAATTATGCTTGTGGGTTTAGGAATTGGGGTAAGCTATATTTAAAGGTTTACCAGCATTTTCGTGGAGGGAGAGTGGAAAACCATCTTATAAAATCACACTCAGTACACCCGTCAAAGATTTGAACCTCGGTCTCTTTGTCATCGGCAGTCAAGTCTACCAGGAGAGTAGGATGTTAGACTATGACAGATATTCTGCAACTGTTGATATCACCCAGTGAAGAAAATTAAACTCTATGTTTCTACTGTAGCAGTATTCTATCCATTTTGCCTTTGCTATAAACACTGAAAAAAATCATGTTCTTAGCTCGTAATTCCTACCATTTCACCTTAAAACACGTTTTTCCACGCATAAAAGTCCCCATCCCCTTCATCCCTCAGTCGAAATCGCATTTATATTAAGCAATAAGTGAGATTACCACTCTTTTTTTCCAAATTATTTAGACCATTCATAAAAGGCAATGGGAGGATAGACCCTCATCAATGTTGTTCATAAAATATCTTAGCCCTTCTTTACGAACTGTTGAGCACGCACAAAGGACATGCACAAAGGACGGTACTTGTGACGAGAGCGCAAGAGAAAAAAAAAGGGGGNGGCGGGTTGTATGGGTCCCCCGTGGGTTCCAACTTCAAATTGTACTGCGGCTCGGGGAGGGAGACCAACCCACAGATGAGGAGGGGGGGGGGCGCGTGTTGTGCAAGGAACGACCTATATTTTAGGAAGTGTGGATCCTACAGATGGGTGGGTTTGAAGAGTGCAAATAACTGTTTTGCTAATTAATGAGATATTGTTAAAGAGTGGACTATATGAATACTTAAGAACCGTTGCATATTCAATTTTCTTAATAACGTCTTTTTAGTGGCGCATATTACTACACGTTCGGGTTGTACGCATATGTATTAATTACTTTCTCAATCTTGGTGGTCTTAGGGTAAAGTTCCCGCCTCAGGAGCCGATGTTCGTGGGCTTAAACTCAACCGGGATCGGTGGATTTCTCGTGCGCGGTAAAAATTCGGGAGGAGGGGAGCTTGTAAGGCCGTCGGTACCATGTGTATTGTGGTATGTAATATGGTCCTGAAAGGTACAGTAGCCCCACGGCTTCTTTGGTGCTAGCTGACAGCTCACAGCTGACTTATGACAGTCAACATTTAGGTATATACCTACAGTTTGACCGTCAAAAGTGACAATTGCTAAACACATGTTTTTGAAGATCATATGGTTCAGCGTAGGGATACATAAGTTGGTCTGGTAACTTTTCAAAGCTGTCAGTCAGCACCAAAGAAGCCATGGGGCTACTCTATGTGAAAATACCTTTCCTGGAAAAATTGGTAGCCCCTTTCGCTCTCGCTCACAGAAAATTTCGTGTGCTGTTATAATCAATCGGTTCAGAAAGTGCACGTTAAATATCTAAACAAAATTAATAATACCAAACACTTAAATGTTTAAGAATGAGTAAGGTTGTATTTAGAGGAAGTGTACCTGCATTTTCGTTGAAGAAGACTGTTAACTCACTTAGTAAAAGCCATTCTCAATACACCCGATCAGGATTCGAGCCCCAATATCCCCGTCATTGGCAGTCTTGTTTATTGCGAGAATGATGCCTTACTTAGACCATTCGACCAACAAAGCCTTTTTTTTAATCACAGTCTTACTACCTGTTAAGGTTGTACGCATTCCTTATAACAGATAAAATGTTTGTAAAAAGTTACAGAAAATATTTGACATAATTTTCCGTGTTACTTAACAGTGGTTCCCAAAGTGTGGACGGCGAAAAGTTTTTGAATGTGGAATTTTTGTAATTATTTGAAAATAGAAAATTACTGAAAAATGGAAAATGGTAAAAACCAAAATGAAATGAAAAATAAATAAGGCACATAACATATATGAATTGGGTTTTATGTTTGTGTTTGTGACGTTATCAGCAGAAACCGGAAACAAGCACAACCTTCTCCCACACCTCATTATAAGAAATATGTATATAAGCTTTTTGTGAAATTATATTGATTCATAAATTTTATATAAAACTGTAGTAAATAAATGAGATCAAAAAGTACACCCCACACTCCCTCATGTCCATTAAAACCAGGAAGCTCATTTAAGTAGGCCTAAGTCATCAAACAAATTGGGTTGCTGTTCTAAAGGGTTTGTAAACCATTGTTTTAGAAGACCAAACCATTAGTAATATAATTTTGAATATTATTAGCCTATAGTCTGAAATCTTTGGTACTATTTTAGACGAGTATTTCTTCTTACTGTGGCCTTACTAAAACATTTGTAATACTTTTTATAGTATCCTAAAATATTGTGGCTTGGAATCAAACGAGGGACTCTTTGGTAGTAAATTGGAGCTCTTTCTACCCAGTCAATTCTAGTGCATTTAATATAATTTATAGTAAAATATTATATTAAAGTTGTTATAGTTTTTTATTAGTTTAAATTTAAGGGTTCTGCTTATTTACTCGCTTTGGTGATCGAATGGTCTGAGGCATCACTCTCGCAATAGACTGGATTACTAATAACGGGAAGATTGGGGTGAAATCCTTGCCGTCTGTACTGATAATTGGTTTATGGACTATATAAATGGTTTTTTACTCTCCCTCCTACGCAAACGTGGATACACGTCCAATAAATTCAACCTTCCTCTTCCCTAACAAATTAGCGTTTCCTGGTTCCAAACTCTCCTTAGTCACACAAATTAATTTCAAACCATATGTAATTCGTTGTTTTCGTGTTTAAAAAAAAAAATAAGTGGTTACCAAATTCATCAACCGGTGATATGGAAGTCATATTTGACGCAACTAATTCGTATTTTGAAAATTATAAACTTTTGTTTAATTATATTAATTTCATTGTATGTATTATTATTATTATTATTATTAACACCGCGTCTTACTACCCGTTCGGGTTATACGCACTTATGCTAATGTGTAATGGTAGGGTGATTGTGAGATGAAATGAAGGACCTACAGCTTAACGTGGAATCCGAACCACGGTGGAGGCCTGGCATTCCTCACATTCACAAGATGTCTTGTCAGAGGTGAAGGAAGGGTTTGGTAATCAGATAAATCTTTGCCGGGACCGAGGATCGAACCCCGGCCGCCAGCATATAAGTCTGACACCTTACCCCTAGACCGCCAGGTCACCCACCTCATTGTATGTATCTTATTTATTTAAAACATTAATCAATTCATTTAGGGAAGAACCGAGACTCTAAGCAAGTTTTGGTTTTTAAAAAGCTCGGCTAGTTCGGATTTTCACCTAAAAACTGAAATCGATTTCGATTCAAAGAAAGTCGATTCTCGGTTTGTGTGTGGGCTACAAACTTAAACTTACAAACTTAAAATTTAAAACGCGTAAAACTAGGGCAAAAACTTTTATTAGTACCGCTTAGACAAGCCATGGTTCATGCAATTACGTTTATTCCTTAAACTATTTTTTCTTAGGATAAAACATTATCTGTAATAAAGGCTATGAGGACTACCTCATCAACATAATAAGTAGGTTTAATCCTACTTTAAAGACCTTTCTATGCGGAAATTCCTAAATATGTCGACAAAACTTAGATTGATGATTCTTAAATAGGTGTGTGTAGCCTAAAGTCAACAAAATACACAATAGAATACAAATCTCAAAATTTTATTTAAAGCTTAACCTCATGGAATTAACCATCCCAGTGATGAGGGCTCACGACGTGTTACTAGGCAGATAAATAAAATGAGAATATAGGCCTACTTGTACTTTTACATATTTTTTTTTGTTTCTGTGCACCACGTCTTACTACCCATCCGATATATACACAATTAATGACACTAATGGGTTAGGCATAAGGAAGGTAGAACTTTGAGGCATTTTGCATGCAGTTGATTTGAATGAGAAAGGGAAATGACATCCTCTGTAATCTAGTGGTCAGAGGTCCTGGGTTCGATCACCAGCACTTCCAGATTTTGATGCGATGCAATAGGTCTGGAACGGGGTCAAACTCGGGCTTGTGCGGACCAATGAGGAGCTACTTGAATGAAAAAGTAGTGGCTCTGGTTTAGAAAACTGAGATTGCCGACTGGAGGGTATGTTGTACTGAACCCATTTAACCCTCTATCCGCAAAAGTTGGCACTATGTTCATAAACAGGTTGTGGATATTAGGTTGGTATGACTTGATTGCGGGCTGGCGCCATAGAGTTAAGAGCGGGAAATAATAAAGGGAAAACATATTTTAGTAAAACCGGACTGGAATTCGAATCCTGAACTTCCCTTCGCTGGAAAACTAGACTAGAGGAAGATCTTGACGTATAGTCAAAGTGCCGACTATTGTCAGTAACATACTTATCCACTGAGAGCCATATTTATTCACATGTTTTAACGTACCCTTTAAAAACATAGAAAGCATATAGGCCTAAACCCGTGAATTAAAAATTAACTACCAACACTCCAATTTTACTAGAAATAGCCTACCTTTTAATAATATAAAAACTTTTCTGTGGTCAACATTGAAATATTATTATTATTATTATTTAGCACCGCGTCTTACAACCCGTTCGGGTTATACGCTTTAAGTACTAATTACACTAATGGATTAGGAATTGGGAAGGTTGAATTAGAGGAAGTGAACCCAGCATTTGCGTGGAGGGAGAGTGGAAAACCATTTAGGAACACCCCCCTCTCCAGTTCACCCGACCGAGATTCGAACCTCGATCTCCCCGTCCTCAGCAGTCGAGCTCAACACGACTAGCGTGTTATCCAATTACGCCACCGAGGCGGGTGTCAATATTGAAAACTTTTTACTATTTCATTAGTGTTTATTTATATGTATTTATAATTGCTTTAAAAAATGACATCTGCAGATTACATAACTTGACGTATGAATACGTGAAAGTAAATCTAGTAACTTTTCTAGGTTTAAGCTTAGGCACTTCATATTAAAATTGTATTGTAGGTTGTAGTACAATCGGGTAAGAGTCGTGCTTTGCACTGCGCATGCGCCGCTGTCTCAATCCCAAGAATCTGATCTCTTCATCACCACTCCCTTTACAGCCTGAAGGCCAAAACCTACAATAGCGTAACTCATTCTTTATTGTCCAGTGGTGTGTTCACACACTAAAATCCACACGGGGGATTCCCCCCCCCCCTAGGGAGGTNCCTATGGAGGTCAAATTAGGTAGACAAGCAATTGGATGAGATACAGGCATTTCAGAAACGGTACTTGAGTTAATATTTGTGTTGGGTCATAGAGAATATTTTTGTTTCAGTTACATTATACATTAAACTCGTGTACTGTTAAAGATTGTTCCAATATTTAATCTAAACGTATCATCTGATTGAAATATCATAGCTATCAAAGCTCAAGATTGTCCCTTAAGTACATTCGACCGGGATTCAAACCCCGATCTTCCCATTACGAGAAAAGCCAGACAATCTGAAGGTGACTTTTATTTTGTTCACGTACCCGACAAGACTGATATTTTAGATAGGGGCTGGATTTTTGTTTGAGGCGTACGATATAATAAACCTTCCTTTCAACTTTTTGTTATATAAAATGAGGGGCACCGTACCAACTGCAATTGTGCTAATTCAAAAATTAATACAGTACGACAGGATCGTACTTACTCATTAATTATTAACATTTAAACCAATCTGTTACTATTAAAATTCTCTTAAATAATTTTTCTTAGGGGAAAAACAACATGACATTTTGATGATAACATAAAGAATCTTTATATATGAATTTTGAACAAAACAGCTATAGTCTTATAGCAATTTTCAAAAATTTAATTTTTTTAAATAAATCATCAATAAGCTACCCCTAAATAATATATATTTATAGAAAATAGAATACATTATTACATGTCATAAACCACTCCTCAAACACCCATCTAAACAAATTCATCCAAGCCATCTTTGAAATATATCAAATTTGAAAAAAGTATCTAGTAAACTACCCTTAAATCAATTTTTTTGAGATAAAACAAATACACAGTGCTATGTAACATGTAAAAACCCTAGATATTAATTTTGAACAAAATCGTTAAAGGTATTTTTGAAAAGTGCTAGTTTTCAAAATTGTCACATATGCCCTTAATTTAAGGGCTTGAATCCAAATAAAAAATTCGTCTTGAGGTAGGAAAATATCATATATAGAAACCAAGTTTAAATTGAATTCATCAAAATAGTTTTGGTTGTAGCCTCGGACACAAACAGACAAGGACACAGACATAAATGTAGTACCTAATTTTTGGGTTCTATAACACATAACCCGCCTCCGTGGCGTAGTTGTCTAACGCGCTAGTCGTGTTGAGCCCGACTGCTGAGGACGGGGAGATCGAGGTTCGAATCTCGGTCGGGTGAACTTGGGGGGAGGGGGGGGAGGGTCCTAAATGGTTTTCCATTCCCCTCCACGCAAATGCGGGTTCACTTCCTCTAATTCAACCTTTCAAATTCCTAAGCCATTAGAGTAATTAGTACTTAGGGCGTATAACCCGAACGGGTTGTAAGACACGGTGCTAAATAATAAAAAATAAAAAAATCTAGAACACACAAAACGTCAAGATCCATTTCAATTTTGAGGTAAATAAATAGTACGGTGCACCGAACAAACAATCCCCCGCTTCTATCTTAAAGTATACATTTACTAAAAGCTCGTAAGATTTGTGAAACAAAATACATTGTTGTATAAATTATTATTATTATTAGCACCGCGTCTTACTACCCGTCTGGGTTATACGCACTTACGCTAATGTGTAATGGTAGGGTGATTGTGAGATGAAATGGAGGACCTACAGTTTAACGTGGAATCCGAACCATGGTGGAGACCTGGCATTCCCCACATTCACAAGATGTCTTGTCAGAGGTGAAGGAAGGGTTTGGTAATCAGATAAATATTTGCCGCGACCGAGGATTGAACCCCGGACTCCCAGCACAGAAGTCTGACACCTTACCCCTAGACCACCAGGTCACCCTGTGTTGTATAAACACTACACCAAAGATCATAAATGAAATAATATAACTACACTGTTACTTTGTGGCATAAGGAATAGGAGCATTGCTACAGAAAAATTAAGGAAAGAGAAATATCTTTGATAAAATTAAATTTTCTTTATTATTTTATTCCCTTCTCCTTTTGATATTTAGCTTTCAATGATGATATGTTTCGGTGTTATATGTTTCATACATAATCATAATTCAAATATAAGATTTTTATCTTTAAGAGTGCTACGATGTTACAATTATAAGTTATTTCGTATCTCAAATAGTTACGGAGAGACTATTGAAATTTCAAAATTTTACCCGTGTAAAGTACCCTCTAAGTCATTTTCATGAAAAACTTAGAATCCCCATCTTATTTATTATGATAGATAGTGTCTAGATACCAAATTTATTCAAAATTGTTAGAGCTAATCTTGAGATTTTTTTTTGCCCTTCAGTAAACTACCCTTAAATTTAGAGTTAGATGTCTAATTAAAAAAAAAAACTCTCGCGGGGACCTTATCAAAGCCCCAGATATCAGGTTTGGGCCTAATCGGTAAAATAGTTGTGGCTCTATACTGAGGTATAGACAGACGGACAGACAGATGGCATTGGAGGTTTCAGGGGGTCATGAAACGTTGACATTCATCAAAATATTAAGTTCAATTTTTTTTCCAGTCACAATACTGTCTCTCAGAGGTGTCTAGAGAAAGTAAAAAAGTTCATGCGCATGATACTTTACTATATCTTTATTATCAGACGTAGTGCAACTAGCATATTATTGTACCTGACATAATATGATCCTGATTGGTGTAATAATTATATCAATGACGAAAACAATGTTTAAATATTTGCTCATTCCTCCCGTTAGTTCCAAAATAAATGTAGAATAATCAAAGTTTGACAAAAGTCCATTGTATTTATATTATTTCTGTCAAAATTGACACCATATAAAAATATATTTTTGTTTACCATCACGTCTTACCCCTCATTTGGGTTATACGACTCTGTACTCATTACGCCAATGCTTTAAGGAATGAGAGAGGATATGTTTATAGGAAGTGTACCGCATTTGCCTGTAGAGAGAGAAAGTTTAAAACAAATTTGGGGATAAAACCTCACTACATCTGACCTAGATTCGAATCTCAAGCTCCCCGTCATCGGCAGTTTAGTCTACTGCAAGAGTAGTGCCTTAGACCATGCGACCACCGAAGGGTGTGACATAATAGGTATATGTTAAAATGGTTGTAACATACATCTATTTCGGCATACATATATTAAGTAGTATCTATTATCTTGTGTGGATTTTAAATTCGTGTTAATAAATTGTAGGTTAACTCTGGTAATTCCTTCGACTCTTAAAGGTATTTTTAAGATCATTTAAAAAAAACCACAACATAGAAAGCTGTTAATCTTTTAATACAACTATTTTATAAAACAGTTGAATGAAAGTTAAAACAAAAAAATTCTACGGATACGAATATAAAAACTAGCGTGAGTTGTTTATTATTTTTCTTTAATAAAATTAAGGATACAGAAAAAAGATCATTGCAAACGCTTTTAAATTCCACACCATTGTAGGCCTAATGATTGGTGCTTAGAACAAGAGAAGTGCTTAGTGCTTGAGACTACATTTACAGCTAATTTTTTACTACTCCTACACTGGCTGCTTCAACACTTTTTTGGAAAACTAAATTTCTACTTCACAAGGTTTGAACCAAAGGCATTAGAAGAGAATTTGTTGTAGTCTAAATAAAATATTTCAACAATTTTGTCCCAATTGGGGATACTTTTTGTTTAACTCATTTTTTCACTACCTGTCCAGGATTTTAGTATTCACTACGCTAAATGAAGTAGTAATGAAAACGATAGAATTGAGAGGAAATGCACCCATATTGACATAGTGAGAGTGGTGGATCATTTAATTTAAAAAAAATACTTGGCTAGTTTGACCGGAATTCAATCCAGCAAAATGACATACCAGAATTGGTGAGCCTGGCATGTAGCAGGCTACGCGTGTCCACATATGCAGGTCTAGGATTGTTGTATTATTAAATATGTTTGACCTAGTTACCATGATTAGTCTCCTTAGAGCAGGACTAACAAATAACAATTTTCCGTTTCCATCTCTGGAGGTAAGCCTAACCCTATAGACATCAACTCACCTGAGTCTCTTCGCCTCGTCGATGAAAGGCCTCTTCTCCATCTCCGTCAGCAGCTTCCACTCCGCTCCCAACCTCTTTGATATCTCCGAGTTGTGCATCTTGGGATTCTCCTGGGCCATCTTACGTCTTTGTCCTCTGGACCACACCATGAAGGCGTTCATGGGCCGTTTGATGTGCTCCTGATGGCCATGGAGCGTCTTGGCACCGTTCATAGTGACTCTTGGAATTATTACCCGAAGGGCCTCAAGTTCGCTGACCGTGGCGCGCATACATTGTCCAAACGTGTCCGAAAAGAAAATCTTGTGACCACTTAACCACCGGCTATTATTTTATAATATTTGTTTCTTTGGCACAGAGAATCGTTTCAACGTCAAAATAAATTAAAAACACTTATATATTTGATCACACAACTCTATTTGTGA
>CABFOV010000118.1:97459-135696 GCA_902141375.1 Timema poppense
TGCTGGCGGCCGGGGTTCAATCCTCGGTCCCGGCACAGATTTATCTGATTACCAAACCCTTCCTTCACCTCTGACAAGACATCTTGTGAATGTGGGGAATGCCAGGCCTCCACCGTGGTTCGGATTCCACGTTAAACTGTAGGTCCTTCATTTCATCTCACAATCACCCTACCATTACACATTAGCGTAAGTGCGTATAACCCGAACGGGTAGTAAGACGCGGTGCTAATAATAATAATAATAAGTGACTTATTATGAGTTTCGTGAACTAGTCAGTTATCAACCTAACCTTACCTAACCATTATTGTAAAGAATAAGGGGTTTGTTCCCTGTAGTTGTGTTATTTTATTGAATTTATTGTAAAGATTATGTGGGTTGTTTACAATACATGTCTACCATGTTACCACATTGTGAGGCTGTAGTTTTTTTCTCCCTCTCTCTGTACGTTTTTGATTCATATCTTCGTTCGCTTTTGATTTGAGGTTTCTCCCTCTTGTGAGCTTTCGAAGTGGTTTTCATGATGCCTTCCGTTTTTATTTTTGATTGTGTATATGTCTTGGACTACAGCCGAAACCATTTTACCGTTCGGTTTAAAAACTTGGTATCTAGGATTTTAATGAGGTCCCCCTCGAGATATTTTTTAAATTAGATATCTAGCCCTAAAATTAGGACAAAAAGAGATAACATCAATTTTCTCAAAATATGTTATAATGATTTTTGCAAACTTTTGTATTTAGGCATTGTTTAACATTACAAAAAATTACAATTTTGTTTTTTCCATGTAGATAACGTTGAGGGCACTTTAAAAAATCAGAAATTTCAAGTTTTGATCATATCTTCGCAACCATTTGAGATAAGAAATAACTTATCATTTGTAAGGTTGTAGTAGGCCTACTGTTAAAATTAAAAATATTGTAATATGCAATATATTTTATACATTTTTTTATTTAGCACCGCGTCTTACTACCCGTTCGGACTATACGCTTATGTATTAATCACGCTAATGGATTAGGAATTGGGAAGATTGAATTTAGAGGAAGTTAACCCGCATTTTCATGGAGAGAGATTGGAAAACTATTTAAGAAAATACACACCCCCAGTTCACCTAATCGAGATTTGAACCTTGATTTCCCTATCCTCGGCAGTCTAGCTCAAAACGAAACAAGCGCGTTAGCCAACTATGCCACCGAGTTTTTTTTATTACAAAACCAATAGTTTCTAAGCTATAAGAAAACATAATTTTTTTTTGCAAATATCTTAAAAAATTTAAGTAAAATAAAAAAGTTTTCGGCAAAAGTTTATTTTATATAGAATCATGGTTCAGTTCAAAAAAGTATTGGATTTTATTTAAAAAAACAAAGTTTACCTTGTAATAAATATCCTTGAAGACGTTCAGCAAATGAAAAATTACTAGTGATGATCCTTTTACCTCTCAAAAAAAACACAAACATTTGTTCAAAACAGTTTTTTCTAAAGTGCTTGGTTTTAAGGATGGTCTGGAATCTAAACTCTTTAATGCCTCCTCCGGTATTAATATTAAAGTATGTCGTTTAAATATATAAACAAAAAAATTAATTAATAAATAATAATAATTTATAAAGTAATATAATAATTTATTTTAACTATAGGCCTAGTAAACTACTATTATATATAATATATATTACTATTTATATATTAATAATATTTTATTACTACCTTTAATAGGCCTAGTAATTAGTGTATACATTTATTAGTAATTAATTTATATATATATATATATAAATTAATAGTAATAATAAATTAGCTTTAATATATTAATAGTGATAGATATTATCCATAAATAGTAATTTATTGTATATATATATATATTTTTATATATATATACATATATATATATTTTTATATATATATACATATATATATATACATGTATATATATATATACAATGACTTAACATTAGTAATTTACTATACAGTATATATTATTATTTCTATACTATATAATAGTTATTAATAAAATGATATAATTATTTGTAATTATTATATATATGTATAACTTAAAATTATTTTGATCTTTGTGCATTCAGGCAACGCTCAGACAACTTTGTCCCTTCGAAGGGTAGTCTAAGGGTGGGAGGGAAAAAGAGCGCATGCGTGGGTTTAAAAGCGGGGGGCGACAAAATCAAACAATAATTGGGACAAGAATCGGTGTCATTGTTTCTGTCATCAGGCTGGCATTCACGGTGTCAATGTGGGATGAATAGCATAATTAGGGGTGAGTTTGGTGGCTATCGCTTGGCCTGTGTGTGTGTGTGTCAAGCTTGTGTAAGGGCCGGGAGGAAAGGGGGTAGTCTGCCCTTCCCTTTTCCACTTTTAGATCACTGCCAAGGTTGTAGGGTACTATGTTAACAGCAACCGCCTCTATAATAAGCTCCTTGTGAACTATAACGCAACCCGCTTCGTTGGCCACATGAGCTAAGGCGCTACTCTCGCAAAAGACTAGACTGCATATGACGGGGAGATCGTGGTTCAATCCATTTCGGGTGTACTGAAGGTGTTTTTCCCCTAAATGGTTTCCCATTCTCTCTCTCTCTCTCTCTCTGCACGCAAATGAATTCCTCTTTAAATTCTTAAACGTAAACCCTTGCGAAACTTTCGCACATTCAACCTTTTCCTCCACACCCTGCATCATAAAAAAAAAGTCTTTAGTGGGGTTTTTGAAATAAAATACTCAGCGAAGTGTATACACAAAATAGCAAAAAAAGTTTATTTTCGGTAATTGATACAAAAATATTGCTAGATTTTTCTTTTAACTTATATTTTAAACAAACAATGTGTTTTAACATAAAATGAGTATGATATGTCAGAAGTCGGTAAAAAAAATCCTATCCACTGATACCTTATTCATCGCTGTAGGCTTTGTATTAGTTGAGAAAAAGGGATGTTGACAACATAAATAATATATAGGAATTGTATGGTCATATAACTTATTTTTTCCTCTCAAACTCTTTATTTACTCCTAGAGCCTAGAGCTCGTATAATTTTTATATTTTAAAATAAAATAAACAAGTTTTGCATTATATCCTTTTTTGTCTCTCACAAATTCTATGGTGACGCAAGATTTCATAGCCCCGATGTCACTGATTGATACTAAGAAGTTCATTCTGATGTCAACAGTTCTCCTCCTGTTTAAATATCTATGCAGAGGAGGACTTTTCATTCGAATGAGTTTTGTAGTCTTGGCAACTTAGAGCTATATATATATATATATTCGATATTCTGGCGTCAGCCAATTTCCCATTTTATTTGAGATTCTTGTAATTTATATGTTGGAGATTGTTTGACTTCCGAGGCTTGATCCAAAATGTGGAGTCATTCTGACTGTAGGCAAAACTCAGAACAAATCAATTTAATTTGCGAGAAATGCCTGAATGGCTAAAAAACAAGTATTTCCACTATTTAAAATGGTTTCTGGTGGGGGCCCGTAACAGGACATATACCTTCCCAATGGGCCACTGTGTATTTTCAAACAAAGTCTTATAATTGTAGTGATTGTGTTTTGTTTTTGTAGTCTTATCATGTACAATAAATGATATTGAAGGCATTGAGGCATTATTACTGTTTGAAAAAGAATTATAAACAGAAATAACTCTTTTTTTAAAAAGGGGGGATTTTTTAAAAAGGGGGGGGGGGCATATTTGGCATGTTTACTCTACTATACGTTTGGGCTATACACATATGCAAACTACTAATTATGATCATTTGTTAGGAATAAGGGTGGTTTAATTTAGATGGCATGTACCCTCATTTTCGTGGTGGTAGTGGGGAAAACAATTTAGGATAAACCACCCTCAATACACCCGAATAGGATTTGAACACTGATATCCCCACCATCGGTAGTTCAATCTAATGCAATAGTGACGCCTTTACACCATTCGACCACCGAAGTAGACTTTAAATATGGCTCTTAGCTTAATAAACTTTCTGATTAAAAGAAAAAACTGCTAGTTCCCGAACTCTGTGGACACTTTGCCTTCGTTTACTTGACATACTCTCACCACTTCCCCGTGAGAGATGGGCGTCGTTATCCAAAAGACACTGGAGGAAAATTACCGATGGGGGTGTTATTGAAGGGGTGATTAAGGGGGAGAGGGCGTCTGACGACAATGGCTGCCTACAACATAAAACCTCTTGCGCGCGCGTGAACAAATCATAAACACCTTATCATCCAAACGTTACCACCGTCTAGAGCTATATCTTCCCTTTATACCACCCTCATCACAACCCCTTCTACCGTGTACGGGCGTCAACCAATCACATCGGAAAACAGAGAAAAAAACAACTGAACCTACGAAAAAATTTGAATTGTTTTCACAAACACCGCTGTGAGAGAATGTTAGTGTGTGTCGTGTTGAACATTTTTTATTATTCTTTACGCGTCATAAACCAAAATGTTGGCACACTTCGAAACCACACCCCTTACCTCCCAGTCAAGTCTTCTCAGGCTGTCAACCACTATACAACGAAGCTATCAAGGTGAAGTCGAGTCGAAGCTTGCACATTCACACCCGCCATATACTGAGGTTTGTGTACCGGCTGGCTACCTCTTGTACTGCTTTCGGATTCTTCTGAGGCCCTCTTACACTACTTTGGTTTTACACGATCTTCTTACACTACTATAGTTATATACGGCCCTCCTACATTACTCTAGTTTTACAGGCCCTCTTACACTACTCTATTCTTACGAGGCTATCTTACACTACTCTAGTTTAACACGTTTCTCTTACACTACTCTAGTTTAACACGTTTCTCTTACACTACTCTAGTTTTACAGGCCCTCCTACACTGCTCTCACACGGTCGTTTTACACAACTTTAGTTTTACAGGCCCTCTTACCCGCCTCATTGGCGTAGCGCTACTTTAGTGTCAAGCTGGACTGCTGAGGACGAGGAGAACGGGGTTCCCAAATGGGTTTCCACTCTCCTTCCACGCAAATGATGGTTCACTTCCTCTAAATTCAATCTTACAATACCTGACCCATTAACATGATTAGTACTTAAGCGTATAACCCGAAAGGATAGTAAGACGGGGTGCTAAATAATAAAGAAAATAATACAGGCTCTCTTACACTACTCTTGTTATACATGGACCTCTTACACTAATCTAGCTTTACTTGGCCCTCTTACAATACTATCCGCCTATTTACACTAATTAGTATGGTAGAATTATGATTAACTGTATCAGCATTTGTGTGAAGAGAAAAAAAAATAGTGATAAACCACGTAGATAAAAACACTCCGTGTACCCGACCCGGAATTTGAGCCCCCAACTTCTCCGTCGCTGGGAAACCAGACAAGACGAGACTGACGCATTTGTACGCTGCCCACTGGTAAGGCTTATGGTCCATGCTGATGGATCCATCGAGACTTCACTAGCTAAAAAACTGCTGCAAGAAAAAAATACACATGGCTTTCATCAGATAAAACCAACTTGTTCTTTAAAAAAAACTATCACCGCGTCTTACTACCTGATCAGGCTATGCGCATTTATGATATTACTCTAATGGGGTAGGCATGTAGAAGGAAGCATTTTAGAGATAACATACCCACATTCGCATGAAAGGATAATGGAAAACCATTTAAAAAAATCCACCTTCAGTAGACCCGATTGGGAATCGAGCTCCGATATTTCAGCATTCATAGGGCCGATTTAACGTGATAGTTACGCCTTAGACCATTCAACATTTTTTATATCATTTAAGTATTGATTTAGTGTCAGCTAACTGGAATTTAGAAGAAGAAAAAACACAACATGGTTGTGTTAAGCTGTGTCAGAAGCTCCCGAAAATCTAATTTTAGCGCGACCGGACACCCATGATTATTTTTAGCCCATAAGATAAGCATGGATAATTTTCGGGTCTATAGAATCAGCCCCTTTTCAAATTTGATCAAGTTTAATATTTTTTACTTCATTTTTGGATTCACAGGAAACTCCATGTCGAATCTCAACCTTCTAGCTCACCGGAAAGTACGGAAAACCTCCGGAATGAAAAACCACGGCGTGGATTTTATATTACAGATGTCAATAAAAAGTTATGATGCAACTTATTAAGTTCTAAAGTTATTAAATACTTTGCTTCGATGTTACAATCATAAACATACCAAAATCATTTTAGAAGATAGTTTTAATTATTATTGTGATTTTAATTAAATATAAACAGACTCTGAAGTCTCTGACATTGGTAATGGCTGGTGAATCGAAACGAAGACGCGGTCACAAATTATTATTATTTCCGACATTATTTATATAAATGTACGTTGATTTTTTATTAATATGTCTTGAAATAAAAATTATGAAATTAGTTATATTTTGTATAACGTGTAATAAAACTTGGTTTTAACTCCCAAGTTAACTTAGAGTAGGTCTATATTTGAATCCTTATAATGTGAAAAGAATGCTTATTGCGAGCCCTGAGACCATTATTTTTGTTTGTATCCAAAACTACTTGGTTTCAAGGAATTTAAGGCTCTTGTGTTTATTTTTTTACCGCGTCATTAAGGTTCCCACTCTCATTGTGAATGGTGTAACTGATGTTAAACAGTTCTGTTAATTTGGTATTTTACACCAGTACGGCTATTGTGCATTCAGGTAACTGTTGTTTTCCCTCAAGGCCACTTTACACTATTTCTCACTCACCGATGGCCGTTTACAAGCAGGTTTGTGATAAAGTTCTTTAAAAGCACGACTACACTATTTTTTTATTTTTACCTTTCATACCATGATTATTAACACCTTAATCCAATGAGTAGGAATGAGGAAGGTTATTTAGAGGAAAAGCAAACCCCTTAGCGTATGGAGCAGGGGTTCTAAAACTGGGGTGATATGCCAGGTGGTCCGCACTTGGGGCCACAAGAAAATTTATGGTATAATACAATCCTATTTACTCATAGCTTCCAGGTGTCATTTTTTAGTTAATTTTAAATTAAGTACACTTAATAGGAAAGTGCCGTATTTACAATGATTTGACCCGCCTCGGTGGTGTAGTTGGCTAACGCGCTTGTCGTGTTGAGCTCGACTGCTGAGGACGGGGAGATCGAGGTTCGAATCTCGGTCGGGTGAACTGGGGGTGGTTTTTCCTAAATGGTTTTCCACTCTCCCTCCACGCAAATGCGGGTTCACTTCCTCTAATTCAACCTTCCCAATTCCTAATCCACTAGAGTAATTAGTACTTAAAGCGTATAACCCGAACGGGTAGTAAGACGCGGTGCTAAATATTATTATTATACAATGATTTGCTACATGTGTGTTTATATTAATTGGAATTTCACTTTATAATTACAATCTTGTAACATATGCTTGGAAGCATAACTGCCGTCCAGAGTCACAGATGGATGTGGTATATGATAACTCACGATACAATTGTTCACTCATATGTAAACCGACAATTTCCACACGTCCATAACAGACTCAACCTTACACTATGTGTGAAAAATTACCCTGAGCACTGGACGAATCCTGTATAGTTCAGTGGCAGGTTATTTGCGTGCCAAGCCAAAGGTCTCGAGTTTGACTCCCGTATGTAGATGTCACCTTTCAACTAATTTAAATTTATATTTATTATTAGCGCCGTCACTTTTGATTTAACTCTCATCTCCAGAGCAAAACATTTCGGCTTCATTTATTCACTTTTTAACTCGACAGGGTTGACCTCTGTGGTCTTTGGGATAAGTGCTCGCCTTAAGACCCAATATTCGTGTGTTCAAACTCAGCTGGAGTTGAGGAATTTTTCTTGAAAGGCAAAAATCCGTAGCACAACTTCCTTCAGAGAGGAAGTAAATCATTCAATTCCATGTCAATTGTGGCTTGTAGAAAACCCTGGAAGATATGTGAAAAATATTACTGGTAAAATTGGTAGGTTGTGAATGTGGGGAATGCCAGGCCTCCACCGTGGTTCGGATTCCACGTTAAACTATAGGTCCTCCATTTCATCTCACAATCAACCATTACACATTAGCGTAAGTGCGTATAACCCGAACGGATAGTAAGACGCGGTGCTAATAATAATAATAATAATAATAAAATTGGTAGCCCCTTTTGCGCTCGCTAATAGAAATTCACTGTGGAGGGCAACTGAGAACAACCACACTTCCTGAAATCCCCTAGTGCATGAGATTTCTACCAGATGATGCAGGTAACCAGCAGAAGGTCTGAATGCATGCCCAGCTCCGGATGGATAGAAAACACACAAAACCAACTTGTTGAATTAAGAAGAATAACTCGGCAGGGGAACAATGTGTGTGTTTAGTTGGTGGTTTATTGCCCTGACGTAAAAAAAGAACTGGCCTTCAAGTAGATTCTCCCCATTCACAGGGTATGTATTCTCTCAGCAACACTAACAGTACCACACTAGTTTATCCTTGAACACAAACTAATTATAACCTGCCCCGTGGTGTAGTGGTAGTGGTGACCACGAATTTAGGGGTCTGGGTTCGATTCCTGGCTGGTAACCTTGATATTTTTCCCCTTAGGGGAATAAACCCAATGGTCACCGTGGTTTGGTTAGTTAGGTTATGACTCACCTCGACTCCACAACATCATAATAACTATCATCACATAATCTTATTGCTGGTACGAAGTGTAGACAACCTCCTATGGTGTACCCTGGCCAACGCTCTGTACTAACAGAGGGACTAATAAATAGTACATACACATAAGGGGACCAAAACTGGACGTCTCCTTTCTGGTTAAATGTGCCATACGATAAAAAAAAAAACCATGAATGTTTTTCTCCACCAGAAACCAACATTTTAAGTAACCACTTCAGGCACTTGGTCATTTAAAAAAAAGTTTTGGCATAATTACAAAGTTTGTTTAAAGAGTTCGTATACACCCTGTATCTATACTTGTGCTGGAGAAGTATAAAGCTAATCTTTACTACAGTTCTCACACCAGTATTTTTTTTATACGTGTCGGAGACAGCGGCGTATGAAGTAGTCCATTGTGGTTAATCCAGAATGATTGCGACGCTGTGGCCAATAACTTTTCTGTGACGTTGATGTGACTGATATCATTTAGGGGAGGGAGTTGAATAGGGTTGGAAGAGGAGGAATGATTCTGTTGAGCCGTTCTCATAACGTCAATGTGAACGAATGAGAAAACGGTCTTAAAAAATTAAAGTACTAACTTTTTTTTTAAATGTTTCTACCTTTTTTAAAAAAAAAGTGGGATTTCCCTATCCCTCAACCCCCACTCCTCCCCCAAAAAAGTTTTCAACTAAACGATAAGACCTTCTGACTATATCAAACTTAATGTAACTTTGAAATACAAATCATTAACGTAGTTTTATCACTTGGTGGAGTTACTTTGTAAGAACACGGATACCACATTTATACACCAATATTATCCACGCAGGAATTGGGTAATTTTTTTTTATATATTTATATATTTTATTTTTGCTTTGGAGCTACACTAGAACCTCTAATTGGGGCAGAAGCTTGTTCGTCTTAACTAAAATTTGGATTAAGTGAGAGAATACAGGGATACAGTATTTTCAAGAATTTTGAATTACAGTTGAATGAATTTGACCAAATTTTCATTTATTCAACTGATGTATAACACGTATTATGTACTGTAATTATTTTTAATTACAGGTAAACACATTGTGTTGACTACAACATGTAAATATTAAGTATTTACTATCAGATATCACTGTATCCTACAATTCTCTACTCTGAACTAGTTAACCTATAATATAATATGTTTCATTTAACTTAATTTTTTCCCCCGTTTTCCTAAAAATGTAATCGGATTATCAGAAATTTCTAAGACTTAGAAGAACGCCGTATGCTCTTGCTATTTGAGCACTATTTTTTATTTTCAAATTTACATCTTCTTATATATAATTTGATAAGCCGGTGGTCGAAATTATTATGAAAAAATGGTTTAAACGATTTTGAGAAATGAACTCTCATTTCAATGGGTAAGGGTAAAGTATGTTGGAAAAAAATAGTAGTTTCCAACTAAATTAAGATTTTTTTTTTAGAAAATTTCCAATTTTTCTGTTGTGAGCGTTTCATTCAATAACTACTAAACATTACTTAAACTAATAAACCTACACTGGTGGACATGATGAAACATTTGTCAGGCTCGGTTTTGCCTGGTTCGCCGATGATGGGAAAGTCAAGGCTAGAATCCCTGCTGGATGTAATGGGGTAGTGTTTCATTAATGGTTAATCACTATCCATTCATACAGATGTACAGTAGTTACACTTAATCTAAATTCTACTTTTCTCTTCCCTGACCATTTAATGTAAAATTGCTTATATCCTAGACATTTACAATCTGATTCAGATTTAAAAAAAACTTTTTTGAAAATTGTTAAAATAATTTTCACATATTCATACGTCAAGTCGTTTGACCTGCAACTGTCACTTTTGGTAGATAATATCAATACCTATACAATAATGCTAATAATATAGTAAAGTGCTATGAATGTTAACCATAAAAAATAGGACACTAATTTATAAGAGTATGTTCTTAACAGAATCCTACTATAAAAAGACGCGGAACAAGGAACAAAATCTTTGTGCTCCAATACTTAGCTAATTAACTGATCCTTATATGTTCAGAGTAATGTCTTATTCCTGTTCATGGTAAATTATTTACTCTTCCTTGGACGCGAAACTACCCCAAATAGCTAAATTACATTGGAACGTAGAGGTCAAGATGCCGGGTTCGACTCCTATGTCAATGATGGTGTTTCTTTTTTAAATAATTGGCCAAGATAATCTCACTAGACTCTACCAATAGTGACTCGTATCTTTTGTATCTCGATGAAACTCTGCATGCGGTATACACATATAAAACAGTGTTTAACTTCATACTCTGTCACATAAAATAAAATGATGATGATGATTATTATTATTATTATTATTATTATTATTATCAAGCCATTGTTTTCCTTGGAAACTAAAATTAAAATCGCACCTCCTTGATAAAAAAAAGCTAAGGAAACCTTGGGTGTTGAAATAAAAATAAAAACTTCAATTTTCGTTCTTCAAACAAAGTAACGTTTCACACAATACGAACAAAAAAAAAAAATAATCTCATTATCTTTTTATTTTCTTAAAAGAAAAAGGGAAGAGAGAATTGCAAGAGAAACTCATTTTCTTTTCTCCTCGGTATTATTTCCTCCACAGTCCTATTTAACTTCCATGTCTTTTCTTCTTTATTTTCTTCGATTGTGTGAACACAAAGGATTGGAATAGGGCCGAGAAAAGCGGGTCGGAAATAAGAATCNACATTACCATACGTATCCCACAGGCACTTCTTTGTTCATCTTTTGCTTGCCCAACAGTTAGTGGCTATAGACAGAGTTGATCCAGATGTGTCTTGAGGGTTTTGGAGGGTGCAAGAGAAGGTTGCAGGAAGGAGGGTCCGTCTTTCAGATAGTGGCTGTATACAGGGAGGCTCCAGATGCGTCCAGAGCGGCTTGGGGGTGCAGGGAGGAAGTTTCAGGAAGAAAGGTATAGGGAGGAGGGTGCATGGAGGAGGTTTCAGGGAAGAATACACAGGGAGTAGAGTGCATGGGGCACGGAGGAAGCTGCAGGGATAAGAGTCCGTCTTTCAAATATAGACTATATATTTGATCCAGCTGTGTCTTATGGGGCTTAGAGGGCCCAGGAAGGAGTGTCTACAATCACTCATAGGTGTATTTGTTGATATACGGCCGTGGGTTTCGCAGCCAATAGAGGATTATGAACTATGTGTGTTCAAAACACTTTGAAGATTAAATATACCTAAAATAATTTGTAAATTAATCTTACGTTAAAGTGGTTGATTTTTGTACGCTAACCTAGCTAGGTTAGCTTATGTCAGGCCATATTTTACTCATAATAAGGTTTTCGGCTTTGCATCCTGATCTCTCCCCTTTTTCTATTTACAGAAAGATACGTTTTGTATAAAAGCGTAGGCTAGTTTATATTCAAGCCCGGAATAAGGCATGTGCCAAATTCTCCATGCACAGGGGCTCCCGCCCTCCCCACAATTAAATCACTTTGACTTGTCATATTTATTTTGTGTGTATTTCAATATTTAATTATTTATGTATTTTTTTAGTAAAATTTATCCCAAAATAAACTCTAAATTCCCTTATCAGGTCCCTGTCTGTTCATTTATTGAACCCGATATGTAGTGCTAAGGGTGCTGATAGCCTGGTATTACGTGGAGTCCGACAACCCGTGCTTATAAATTAACGAAACCTTTGCTTTCGGCAAACCGGAAAAATACTACTACATATCTGCAGACGGACGGTACATTTGACATAAAAATAAACATTGATTTTATATTGACCATTTCTAAGGTAAAATAATAATATACTTGAACAAGGCCCACAAAGATGTTAATCTGGGCCCAGTTATATTGTACACACAACCATGTTTGTGGCAACCCCAAGAAACACTTTAAAAAGGCCCGGCCACAAGTCCCAAAGGGCTAGGCTTTCGTCTCCCAACTGCTAAAGGCGATGGTGGTCCGAGTGCTCCCTACCAGTATTTTCTTTAATATTTTTTCCCTGTTTAAGATATTTACATAAGGGTTTGACCCTCATGTAAAAGTATAGTGAAAATAAATGTGGTCCAACTTCCGGCCCGCGGGCCAAATGTGGCTCACGCTAACTTAAAATGTGGGCCTCACAATATCCTGGAGGAAAATTAAAGGAAAACTCTTGATGGAAGATATTAAATAAATAGCTAATGATTGAAATAAAAATATTTATTTAAAAAGCTAATGATTTCATTTTATTATGCATTTATTTGATTAGTATAAATATATATTTATAATGCAAAGTTGTTTTATGAAAGTATGGGCGTGCATTTTTCATAGTATTTTTTAAGGGAAATTAATACATTCTTTTTTTTACAATAAAATTTGAAAGATTCTCCCAACCAAAAATATAATCTATGTACAAATACAAGTATAGAAATTAATTTTTATTAAGTGTTCTTTGTAGGCTTGTATTAAGTTTATGGGATTACCAAATATATCTTCGGCCGGCGTTGCAAACTGATAATCAGGTTCGGCCCTTGGGATTAAAAACGTTGGACCAACGTGGTGTGGATAGCTAATAACTTAAATCAGGACAATAGCTATATGCCTTCATAAAACCTAAAAGGAAAACTATACTGGGAAAGCTGGTGGTCTAGGGGTAAGGTGTCAGACTTCTGTGCTGGGGTCCGGGGTTCAATCCTTGGTCCTGGCACAGACTTATCTGATTGCCAAACCCTTCCTTCCTTCACCTCTGAAAAGACTTGTATGAATCACAACTTGTGAATGTGTGGATTGCCAGGCCTCCACCATGGTTCGGATACCACGTTAAACTGTAGGTCCTCCATTTCATCTCACAATCACCCTACTATCACACATTACGTGGTGCTAATAATAATACTAATACTAATAATAATAAACTACACTGTGTGAGTAGGATAATTTTGAGGAAATATATCCGCATTAATGTGGAGAGAGAACGATGAAATAATACTTACATAATGAATGTAGAACCCTCATCCACCCTAGTGCACCCAGCCGGTTTGTTTAACTCGGATATATCTGTGAATGCCGACCTTGTGCAATAGGATTCTAACTCCTTAGACGACTCGTCCATCTATGAGTGTATGTAGCCATAGAACAAAAGTTTGAATCCAGAGTTCAAGGTAAGATTATTTTATGTTTGGGTCTTACTATGCGTTCGGGTTATACGCTTATGTATTAATTATGCTAATGTTTTTAGGCATTAGGAAGGTATTATTTAGAGGAAGTGTACCAGCATTTGCGTTGAGAGAGAGATTGGAAAACTATTTTGGAAAAAAACCTTCTCAGTTTACCGGACCGAGATTCAAACATTGATCTACTCGTCATCGGCAGTCTAGTCTACTGCGATAGTAGCTTCTTAGACTATGTGGCCACTGAAGTAGGTGGTAAGATAATTATTTTGGGGGACAGGATATGGGGAATAAATCAAAACTATTTTGGTTAAGAAACGTAAACTAACTTGCCTTTTATTAGCATAATTTCTACTAACGTTAAGATAAGGATGTAGGCAACGCAAGTTAAGGATAGTATTTTTGAAGTTTGTGTATTAAAACTTTTTTTTGGTCAAAATAAATCAAATAATTCTCCATTAGAAACATAGTTTTTTTTTTCTCATTGTGACCTCAATATAGGCCTACCTTAATATATGTCAAGGGTGTTGTGAAATTATTTATTTAAAAAAAAGCTTTGTTTTGTTTCTACTAGAGCAATATTTTATTTATTTTGACAAAAAAAAGGTTTTGCTATAAAAACGGAAAAACACTGCCATTAATTTTCATTTCATGCATTCCCCTTTCTTAGACATGTTTTCTGTCACTCAAAACCAAATACTTCTACCCAGGCTCTTGGACCAAAGAGACAAATGAGAAAACTCTACAACATGTGACAATCATCTCTCAAGATTCTAAAATCATTAGTGCTTGCTGATTGGTAAACATTGATACATTTATAATCCCCTTTGAAAATAAATATATCCTTCCCTCACAAAAATTCCTGAGGAAAGGAAGAATTTTATTTGCCAAAATAAAATTATGTTTCATAAAGAAAGCATAACATGCGATTATAAATTATTTATTATAAAACTTAAGAACCTTCAAATACCGATAAGAACCATTACTAACCTAAAAAATATAAATCTATTCCGGTTCTGGTTCTTAAGGTGGGGTGCTAATGAGTGTGAGTTTAGGGCATAAGTTTTGTAGTTTTTACAGTATAAACATTTTTTGTCAAAAATCAAATCAAATAGTTCTTCTATAGAAACATATAGCTTAGTTTTCTGCACATGTTAATCTCAATAGTTCTTGAATATCTGTCAAGGGTGTCCTGGAATTTAATGACAACATTTGCTCTTTATTTAAAAAAAAATTGTCACCAAATGCCACTATGCTCTTGACAGATAGTCAAGAAATGTGCATGAAACTAAACACAATTTTTCTATAAAAGAAATATTTGATTTATTTTTGCCAAAAAATGTGAATGCTATAAAAACTACAAAATTAATGTGCTAAATAGCACCCCACCTTAAACAATTTACTTTATGTGTTCCTCTTCCGGTTACTTAAAAATAACTGTTAATTTTATTTATCAAATCTGGTTCCGGTTCGACTCTCTGCCATTAATGTAAATATGAGGAAAGCCCGGATGGGTAGCTAGACGCGGAACCTAGATGTATTAACCGAAAATTGGAGTACAGTCTTTAATGGGTTTGAATACCGTTTGCCCTTTGAGCAGATTCTCCATCTCGGGAGCGAAAAGTTGATAGATAAAGAGAAACGGGCAATAGAGGCAAGCATTATGCCATCAGTTTCTCTCCCCTCTCCCCCTTTTCCTCCTTCAGCAAATTTCCTCGCTCAAAACTTGCTTCCTAATCCCCCTAGCCCTTCGCCACCCAAAGTCCCCATCAGCTAGACTTAAGTCTACTATTTTCTCTTCTTTAGTTTGAATATAAGCGCCCTCCAAGTTAAATCCTACGAGATGGCATTCAATACGACCCCAAAGGAGGGGTTTTCGCCATGGAGGTTACAGTTATAGGAGAGATAGAAGAAGATCGTTTGGAAATAGGGTTTCAATCTTATTATTCTGATTTGTTCAAGTGAAATGTACGGTAGTCTTCCTTCCGTCCATTCATATATATATATATATAAAGTGCAGTAAACTCGAATTAACCATTGACAAAACGAAGCTTGAATAATTTTTTTTTCTTTCAATAACCTAACATTTCCTATTATCGCTAGTCACCTTCATAGAAGCAATCTTTCCTTTAGTAAGTTAGTAAAGAAGATGATGTGATTAGGTTTCATCACTGTTCGCGTTATTTTAGAGATTATAGTCGGTGCACGCGCATTCATATGAAATTAAATGATGACTCAATCAAAGTTACGGTGCTTGTATTGTCTTCTTATATAACAGGGGTCTGCAAAAGGTTAATCTCGTAGCAGGTTTCAGTCGATTGCTTAAGAAAACTATATCGTCACGAAAAGACAAGCCTATCTTTCATTATTCCACTATGGTGCAGTTTATAAAATAGGGCCATAGTGTAATCCGTCAAGGTAAGACTGCTACCTTTCTTGGTTCCACTATGGTGCAGATTGTAAGATAGGGCCATAGTGTAATCCGTCAAGGTAAAACTTCTACCTCTCAGGGTAAAAGGTGTGTACATTTTATTTATTTGATGTATTTTCTATAATAGCAGGGACATAAGTATTGGAGGAAATATTGACTTGAAGGATAAAATACAAGATGTTTAAACAAGAATTAAAATAAGAGTGAAGAAATGAAGGATGATCGCGGGACCTTAGATAAATGTAAATGTTGATCTGGGCCCCAAAAAGAGGGTTACCGATATAGAAGATCCGGTGGACCGTACAAACATAAGTTGACTTTAAAAGGGGCGCAGGTCCTACATTGTTATGGAAAATATGCTCCTGTGCACTACTTTAGTTTCTCGTTGTAAGGAACAAGACAAATTCATTACGAATTCGGATGGTTTTCTAAGATAAAGAAAGCTCGTGTTGATTAAAACAGTATTTTATAACCCGTATCGATGGAAATGGGCAATACACGTCAGGCTCGTGTAGCTTTGTTTACCAGACACGGGGGAGCTCGGGGTTAGAATCCAACCGGGTGTACTAAAGATTATTTTTCCCCTAAATTGTTTCCCACTGACTCTCCACACCAATGCGGATACATTTCCTTTAAATTCTCCCTTCCACATCCCTGCTTCATTAGTTTGATTAGCGTACGTATGGCTCGGATGAGTAGTAATACTTGCTTGAAAGAAAAATTCGTTACGTAATTCGAGGTAATTCGAAGAAAATTGTGTATTTTGTTGTTGGTTATTTAAACTTATTCCTAATTTCAACCCGTAAAACATTTTTCGTGTTTTTGGTAGCACTGAATTGACTCTAAAAAGACTTATATGTTTGAATGTCCCAAATTAGGAAAAGTCTTAGAAAGGTGATTGAACAACGCTTACAATTGATGCCTCAAGTGTTATCAATCATTATATAACTTGAGTTTTTTAAAAACGAAACTGTACGTTTAATATCAAGATTGGTAAATAATTAACCCTTTACGGCAGTTGAATGATCAAAGGCGTCCCTTTCGCCCTAGACTGGACTTCCGATGATGGGGAGATAGGGGTTTGAACCCCAGCTGTATGTACCGAGGGAGTTTTTTTCTCCTAAAATTGTTTTTCACTATTACTCCTTGCAAAAAATGGGTACACTTTCTTTAAATTAACCCTTTATCATCCCGACCTTAACACATTAGCGTAACACATATGCATGTCGCCCGAATGGGTAGTAAGACACGCTGCTAATAAAAAACAGTTTCAGTCTATCCTAGCAACATTTCATTATTCGACACAGAAAACAAGCCTTAATTAGCGTGGATATTGGATGGAAAATCGCTTGGGGACACCCCAAAGATTTGTACCTCGACTTCCCTGTCATTGGTAGTCCAGGATATATTTATTGCGTACTCAACGTCTTAGACCATGCTACCAGTGGTACAATGGTTTGTATCGTCACTCTATCCCTCTCTCTTTCTTTATATATATCAGTTTTGGTCCGAGACCTTAGCTCAGTTGGTAGCGTGTTTGTCTATTGAGACAAGGGTCCCGGGTTCGATTTCTGACAAGGACAATAAACTATTATTGGTGAAATGTGGGTTAACCCTTCCACGGTGTTGAATTAACGTCCGGGGACTGGATGTTGTGTCTGTTCTAGATTTAAGGTGGTTTATAAATATTGTGGTAATATAATCAGTCGGTTTATAAAGCGCATTAAATACCTTAAATAAATGATTTAAAAAAATAGATTGGTTTTGAGCCTAATATCTGTTTGAATCAAACAATGAGAATACAATAGCCTTATGTAACTTCATTTGGATATTTATGAATGAAAGCTTGGTATCTCAATAAATTAAATTTCGAATTTTGGAATCTTTAAAGAAGTACAAATTAGGTTAAAGTGAAAATATTCTAAATTAAGTTTAAAGAAAGTTGTCACTGACAAATGATATTTTGTCTGTCATAACTATTATGTCATAAACAACAAATTTAACACTTCTTTTATTAAATTAATAACAAACTATACCGATTTCGTTGGCCGCATAATCTAAGGCGCCTTTCTCCATATCAATAGATTAGGTTGCCGATGACAGGGAAATTGGAGCCCTAATACATGTCGGGTATAATGAGGGTATTTTTTCTTAAATGGTTTTTCAATTTCCCTCCCCACAATGCATGTAATCTTCCTCTAAATACAACTTTCCTCATCTCTGACTCATTAGCGTAATTAGTATGTATGCGTATAAGAATCACACGTATTAAGACGCAATAACATAAAGAAAAATGGTTATTTTTTTTGTGATTTTCTTATCCTCCAACCAAACAAGTCAATTTTTATTTATTTTATCTATTAGGCCTACTTAAAATTGTCATTTGAGTTCAAGGTCTTCATAATTATTGTATTTGAGATGATTTTTTGAGATTTTTAAGAATCTCGAATCTATTTGAGGTATTCGAAGACTTAAGGAATCGAGCCATTTCTAATTTTTGTTTTGTTTTATATGTGCGCATGACCCTAGCACACCTCTGGGAATACCCGCAATTCAATTAATTTTTTTCAAAGTCTATTAGACATGAGGTTTATTAGTGACTTAACTTAAGGAGTATGAATCAGAGGGTTGTCTCATAAATAAAGTGGGGGAAGGATGGAAAGTCACAATTGGTGGAAAACAGCACCAGGTGTTTATACGTTCGTGATTCAAACCGCAGTCCTGCCGTCATCGAACGAACCAGTCTATTGAGAGCTTGACGCCTTAAACAACGCAACCACAACTACGAGTTTAGTCAAATCGAAATAAGCCTCTTACACACACACAAATCTCACTAAAATCTCTTCACAGAACATGAAAATATTTTCACTTAAGGTGGGAATGTTAGGAATACGAGTTAAGGACCATTTTTATATCAAATTACTTTTTTGCTACAAATAAAAAATATATTGCTCCAGTATAAACATATTACGGTTATAGCCACATAGAAATAACATATTCTTCAAATTGAAAATTGACACCTTAACACGGGAATTGAAACCTATAGCCGATAATTTATTCACGTCCATCACAGACTCTGCCTTAAAATATGAGTGGAGAATGGTCCTGGTAATTAGACGATTCCTGGATAGCTCAGTGGTTAGAGCATTGAAGTACTAAATCAAGATTCCCGGGTTGATTCCCGTGTTCAGTGCCATTTTCTAATTTAAAGAATATTCAAGAATTGTTGATATCACTACGCGAAGAAAATTAAACTCATGTTTTAACTAAAACATTATTTTATGTATTTGGACCAAAACAAAAAGTTTTACCATAAGTGCAATTTCTCTGCAGTTATTAAGTTGCATTCTCCACATTTATTTACTACCGCGTCTTACTTGCTCAGGTTATACGCATACGTAGGCCTACTAATTACGCCAGTTAGATAAGGATGATGAAGGTTTAATTTCGAGGAAATATTCTAGCATTTGCGTGGAGGGAGAGTGGAAAACAATTGAGGAAAACCCTCCTCATTATGCCCGACCGGTATTTGAACCTTTATCTCGCTGTCATCGGCAGTCTAGTCCAACACTTAGACCATGCTGCCACTGAGTCAGGTTGCTCCCTATACACTCCCACCTTAACTATTGATTGTCTGGATAAACATTTCAAAATACGGTGTATAACCCAGTTGTGGGTGCATTGTCTAAACACAAGCGTCACAATTCGTCCGGGTATGATAACGGAAGGCGAGTGAAAAGTATACCCGCCTCGGCCCCTCTTCTCATTGATTAGAACTCTGTATTACACACATCATCCCCTTTCCCCCACCTCCTCTTTTTTCTATTCAACCCTGGCTAGAAGCGTATATAGACAGTCAGACATATAGACTTAGATTTTTTATTTGTGACCCACATCTATAGTAATACTGGTTGTAGTTCCAATGCAACCAGCTAGAGCGTCTCTATTCACACCTACACAAACACCCCCCTTCCCCTCTATCTCTTTCCCCCCTCCCTCTTTCATCGAGAGTATTGTTTGCCCACAAAACAAATGAAAGTCGAGAAGCGTCCGTCGGCGGCGCGGGTTGTGTTGGTTTGCCGGCGGCGGAATGGGTGGAGGGGAGGTCCCATAACCACCTCACTCCCCAACCTCACTCAAACTGCCTTCTTTCTATCTATATCTCTGGGTCGATGGATGATTGTCTCTCTCTTTTTGTGTGTCTCTATCTTTATTGTGCATTCTCTTCTTCAATCGAAATGCAATCACTCTAAACAATACGTTTAGTACTGAGGCCATGATTACATTTAGGCTGAAGAGCAGAACTCGTAGTTTTGAAGAAATATATATTTTTTGTAGACCCATACTTAATTTTTTTAATTAGTATGTGTAAGCTCTATAATATGTCTATTAGCGATTTAATATGAGGTAATAAAATGCAGATGTAGAATTTTAAGGAAGATGAGATAAAGAAGATGAGAAATCTAAATATAAACCTTGTCTTTACATTTATAGGCCTATCTCACCAGGTATCGAACCTCATTTCATCAGAGTCTAGGATAACATATTGTTACACGTTTTTTAAAAATTATTTCTTGGTAGTAGATACATTGTTTGTTTGAAGAAGAATGTAAAATAGATGAGCGATAGTTTGAAGTCGAAGTACAGTGTTTAGCTAAATAAAATTAAAAGAGTTAAACAGGAGATGAACCAATCCAAAATTACTGTTGATTCACATTCTTGCCAAAAATCTTTGTATCTAACTGTGCACTTCACAGTGTCAGCGACGTGGTGTTTGACTGTTGTGCGCGTGCGCACATAGGAGGGGTGTGTGGAGGTAGGCGGGACTGCAAAGTAGAGGGAGCACTGTTGCTCTCGCAGTGCCGGCTCTGACGAGATAGCGTGATAGTGGAAGGAAGTTTTTTTTACTCAACGTGTTTTATGCTTAAAAATCGTGTACCATATTCTTGAATGTGATAAAGTGTAAAATAGTGTAGAATTAGATTATTATTCTACCTCCAGCTATTCTATTCGATAAAAATTTTTTCGGTTCTTTTATTTAACAGAAAGACTAAATGCGCTTGCAGTACTTTCAATGGAGAAAAATTTCCTCAATTGTAATCCACAGATCAAGGAGAAAATTATATAACTTACTGTGCAAATTAAAACAAAACGAATGGATTTCATTTTTAAATGAATGAATCACGCTTTAACTGTAACAATTTCAGTTAAATTAATTAAAAAGGGGTTGGTTTTTTTGTTAAGATTTTCTCAAGTTCCTGAATAAATTTTCTTTTTATACATGCATTTTTCCTTTTACACAATTTTAAAACAAAGGCTAGAAATTTTCTGGAGCAGCACCTCCACTAATTTTAGCTACAATTCGCCACTAGCTCCCTACGGATTACGGTATATTTGGTAGTTTTGTAATGCATTGAAAGCACAAAATAGGTCCTATATTAATAAAATTATTATGTAGCAGGGACCAGGTTGGCTGTTCCTTATTAGACACTTTCGAAATACACAATGGGTTGAAACAAGGAGGTATACTTTCCCTGTTAGCACACTCTAAGGCTAGATTAAAACCTATTAGGGTAATGCAAGTTAGTAGGGAAAGATGGACATCAAACGGTACAATGCAGATTTGCATTGTTGGGAGATAGTAAGGAAGGTGTGGAAAGAAATGAATACATTTTATTAGAAGCTAGTAGGGAAATAAGTTTGTAAGTGAACGCTAAAAATACTAAGTATATGATAACACAGACAACACAGATTGGGGACGATAATTTAAAGATTACTTCCAGCAACATACCATTTTATATGGTTAATGTGTTTAAATATTTAGGAACAATTTTAATCAGCAATAACGATATTAGATGGAAATTAGGAAAAGACTACAGTCGGAAAATGCATGCTAATACTCGGTCAGTAAGCTGTTGACATCTCGTCTGCTGTCAAGGAATGTAACACTGAGAATATATAAAAAAAAACTATTGTTCTTTATGAGTGTGAAACGTGGTATCTTACATTACATTACGAAAACAAATTAAGAGTGTTCGAAAACAAGGTGTCTAAGAAGATATTTGGTCCAAAAAGAGATGAAGATACAAGATAGTGGAGGAGGCTTTTTTTTTAATGTTTAGGTTCATACCCTATACTCATTACAAGAAATCAGAAATGGTAAATTCGATTCCTCGATTCTGCGATACCTATCGATTCTTAAGGGTATCGAGAGGATCAAGAATCGAGAAAATATCTTGAATCTTGATGCCTTGATTCTTAAAGATACGTGCAAATGGTCGTGAATGCTTTATTAAGAGATTAATGAATATCAAATATTAAAGGTCATTTGTAAAGTATTTTTTCATTAACTATTCCATATATATGAATAATAAAACTTATTAAAGCATTGATTAGATTTAAAAAGCTAAAAAATTGATGTTTTACTCCAATTTGTAAACATATTTACCGTGGTAGCTTAATGTATTCTATAAAAAACACAAATAAACCTCCATACTAACAGATACCAACCCTGTGTTAAGAAATATATTACGATTGCTTTGCAAATTTACTGTTATAAATTAAATAATAATATAGGTAGAGTTTATTTCAAAACTTTAAAGCCAAAATTAAAATCATGATCGTAATTTATAAAGGCAAAAATGTTTTAAAAGTCTAATATTTAATAGACGTTTACCGAAAATTCCAGAATAAAATCAAATTGTTAAAAAAAGGCTCACCTATCTCGGCAGCCATATAGGCTTCTATTAAAATAAACCAATATGTCGGTTCCCACTTCACTTCAGGCCTATTCCAGTAAGAATCGAGTATCGAAGAATCGAGGTAAAAATTTAAGAATTGAAATCTAGAATCGGAATCGAAAAACTGGTATCGTCTCATCTCTACTAGAAATTATTAGGATGATCAAGTCTCATAGATTATGGTGGGCAGGGCATGTGGGGTGAATGGGAGACTATACAACCATATTTAGGGTACTGACCCAATTGGAAGAGACGTAGATGGGAGGATAACACTAGGATGGAATTGAAAGAAATAGGGTGTAATGAGCTGGACTTGTTTCAATTACTAAAGTACTTTTGAATTAACTTTTGTAATTTTTTGTATAAAATATGACAAGACGTGTCTTTATCACAACTTGTGAATGTGGGGAATGCCAGGCCTCCCAACGTGGTTCGGATTCCACGTTAAACTGTAGGTCCTCCATTTCATTTCACAATCGCTCTACCATTACACATTAGCGAAAGTGCGTATAACCCGTGCGTAAGACGCGGTGCTAATAATAATATTGTATAAAGGGGATGAGGAAATGAGAATTTTAAAGGAAATATATTAACATTGGCATGTAGGGAGAGTGGTAAACCATTTTGGTTAAAACACTTTCGATAAACCCGACCAATATTCACACCTTGATTTCGTAATCAGTGATCCAGTCTTAACACGAGGGTGACGCGTTATAACATGTTATCAGTGATGTGGGCAGGGATATATGAAAAATGAAGATTCATTCAAGATCTTGATGTTGAAAACTTTCACATTTACAATACTTTCTCTCATTGAGAAAGTTTTTTTTAAGAGAGAAAAATACTTCATATCAAGAGACACACTCAATCTTCTACTAAATGACCTCCTTTTTGTCTTCCAGTTCATTAAGTAATGTTCTTCTCCCACCACTGTTTCGTTGAGCGCTTGCGCTTTTCCATTCGACCCCTCTACCCCCTTTCCCTTACAACCCCACCTCAAGAACACACCCTACTTGCCCCCACACTCCCCTATAAAACAGAAAGGAGACAACGTCCAATAAAGGAAAGACAAATATGGCTGTGGCCCCAAGGCGTCGCATTGTGCTCACTAGCGCACCCTCCCAAGAAACCGCGCGGACCGACGTCGACCGACGTCGTAGAGGGGAAGAGAAGAAGAAGTCGTGACTGGCGTACAAAGGTGGACGCGCTGGTTCCCAACAAAGGACAATCCCCGTGGTAGAGTGGCTGGGGAGACAGACCAGCTAAACGTCTCTACACATCTGTGTATCACCGCTGAAGGAACCGCAGGTCTCACGAAGGAAAAGATTTATGTTCGTTCTCTCTCTAGGTTAACTGTTGCCAAATCTCCTTGCTTTCAGCTATGCAGGAAGGTGGTGTGCTGGAGTTAGAAGGCAACATCGACGAACCAACGATGCAAAATTTATCTTATATTTAAGAGTGTTGACCACATGAAAACAAGAGAACGACAAAGCTGTTTACCAATTGTAACCATACAGTTCCCTCAGAGATAATATCCAGTGTAGGTTGAAATCTTAAATCAGTCGGTATTGTTTTTTTTTAAATCCAAGTTAATGACCTCAAAGGTCTCGGGTTCAATCCCGGGAAAAAGTAGGTTGAAAAGGTAGCCTATATTTTTGAAAGAGGGATTGCTCTCAATCATAAGATTTTTTTTTAGTAAAATTTTTACATCTAGCGCCAAGATGATTAACGGCTTAATTTCTCCGAGAAGGATAAGGAAGGGGGTTTATAGACGAAAGGGGGTGGGTAAATCACCCTCAGTGCTCCCAGATGAGATTCAAACCTTGTCTTACTCGTCACCAGAAATCCTGAATAGATTAGACCAACGCCTTGGTCCACGTTTAGAGCGGTAAGGACAGACCTCCTAGGTGTCCAAGCCGGGCCCGGTACCAGAGACAAGTGTGCTCCCCTCCCCCCTTCTTTTTGTACCCCTAGACTTCAGTGGTGGTAGAGCCTTATTTTTTCAAGGAGCCAATTAGGAAAACAAAAGTGGTTTCGAGCCCCAAACGAAAGAGGGACCTGGGAACCCTCCTTCGGAAAATGTTTTAAAATTCTATGCACCTAGATGTTATTTCGAGTGCTCCTCCTCCAGAAAATGTCAAACAAATTTGAATGTTCCTAGAAGCTATTTAGAGCAATCTTCGCCTGAATTTTTTTGGAAAATTAGATGTTTATCTTAGAACTATTTGAAGTGTCGCTTCACCGGCAATGTTTTTTTTTTTTAATTTGGACGCCTCTAAAAGCTATTTGGAGGTTGATACAAGGCCATTTTCAGCCTAATATTTGAAAATATCAGAGGGGAGTGTTACATAACATAGAGCGACGATTTTATGCCAGGGAATGGGAACCTTTATTCCAGTCGGGTGTGGGGGGCAGCGAAGGGCTATTTATATAACGGTAAATGCACCCTATTATACTACCACTGATAGACTAAATTTCTTAAAACAATTTTGTCACTTCTTTAAAACATACACAAAGAACACAAATTAATACGTAGCTGAAATTCTATGAGCATGATGAATAAATTGTTTGTCTTGTATCTACAATCGTAAAATTGAATTGCCTAAAAAAAATGTGTTTTCCGCATAACTTTTAAACAGTACCACTTCCACTCCCTCTACTCCGAGGGCCCCGGTTGACCCCCGGTGCAAATAGCTCCCAATAATACCCGCTTCGGTGGCCGCATGTTCTAAGGCGCTACTCTCACCATAGACTAGATTACCGATGATGGGGAGATTGAGGTTCAAATCTTGATTGGGCGTACTGAGGTTTTTTCCCCCAATAGGGGTTTTCATTCTCTAACCATGCAAATGCGGGTACACTTTCTCTTAAATATAACATTTCTAATCCCTAAAAACCATTAGCGTAACTAGTACATAGGCGTGTAACCTGAATGGGTAGTAAGACGCGGGGCTAAAAAAAGTTTCCATTAATGTTGGTTGACCTCCATCACTAAAACTTTAGGAGTCACTTCTCTACTGTAACCAGTCTCACTTATCACAGTAAGATCAATCAGTGAGCAAGACCTCGCTGCTGAAAGAGAAGAAACACACATTGAAAAAAAATCATATAAATATGTTTATCATGAGTTCACACATTCAGTACCGTATCAAAGACATAAATAGGTATATCTTCTTTAGAAAATATATTCTGGTTGAGGATAAACTTCTAATTGTTTTATAGCCATCTCCTCCCCTCGTTTACATGCGCGGGCGTGAGTAGAAGAAGGGGAGCTATTGATGATTATATCTCCCCTTATTTCCACCCCTCTCTGCCTTGTTCAGGGGAGACAATAGTTGGCAGTAATCTAGTATTTGTGTACCGAGAGGGGGGATTGTCATCGCCTCTCATGCACTGATAGAAGGGTGGTTTGATCGTTGACCCACGCATCAACCCTTAATTCAAGGGATGATTACATTTTATCAGTGTTTCTAACAAACATATCACCTGGAATATAAAATCGTGCTTTGCGTCTTTCTATATATCCGTCCGGGCTATCCGCCTGTGTACAATTGTCAAAAAGCGGATTCACAGAATGGATATTAAGTCATTGAGCGTGGAGTAATGTGTTTGATATAATCATAAGTCTCACACTTTCTACCCCTAGGTAGCCTACCCACTCCTCAGAAAAACAACATATTATTTGAATAAGTATAACTATGAAACATTCTTCAGATATACATTTTGAACAAAATTGTTTCAGCCACTTTTAAAATAAATTACAAAATTTCAAGAATCACTCATCAGTAAAATACAATCAAATAATATTTGTCTGTACATTGTTATTTACCATGTTGACGCTCCCCAAATGCCCGCTTTTAACAAAATCATCACAGCCATTTTAGAAAATTTTCCAATTTTGAAAGCTCATTAATTTGTACACTATCCTTGAACCAATAATTTTTTTTAAGTAGGCCTATACAGTAATTTATGTATCTTGTAAAACAATCTTAATAAACTTACATACATTTTAAACAAAATCGTTTGAACCATTTTCGAAAATTTTCTATTTAAAAAAAAACAGTTTGCCGCAATTTTAAGACTAATTTTTCATAGTTCTAGGGAACATAAAACATCAATATACATTATAAGCTCAAGAGGGAAAATTGTTCACGGTTACAAAACTGTATCTGGTTGAGAGAGTAAGAAAGTGAGACCAGCTCTTCACGGTATGTTAAGGTGGGTGTGTAGGAGACGCACGCGAGAGGAGGTGAGTGCTTTTGCACTTTTTATATAAAAATACTTTATTGGTCAAAACAAATAAAATATTGCTCATCTAAGAACATAAGAGTTTAATTTTCTTCACATGGTGAGCCTAAAATATTTCTTGAATATCTGTCAAGGGTGTACTGGAATTTAGTCACAATTTTTTCTCTTCATTTGAAAAGTTTGTCATTTAATCTCGTTATTCTCATGACAGATATTCAACAACTGTTGATATCACCATGTGAAGAAAATTAAACGCTATGTTTATATAAAAGCAGTATTTGATTTATTTTGGCAAAACAACAAACAAATATTTTGCTATAAAAACCGTAAAAATACTGCCCCTTTTACCCGCCTCGGTGGCATAGTTGGCTAACGCGCTAGACGTGTTGAGCTCGACTGACAAGGCCGGGAAGATCGAGGTTCAAATCTAGGCCGGGTGAACTGGAGGTTTTTTTCCTAAATGGTTTTCCACTCTCCCTCCACTCAAATGCGGGTTCACTTCCTCTAAATTCAACCTTCCTAATTCATTAGCGTACTTAAGCGTATAGTACGGACGGGTAGTGAGACGTGTTGCTTAATAAACCATAAACAATCTGCCCCTTTTCTCGCGTCCCCTACATCCACACCTTAAGCTAGGCAACATGGATCAGCTAGCCCCCCCTCGTGACAACCTTCCTCGCCCCTCGTACGTATTACAGTGTTGACACGTTATCCCACTCACATTTCCCTGACGTGCACGCAGCAACGGGAAATTGACTGTGGTGACGGCACTTCCTATATCCGGTTCGATAGAATTCTTTTAACGTTTGTTGGCCTGTTATTCGCACGCCTAAACGAGATACCAGTTTTGTCTACTAAACTAGAGCCTAAATAAAACAAAGTCACAAAAATACACTTGATTAATCATCCATAATGTGTTACCCCTTTCACTCAATAGACTATTAACAAAATCATTGAATGATACATGAGAAATGTAGGAAAGTCCCACTACATACCTTTTCAAGAACAACAACTTTCGTATCTCAAAGTAGATAAGGAACCCAGTAAATAATGTTCTTAAAAAATAATTGTAAATATGACAGAGGCCTCTCTAAAGTGAATTAGAAAGATATCTCTATTGTCTAACAGATGGAATGATTAATAAAAGGTAGACCTGGTGGTCTAGGGGTAAGGTGTTGGACTCCTGTGCTGGGGGTCCGGGGTTCAATCCTTTGTCCCGGCACAAATTTATCTGATTTCCAAACCCTTCCTTCACCTCTGACAAGACGTGTATTAATCACAACTTGTGAATGTGTTGAATGCCAGGCCTCTACCGTGGTTCGGATTCCATGTTAAACTGTAGGTCCTCCATTTCATATCACATCCACCCTACCATTACACATTGGCGTAAGTCCGTGTAGCCCGAACGGGTAATAAGACGTGGTGCTAATAATAATAATAATAATAATAATAATAATATTAATAACATAAATATAATTTGAGATAAAACTGGATTTTCCTCCTTCTCCTCCACCCCTTTAACCCTTCACTTGTAAACGAGATTAACTTATTTATTAATTTATTTATTACCATATAGAATATTATTAAAATCCGTAGGCATCTGCCGATTGAGCTAGAGGTAAAACTCTCAATTCCCCATATTGGACTGAAAATATATATTAGATCTAGATGTTGATTAAATTTAGTCTCCCCCTTTCACAGAGATGACCAGTATCTGGGTCTCTCCTAGTATTAAACTAGTTTTTAAGTCATGTTCAGATATAATTATAATAGCAGTTGGTTCAGAAAGCGCAGTTAAATACCCCAAAATAATAGAAATTGTATATATAGTTATGTATCTTATATCCAAATAAAAGTAGAATCACCTTATTTTAAAATTTATTTGTAATATAATGATTCAAAATCTGTTTATAGCTGGTTAGTAACCATAAAAAAAAGCTCCATGGCCTCAGCCACCTTCAACTGACTGACCACCGTCTGCTGGTGAAGGTAGTGCCAACTTCTGCTGATGGAGGGGTGTCATGTGGTCAGCAAAACAAACCCTCTAGCCGTTAATCTCAGTTTTCTAGACCGGAGCCGATACTTCTTTATTCAAGTAGCTCCTAATTTGTCTTCGCGAGGATGAGTTTAACCCCATCCCAGACCCGTTGTTTCACTGAAAATTCTGGAAGTGTCGGTGATCGAGCCCGGGACCTCTGGATCTGTACTAAATATCTCAGACCTGGATAGTTATCATAGTACTAATAAAGGATGTAGGCCTACACTGCCATCGGTGGGTAAACTGACTAAATGTAACGCTCATTCAATATGGTTTGATGATGACGTTGAGGTCGGTGTTCGAATTCCGGCTGAGTGTAGTAAGAGTATTTTCCCTTAAATGGTTTCCTACTTTCCCTTGACGTAAATTCTGGGATATTTCCTCTAAAATTATTCCCTCCTACCTATCCCAATAGCGTATTTTTATATTTGCGTATAACCCGAACGGGACGCGGTGAAAATAAAATAAAATAAATTTGTTTTATGAGCACAGCCACTTAAACTAGGGTACTGAAATTACCAGGCCCTAAATACATGCACCAATGCCTACATCGTCTAATACGTCAGTCCCACAATATACTGGATTTCTGGCAACAAGGAGTTTGATATTCGATCCTCGACCGGGCGTACTTATATATTACAGTGGTTTTTTCCCACCACTTCTGAACACAAATGTGGGTGCACATCCTGTGAGTTATCCTACCTACTGAATTGTCTTTGGTAACCTAGGAATTGAATGAACCAATAAAAAAAACATTAATTTTGTTTTTCCACACATTTAATAGAAGGCAGTTTAGTTTACAATATTTCTAAACATTAATAAATTATTACAAATTGTACGAAACAATATGATTAATAAACGTTTAAATAAATTCATTGATAAAAATATATATGATTAATTTAATTTTTTAATTCATACATGTATAATATCTTAAATGGTTTTTTAATTACTTGAATTTAAACAAAATTAGAGGTAGAGACTTGCATATTCTTAACTTTTCATTTCTTTCAATGGTCGCACTCCATTATAAACTAGACACCTTACGGTAGCATTATGTTTGCTCTTTTTAATTCTTTTCCTCAGTTCTACTCTTATCTCACCCTCCGTGCTATTCCTTCCTTATCTCTTCCCATTATTCCCCCTCCTTCTTTGTTCGTGCCTTCCCCTACTTCATCTCGACCAGACACGTACAGCCAACATAACTTACATCCCCTTCAGCCATTACTTCCCGCACTAAAATATTATATTTCCCTTTTTTATCTTTCCTCTCTTTGTTCATCTTATCTTCTCCTTCTTCATTTCCTGACCGCCATTTTCTTTCCATGCTATCGTCCGTTCCTTCGCAATTAATAGCGTTGTACGTACATGTTTTATTTTCTTAATCTTGATTATAAATACCGATATGATTGTATAAAGGACTTATTATTAATAAATTGTAATTGTATTTATTCCCACCGTGTCTTACTACCCGTTCAGGCTATCCGCATTTAATTACACTAATGGGATAGGCATGAGGTAGGTAGAGTTTAAAGGATGTGTTCTCGTATTTGTGTGATGGGAAAGGGAGAAACAATTTAGGGGAAATAAAACGTGCTTAGTATATTCCAACCAGGATTAGAACCCCGACCTCTTCATCACCAGCAGACCAGACTCAATGAGACTGTTTAGTCTACGTGCCCACCGGTACAGGAGGATAGTAATTCACTCGTTAAGATAGGGATGTAGGGGACGCGAGATAAGGACAGTATTTTTGCACTTTTTATATCCCACTTTTTTCGATCAAAATAAATATATTATTGCTCCACTATAAACATACAGTTTAATTTTCTTCACATGGTGATATCAACATTTGTTAAAAATTAGACACGGGTGTTCTGGAATTTAATGACAACTTTTTCTTTTAATTCAAAATGTTTATCATCTAATGCAGTTATAGTCAAAAGCAATTTTCGCCCTCATTCGGTTGAAAACGTTTAAAAATAAAAGTATTGAACAACTTCTTAAATAATCCGGGATTTTTAAACGTTTGTAACGCTCAGTGCTTTAAAATGTAGCGCCATCATGTTTTGTTTTCGGAGTGAACAAGCAATTTCCTTAAAGATATAGTTACCTTGTCATTCGTTGTGTTTAATGGTTACGGCACATCCCGTCATGGGTACACATCTATACAAATGGGTATACATAAAGTAGTTCCAACACGTAACATAGACGCAATAGACCTAAATATTCTATAATGAGTTGGTGACCTGGCGGTCTAGGGGTAAGGTGTCAGACTTCTATGCTGGCGGCCGGGGTTCAATCCTCGGTCCCAGCATAGATTTATCTGATTACCAAACCCTTCCTTCACCTCTGACAATACATCTTGTGAATGTGAGGAATGCCAGGCCTCCACCGTGGTTCGGATTCCACGTTAAACTGTAGGTCCTCCATTTCATCTCACAATCACCCTACCATTGCACATTAGCGTAAGAGCGTATAACCCGAACGGGTAGTAAGACGCGGTGCTTATAATAATAATAATAATAATAATAATAATATAATGAGTTTAAATCATTATACATTTCAGTGTTTAAATATACATGAAAATATTATTATTATTACAACTACTATGCAGCAGTTGAAATTATTATTTGATAAAAAACATATTTTCCTATATTAAAATTTTGATACCGATAGTTGATGTTACCGTACTAGTATCGAAAGAAAAGTATCGATATCGATATTTTTCTTCCTATACTTTAAATTAATATAGTATCGATACTATTCTTTCGACACCACATCCCTACTTGCATCATATCTCTGATAAGGAAACAGAGTATTGTTTGTGCAACCAGCCTTTGGTATAATTTCATACCTTACAGTTGCTTTACTTGAGTGGTATAAAAGGTAGCTCACCCGATGATACAAGATAAAGCATTTCAAAGCCAGTTGTGGCTTTATTATCAATCGCACCCGTTTGTCTTGACTTGCACGTGCAAGAAGTATTGTGTTTCTGGATATTCTTGGTTTAGGCATAAAACAATGAAAATGTACGGATACGTAATTTCATCCAAATCACAGAAGTAATATTTTTAAAGTTTACAAAATAAAGATAAATAAAATAAAATGAATATATACCTATATGTAGTTAAATAATTTTATATTAAAACAATTTAGTGCAATTTATTTTACTAAATATATCCACGAACCGTTGTCCTAGACCAAGGTTGACGAACCTTGTCTAGGGTGAGAGCCTAATTTGATGATCATTTTCAGAGAAACAATTTCGCGTGACTTTGGGAATTTCGACCACCAAAATGGAATATTGGATTCTTTCACCATTTAATAATTAGTATAGAAATAATATTATCCACTTTGGTGGTCGAATGTTTGTATATCTGCGTATAATCATCTAGCAAAAATAAAAAAGTAGGCCTATTTTTTATACGCATATATGGACCTCTTAGGGGAGTCCATACAATTTTGGGGAGGGTTTGAATCTTTGTCCAGATGCCCACTTTTCACACCCTTGCCAACAATGTATTATTATTATTGTTATTATTTAACGTGCACTTTATGAACTAACTGATTATATCAGCACACTAGAATTTCTACGAGCGAGAGCGAAAGGACCTACCAATTTTGCCGGGGAAGGTATTTTCACATTACTTTCAGGGTTCTTTTACATGCCATAATCGACATAGGACTGACGGTTTTACTTCCCCTCCAAAGGAAGTTGTACTATTGATTTTCATCACCGAAGAAAAATCTGTCTATCCCGACTGGGTTTGAACCCACGAAGAAAAATCTGTCTATCCCGACTGGGTTTGAACCCACGAATATTGGGTCCTGAGGTGAGCACTTTACCCCAAGATCATCGTGGCCAAATTAAATGTGGAGTCTGGAGACTCAGTCGATAAAGTATCTTATACCATTTTTCGATCATGGATACATTAATCCTGAAGAAATTTTTAAGAACAAATATTAATATTCTCCCAAAAAATAAGCATATAGTATTATTTGTCGTGTCAAATACACCCCAGATACACATTTTAAAAGAAATTCTTAGAAACATTATATATATAAAAGTAGTCAATAAACAACCCTTACAAAAAAAATACTATTTTATAATTTAAATATTGTAACGTTATTTGCCACAATACCATGTATTTCCCTATATTTTTCTAATTTTTATAAATAGTTTTCAATTTATTTTTGTTTGAAATTATGCACTTCAATGTTTGGCCGCAATTTAACACGCTGTGTTACCGCCCTGACAAATAATACTATTTACAACCATTCAAAAATTAAAAGGACGGAAGAAAGAACTTCTAACATTGTTTTAAATAATTTAAATAAGGAATTTTGATCTAAGGAAGAACACTTACCTTTTATTAAACATATTAATTATACTTCTAAGAAGTTTGTTGACTCTTCTATTTATTTTCAATGTCGGCCATGATTTATTTCAAAGCATGCGCAGATCTGTCAAACAAGTGAAGGCGGGTCACGATTGTAAAAGAAGAAGAAAAGAAAAAAATGAGATGTAAATAACTCCAAACTAACGCGCATTTCAATTCTGACAAATAGAAATAAGGGTTTAATGCCTTTAGGAAACATTGTTCATATTCATTGACATACATTTCAATCCTTATATTAAATTTGCATTTTTATTTTATATTCATCTCTAGTCCATAGCCAACATTTTATCTTTTGTTCTAATATATTATTTTTCTCTTTGGACTTGGAAGAAAACAGAACGTTTTTAAATTTGATTCTTGGAACACTTTTTGAAGAAGATTAGGGTCTTCTTCCTCGGTGTCATTTTTAACATGGAGCAAAATCTGTGTAGCTCCTAACTAAATTTATCTTTAAAGTGGAACAATGGCTTTACAGTAAAGTGCAAGTACACAAATTGAACGTTAAGTGTATGGGAAAGAAATAGAGATTGTTTATTCCGTTAAATTATAGACGAGGGAAAATTAATAAAAGGAAACAAATTTCAGAAATTCATGCTGTTTAAACATGGACGAATTCATTGGTGAGATCAAGCCAAATATTCAAATTTAAATTAATATATATTTCGTTTTTATCAAGAAACCAGGATTTATGTAAAAACTTTCAGAAAAGACTAAATATATTCAGACTCTTTATCTATTCCAGATAATTAATTAATATCTTAGTTTATGTCTAAATATTAATTATATTGATTTTTTTCTTCTATTTACTCAACAATACTACTTTTTTTTATTTAACTCCAAGCTATAATTATATATTATATAAGTTCAGCCTATGTTATCTTTCTTTTACTTTAGTATTATATGTTCTAAGCTCCTAAATTCAACCACGTTCAGAGATTGTTATTTTAAGTGATACATTTTTGTTTAAGAATATAGGTAATACCATATATTTTATTTTTATTTTCTCAGATCGGAATTAACTACTTATTCGGAATTCTATAGGTAGGATTATGATGTGGTAAAAAAAAAGGGGGGGGGGAGACAATAATTAACCCGCAAAAGTTTCAATAATTTTCTTTATATATTTTTTGTTGTTGTCTAAACTAGTACATTTTATTTCAACAATCCATTTTATTTAGATTGTTAATGTTTTGTTTTAAATATTCTTTCAAGTTTCAACTCCTGTGGATATTTACAGCACACCATTGTTGTAGTGTCATCATTAACATTGTAATATCTTGAGAGAAAAAAGTTCTCGAGCACACCTAGTGGTATCGAGTATTAAAAGTGATCGTGCCTCCATATAAGTTAGCCGAAATAAAGGTATTTATTATTATTATTATTATTATTATTATTATTATTATTTTCTCCCAAATCCTAGGGGTGGCGCCCAACAAATACACAATTGTATTCATCTCAACGTTAACTTTCATTATAACATATTTGAAAGACACAACAGAAACTATACTATATTACACTATATATAAATATTTTTTCCACAATACCTTAAGAAAAAAATCGAGATTAATCTTCTTATTTATTGATATTTAATCTTTTTTATATGCCCGACGAATCGGCTTCGACTAGCTTTTAATATTTTTGTACAGTGCTGCCACACAGTAGAATAAAGTGCTACTGTTAGATTCCTATTAGTTTAACCAGAGGCCGCGAGGAGGTGTTGTCTGAAGTTTTGTTGAGACAAAGAAGGTATATTCAGGTCAAGTCACAAAAGTTATCTTTACCTGAATATTTTTTAACAGTTTTAGTCACAATGATCATTTAATTTTATTTGATACAAATTGTCTATCAATTACTCTTATAATTGTAAAAAAATCTTCTGGTTTTAGTGTAATTATTGGTGATATAAAGAGTTGACCAAAAATATCCCCAAAATATAATATAAAACTAAGGAACACAAAATAATTACGTAGACAAAACTTTAGATTAGAATAACCTAGATAAAATGAAACGCATCGAGGTTACTCTACTTTAGATAAACATCTAACGCACCTGTGGGTACATTTGAAAGCTATTAAAAAGGAAATTCATTCGAATTTTATAGGAAAGGCCTTACCTTACATTTAGAAAAGTGTCTAGATCTATTATAATATATTCATGCGTAAAGCTATTTGATCTGTAAATTTCAATTTTATAAGATATTATAAACTAACACTTATGATATAGTAACATTTTTTTAAATTTTGCCGTAAAAAATGTGTTTGTATTTCATAAAAGGCCCTTCCTATTAAAATTGTAGTATATATAAGTTATAATTTGCTTTAGTCGGTGACAGTGTCGTATCGTAGAGTGTTGCCAATATAAGCAGAGCTAGTTTAAAGTTTAAACTGTAAGTGTGGAATATTTTCATTACTTAGTAGAACCCTCATGGGCCACTATCAACGAGAATATATAGCCGTGTGAGGTTTGTAGAGCCGAGATTACGTTTGGTTGGTCAAATGGAGAGCAAGGGGGAAAAATAAAAATAATCGGTACAAGCACTACTTGCTCTGACAACACTCCACGACGACCAACCTCAATGGCCACATGGTCTAAAGCGTCACTCTCGTGTCATACTAGACTGGCGATGACAGGTAAATCGAGGCTTGAATCAACGTCGGGTCTACTTAAGTTTTTTTTCAAGTGTTTTTCCACTCTTTCTCCACGCAAATGTGGATACAATTCCTTTAAATTCAACCTTACTTATTCATAACTCACTAGCGTAATTAGTAAATTTGCGTATAGCCTGAACAGGTAGTAAGACGCGGTGGTAAAATAAAACATTGCTAGGAGAATATGTGGACTGATAGGGTTCTCGACGTCATAAAACAAGAACGGTTGAGGTCTATATATAAAAAAAAAAGTCTACAGCTGTAGATTTTCACAAAATCACAAAATCTAGATTCACTAAAGGGTTCAAATAGATGCACTGGTGCAACTTTGAAAGCTGTGCCTATATTCCTTTTCACTAATCAGAACAGGTTCAGTTTGAACCGTAGAAACATATCTCTTTTATTTTAACACATCACTTTTAAAAAAAATGCAAGTAGTGTCAAACCATCGTAATTCTTCAGAATACACTTAGTTAACTGTACTCCAATAATGATAGAATAATTAAAATAACATACGTATTTCATGAACATCAAAATATAGCAACAAACTGGGGAATATCACTCTAGATCTAAAGAGGTTTTGTGTTTCATTAGATACAAAGATGTTAATTACTAAAAATGGCGAGAAAGTGAATGGTTTTATAAATACTTTATTTGGGCAATGAAAGCCTTAAATTAATAATATAGATAAGTAAGTACTTTATAGTGAATAGTATTGTTGTTTCAAAAGCATCCGGAAATATGTAAACTCTAATTTAATAACTGTATTCCAAGCCAAAAGTTTAGTAATATTAAGTGTATTTTCTGGCATTTTCATTAGAGATTCTAATAAAGTAGCGTTGACTTTGTAAGTAGTCACATAGATTGGTAATAAAAAAAAGCGCAAATTATGATATCGTGATGACGTCACAGTATAGATATTGTCACTTTTTTTTTTATAGCGAATAGAGAAATTGAGCAAATAAATAAGTTGTATTTTAGGGGTGTATCTTGAGCTCAAAGTTGCAAACATTGGTTGAAAGTCATTAACGAGGACATAGTTATTATTTTATTAGTAATACTATATTTTCAATCAACAGTAACCGGCCCCCGTGGTGTAGTGGTCAGTGCACCTGGCTATGGGCTCAGGGGTCCCGGGCTCGATTCCCGGTTGGTACCTTGGTTATAGGTCAAAGTGCTTCTTCTAGTTTAAACTCCTTATACTCACTATCACCATCACCTCAGATCATCGGGACATGGAAAGAGCCTCCAATGAAAGGATGTATGATTAGTATATTTGGGTGTCCCCTGGGCTATGGTACATTAGTAGACTATGGCTTGAAGAATAGAAGAGAAAATTCAAATATATATCTCTCTGCGGCCAACATTTATAAGATTTTACTATATTATTTGTGTTATTCTATAAGTATTGATATTATATATCCAAAGTGACAGCTACAGATAATATGACTTGATGTATGAATATATTAAAATTAGTTTAGTAATTTTAGTAACTAACATCTTCTATTCTTCTTGCTATTAATTCTGAAGGGAAAAACCCCACAAAAAACTGACAAATTCGTCAAAGCTGTTTGTGCTCCACTATGGATTATTTTCTTAACATACGGATTTGTTATGAATTTTTACATTATTCGGTCTCAAATTGATCTTTCATAATTTTGTGTTTTTTTAAAGACATTTTCTACATTGCACACATCACATTGAAAGGGGATGCAAATAGACAAAAGCTAAAAACTCATCTCAATATTTGTAACGAACACACACAGCCCTTTACAATGAATTCGCCGTTAAACTATAAAACGCAATCACCATTAGTTTTCAGTGACAGAACAGCATTCTCGAGTAGCAACTAGCAGGAGCGGTTGGCAAGCGTGGCATTGTTTCCAGCAAAAAAATACAACCCCCCCCTCCATGGAGGACAACCTCTTTGTTCACCAGAATGACGCAACACAGCGCTAGCTGTCACACATTTACTTTCGGGCGGTAAACAATGTAGCACCGCGCCGGAGTCTGAACTGGTTTGAAAAAGGGGGGG
>CABFOV010000118.1:138058-175154 GCA_902141375.1 Timema poppense
CACAATCACCCTACCATTACACATTAGCGTAAGTGCGTATAACCCGAACGGGTAGTAAGACGCGGTGCTAATAATAATAATAATAATAATAATAATAATAATGCTTCAGTACAAAGAGTTTAATTTTCTTCACATGGTGGATGACCTAAACAGTTCTTGAATATTTGTTAAGGGTGTCCTGGAATTGAATAACAGCATTTTCTCTTTATTTAATAAGTTTGTCATCTAATGCTGCTAAGCTCATGACCCACAGGAAGCATTTTAGAGGTAATCTTTGGCGTGGAAAGAGAGTTGGAAACCATTTAGGAAAAACCACCCTCAGTAAATCCGACCGATATCTCAGCAAGTTCTCTTCGGTGGCTGAACGATGTGCAGACTAAACATTTATTTAAAATAATACGGTAAATTGATTAAAGGGAGGGAGGGAGGGTAAAATAAAGCCATTAAACGTCAGCAACCATTGATTTTAACAGACGTGACACGTTCCCATTTTATGGGCGCTTAGTGGATTTTTACGTCTTATAGCGCCCGAAGCGTACATACGAGACACATGATGTGAGTGTGTGACTATAAATCAAACAATTGCCACGCGCAATGACGGATGATACACCGCACGTTACAGACACATGTGACATGTGACGTGATTGGCTGGACACGCCGTGACATTGGTTCGCCATGCGTGGAGAGGTTTATGCGTGTGCGTAGAGGGTAAAGAGGGGCAAAGTTTTATGGGAAGGGGGCAGAGGGGAAGAGTGGAGGCAGATGCTAAGCGTATTATTTTTATTTTCTTCTTTGACCACACGCAACAATACCGGGTTAATTGACCGCCTGCTTGGGCTGAGCTGATGGCATTGTATCAAACACGAGAAAGCCACTTTGTCACACTTATTGATCTTATTGTTATTGTTATTGTCTGACGCCTTAGTTCAGTGGATAGGGCATCTGCCTACTGAACTATGTGTCCGGGGTTAGATTCATGGGATGTCCGAAAACTTTATCATTGGTGAAATATGGGCTTTCCTCTTTCACAGTGATGAATTAACGGCTGGATGTTGAGTCTGTTTTAGATTTAAGTTAGTTTATAAATCGCGCGTTGATATAATAAGTCTGTTCAGAAAGTGCACGTTAAATACCCTAAATAATAATAATAATGTTATTTGTGTAAAATAATCCTCCCTTACCTTAAAACAATTATTTAACTCAACCTAATTATATTTAACGGCCGGCATAAGTGGACATGTGGAATATATAAATGTTTTCCATCACGTCTAGCAACCTAACCGTTCCATCTGCATTTAATTACTGTACACCAAATTAAATAGGGATGAGGAAAGTAGAATTTAGAGGAAGTGTATTCACATTTGCTTGTAGGGAAATTATGAAAGCATTTTAGGAAAAAAATATCCTCACTACACCAGACCGGGATTCGAACCGTGATATTCCAGTCATAAAGCAAATCAAATTAGACGGGCTCGCAAACGCGGGGGAATTACAGCACTAGTGTTCACGTGGTCCAAGGTGTCAAGTTTTGTAATAAACTGAATTGCCAGTGACAGGGAGGTTAAGGTTCGAACCTCAGCTAGGTGTACTTGTTTGGAGCTAGGAAAAGGAGGAGGTGGGCGAATACGAGGGTATACATGTGCTGTCTCCCTGTAGGTCTCCTATCTCTAAATGTGGGTGCATTCCTTAAATAAATTCTTACAAATCCCTAAACCATTCCTTAAATAAATTCTTACAAATCCCTAAACCATCCCTTAAATGAAGTCGTTAAAAAATCTGCGTCACTTTCATGCTGATGACAATAAAACTGAGGTTATAATCTAAGTTGTNACCTACATAATTTCCCACTTTCTTTCAACGCAAATGTGGGTAGATTACCCCTAAAATTCTTTCTTCCTCATCCCTACCTCATTACAGTAAATTATCATATATGCGTATAATCTGAACAGGTAGTAAGACGTGGTGATAATTATACAAAACAAGAAAATTAATACTACTACTAATAATAATAATAATAATATTAATAATAATACTTAGCACCGCGTCTTACTACCCGTTTGGGCTATACGCTTAAGTACTGACTACATTAATGGATTAGGACTTGGGAGGGTTGAATATAGAGGAAGTGAACCGAAATTTGCGTGGGGGAGAGTGGAAAACCATTTCGGAAAAACCAGCCCCAGTTCACGCGAGTGAGATTCGAACCTTGATCTCCCCGTTCTCGGCATTCTAGCACAATATGAAACTAGCGCGTTAGCTGACTACACTACTGAGGCGGGTCAAAAAAAAGTAAATACTTTTCATGCACGAGGTCTAAAACTCCAGGAATGGATAGAGAAACACTTAAAATACTCCCCCCGCTTGACTATCGTTCGCCTCCATTTGATAATGCCCATTTTATTCGGGTGAATCCATTTGGGGTCGTCTTTTCGAAACTTGGACACTTGAATAAATGATATCTCTCGCAGGAGATCTTTCTACATTCTTTCCATACTACACGTCACTCAACTTGAATTTTTGTGTTGACGGGATCCTTTTAACTTGGTAGGAACCTTCTCCAGATTGCATCAGACTTCGTCGAAAAATACAGGTTACATTTTTATTTTATATGTTTTGTAACATTAGTTACATAATGGATTCAGAGGCTGAATAGGATAACTATTTCTAAATTAATTAATAGTGATTATAAACATCGTTCTTATGATAATAAAAACTTACCTCTGACCAACATCAGTGTACACGCGATCTAAATGTCAAGCAAGGGCGTAAAAAGGAAGGGGGTTGGGGCGTCTATATATACATACAAAACCTTTTATTGGCTAAAGCGATAGTTGCCTGCTGCCAAGGAATGTAAAACTCAGGATATATAAAACAATATTAATTATTATTATTATTTTAGCACCGCATCTTTCTAACCGTTCGGGCTATACGTCTAAGAAAACCAATTTAGGGTGTTCGAAAACAAGGTGTTTAGGAAGATATTTACTCCAAAAAGGGATTAGGCTAATGAGGAGTGGAGGAGGTTACATAATGATGAGTTAAATATCTTGTATTCATCACCAGACATTGTTAGAATAATCGAGTCTTGTAGATTACGTTGGACAGGACATGCAGCGTGAATGGGAGAATCTAGAACCTGGCTCAGTGTATTGACTGAAAAACCCAATGGGAAGAAACAATTGGGAATACTTAGACACAGATGGGAGGATAACATTATAATGGACCTGAAAGAGATATGGTGTAATGAGGTGGACTGGCTAGAACTAGCTCAAGATAGGTAGAGATGGCGTACTTATGTAAGTATGGCAATGAGCTTTCGATGACCCAATGACATACATAGATCAGGAGTCACCAATTATTTTTATAAGAGGTCCGTTTTAAAAACTTGGCGTGATTTCCGTGGTGCAGCAAACTTTAACAGTGACTCAAGGTCAAGCTCTACAAGCCTACACTTATTCAAAAACGTGATTTGCTGTCCTTTTGTTATTATACTTATTTACTAACAAAAACAAAGGTTTAGACTACGTCCGCGTGGCACGTCATTGTTTGTGAAGGTGCTGGTTAAGGCTACCCTCACTTGTCTACCGTCAACGTCACTGAAATAACATCATTTCTTCTGTTTATCGCTATCTTGTTGAATTCTGTAAAAAAATGTGTTTACGGTCCGGATACGGCCCGTGATCCGCCATTTGGTGACCTCTACTATAGAATAACCAGATCAGGTAGTAAGATGTGGTGCTGAAAAAACTATACAATTTATCAGTGCTCATTTCTCATTCTCTCTCCACGTGGATGCAGATGTATTTCCCCAAAGTCATCCTAATTGTTGCAAGGTATAATTTTATTTTAAGGTTTTATGAAATCAATTAATTCTTATAAGATAACTGTTGGCTCACCGCACCGCACTCAGTGGGGAGGAATGTAGGGGACACGAGAAAAGGTAGGTGTTTTTGCACTTCTTTTAGTATTTATTTCGGGTCAAAATAAATAAACTGTTTCAGTAGAAAAATGGAGTTTGATTCTCTTCACATGGTGATATAAACAGTTCCTGATACATGTCATAAACAAAGCGAAATTAGACGAGAAACTTTTTAAACGGAGAGGAAAAGTTGGTCATTTAATTCCAGGACACCCTTGACAGATATTCAACAACAGCTGTTGATATCACCATATGAAGAAAATTAAACTCAATGTTTCCACTGGATAATTATTATGTTTCGTTTGAACAAAAAACATGTTGATATAACTTAGACACGGAGATTAATAGGCCTTTTATTTTGTCTTGTTAGTACTTTACTATGCATAGACATGACGTCACACGTATACACATTAAACTGAGCACATGTTCTTTAGAAATCCATTTTATTCCGGTATTCAGAATCGAATGCAAGCAAAGCTTTCAGCCACAACTAAAAAAAATAAAAAAAATATGGTATTTGTTGTCATTTCAGTCCATTATGTGATAACAAAACCGTACGATTTTTCTATTTTTCTCTTGTGATGCCTGTGTGTACATTACCGTAATAACAGTTCTATAACAGAGAGTACTGTGTCTGTCATTGTCGATGTCTTTCTTCTTCTCTGTAGACATCGGGCATTGTCTCAAAGTGCGAACAAGCGACCGTTTGTAATCACAGTGACGAACTGATGATTTGAAAAGGAGAGTGATACAAATTTCCATGCATTTACTAAAACCAGCATTACAATTTTCACCAGTTTATTACTCATACTACAACAGAATTATTACTATCCGTATTGGTAGGCACACGACTAGATGTAAAGCTCGTCTAGTCTGGTTTGTTGGTGTCAAGGAGGTCGAAGCTCATATCCCTACCGGGCTAACTACTATGTTTTATCCGAAATAGTTCCTGCCCCCACGAAAATGGGGGTACATTTCCTTGTATTATATCTTCCTCATCCCAACTCATTAGTGTAGCTAACTGCAAATAGCCTAAATGGGTAATACAACGTGGTGCAAAATTTGTTATTGATGTTTAAAGGTGCGACGACACAATGAAGTAATAAGTGCCTAAAAAAAACTAATGCAACATATTATTAAAAAATAGTTGGTGACCTGGTGGTCTAGGGTTAAGGTGTAAGACTTCTATGCTGGAGGTCCGGGGTTCAATCCTCGGTCCCGGCACAGATTTATCTGATTGCCAAACCCTTCCTTCACCTCTGTCAAGACATCTTGTGAATGTGAGGAATTCCAGGCCTCCACCGTGGCTCGGATTCCAAGTTAAAACTGTAGGTCCTTCATTTCATCTCACAATCACTCTACCATTACACATTAGCGTAAGTGCGTATAACTTGAACGGGTATTAAGACGCGGTGCTAATAATAATAATAATAATAATAATATAATATTAAAAATATCCCTAAGGGAAAAATAGCAGATGAATACTTTAATTACAAAAGTTTAAAAATGGAAACGAAATATCTTTTCAAATTAATCTTGACTAGTTATTTCACCTGTCGAAAAATGGCCAAGTCAACATTTTGGATTGTCCAAATCATAGGATTTGTAGTAAAAGTCTGGTGATATTTCAGGCGTTTTGTATGTTTTTTGCTCAAATGTACAGCCAAATAAAAAAATTTGGGACCTTAACCACATTTTTTTTATGGCATTGTATCGTGTACGTACCCTTTTATAATAGTAGAAACCTTACTATGGATCGGTTTTTTTCAATTTGCCTTTTCTTTTCCTTGATTGTTAAACATAGGCAGTTGAGAAATATATGCATTTTATGTTATTGATAGTACAATATATTAATTTTATAGCGCCTATAATTTCCTATTTTGTTGGTTTTTGGCTATTTTATTATTAAGCGCCCTAGCAAGCCTATTTTGGCTTTGGACTCTCTCTTTCTCTTTTTATACGGTATGGAAAAAGAAAGTCCAGTATTTTGGAAATTTTAAGTTGTGGCATATTTGTTTGGAATAGGTTTGAAAATCGACACATGTTAAATGAGCGTTAATTGTGTGAAGGACAAGGGAAGCAGTGGCAGACATCTTGGGAGGAAGCGGCATGCCGTTGCACGAAAAACGTTCAGCTTCTTTGGAAATGGAAAAGTTGATATTATGTCACCTGACATTGTGTGAAGTAGAATTCAGCTTTTAAAATTATATAAAAACATTATATTTGAAAAAATAACCAATTTAACTACTTAAAATCTAAAAAAAATAATCTGGTGATTTAACCGCATGTAACACGCTTCAGTGGTTGAATGGGCTAAGGCGTCACACATTCAGTAGACTATATTGTCAATGAAGGATAGATTTAGATTTGAATCTCGGTCTGGTGTACTTATCAAATTGTTTCTCACTCTCCCTCCACGCAAGTGCAGATACACTTCCTCTAAATTCCACCTTCCTAACCTCCAACATATGAGCATGTTTTTTACAACACATGCGTCTGGCCCGAACTAATAGTAAGACGTATTAAAAAAACAGCAATGTTAAATGGTTGTAGGTAATAAAATAGTAGGGAATAAAATCAATTTTACATTACCTATTGTGTGCTTTTATTTCCGTAAGTACTGTACGTATTCTGGTTCCTAAATCCTATATTTTAATGCCTATTTGCTGCCTACTTTAAACATTTTTGGTATCTAAGAATTCACTCTCTAATCCTTACATTTAGCGATTAGCGTAAATTATATCCTGCATATAGCATATGTGTCTAACTCGTTTTATCATAGGCCATATTTAAAAGTTAAAATACTGAGGAGGACACAAACTTAAGAAAAAAAGGGCTCGCCCGAATTGCGCCAATTCTCTTAGCTCGGACCCGAATTGCGCCAAGAGCTTAAAAGTGCCCCCCCAGACCGGACCCGAATTGCGCCAATACCCCCCTTCCCAAGACAGGACCCGAATTGCGCCAACTCTGAACATAAACACATATTAATGCTATGTCTGGCGGTAAGAAGGACACAAGTCAAAAAATATAATTTAGTTAACTATATTTGCTCGAAATCAATCACAATGCATAAAGGTTGAAGGTGATGTTGTCTCTTCTCGCACTCCTCCTTTAGGATTCTCATAGCGTCAATGTAGCGCTGCTTTTTCTTGTTTTTAAGTAGGCAAAATACTAGAAGTATGTATGCAGTAAAAAGCCGAAGAAAATGTTTTGGTGCGTATTCAAAGGTTCCATCCAGTCACACAATTTCATTCTGGCACAAATACTCAAGATTCGAGTGACAATAAAATATCACGATCTCCTTCTCTTTTTCGTTTCTCAACAAAAATTTTTCGTCTTGAATAGTTTTTATTTCAATTGAATCTATGGCAAATTGAATTTCTTCGGAAGATTTAGGCAACTTTGGCGGTGTTTTTAGTTTAGTGTGGTTGATGTTATTCCTGATACATTTAATGTCCTTGCGGGTCAATGTTTTTATAGTTTTTTTCTGTGTCTGTACCTTTGTGTGGATTAACTTTGAAGGCCTTACTTCAATCTCTTCAGCTTTCCTCTTAACTGCGTTGCTAATGTATCTTCTGTTCAACTCTTGATCTAGTAGTGGTTCGTGGTTGTGTTCATTTTCAGTCCGCGAGAAAATATTTCCACCATCAAGAGTAAATATTTTAGCCTTGCAGTCCTTTTTAGTGCATCTCCACCTCTCTTACCTCGTCAACTTTAATTGATTCACCTGTCGATACATATATTTATTATAGACAATCAGAACTTTCCCTTTTTCACTATAAATCCTTTCCATATCAATAATTCTCGCAAATATTATCACAGTTCACATAAAATCCGAAAAAAAAATTACACCGGGACAGTCACTGTTGTCGAGACAATTAATAAGTATTGGACAGACGGATGTCAATACTACTGTTACAAGTCTTGTTGGGGGCACTTAGGGCGTTTTTACATTCCTTTACTAAGGGGAGAGATTGTTTGCGATGGTCTTTGTTTGTATCATCCCCCCCACCTCCCTCACCGACTACCTGAACTTGACTTGGCGCAATTCGGGTCCGGGATTAGTAAACAAATTTTAATCCCTTAATAACTGGCGCAATTCGGGTCTGCCCGAAAAAAATAATATCATCCCCTTTTTAAAGTAAAAATAACTCCAATCTACTATCTTATTAGTACAAAAATAAAATTAAGTTCACTGTTCACTTAAGATTGTCATACTAACCATATATTTTTTTCTCAGAAATTTTTTCAATTTTGATCAATATTTTTTTTAAGTTTACTATCTGTTAAAGATTTTTAATTAGTTTTTAATTGTTATTATTTAGCACCACGTCTTACTACCCGTCAGGTTTATACTCCTACATATTAATTACGCTAATTGGTTAGGAATTGGGAAGGTTAAATTTAGAGGAAGTGAACACGCATTTGCGTGAAGGGAGAGTGGAAAACCATTTAGTAACCCACCCCCCAGTTCACTTGACTGAGATATAAATACGAACATTGATCTCCCCATACTCAACAGTCTACCTCAACATGAAATTAGCGCGTTAGCTAACTACGCCACCGAGGCGTTTTATTTTAAATTAGTTATATGCAGTATAATGTGCTAAGGTATAGCATTCAAAAAGTGTGTATTTCTGTAATTTTGATAACAAGAGGAATAGGGTCGCTGTCTATGTTGGTTCGTCATAAAATCCGTGGGCTGCTAAGAATCATGGGTAGGTTTTAGAAGTTTGATTGAATTGATTTGAATATTGTTAAGTTAATAATAATATCTGCAATATAATGAAGGAAAAGAGGCTGTACTGCGTGATACTTAGGAAGGATTGGTATGTTTCATTATGAAATGGGAGGCCGGGGCTTGATCCCTATAGTCAACAGTGAGAGCAGTGGCGTTCATAGAATATATTCTGTAGGACGATTTATGTGGAGATTTTTTAAATGGAATTTTGTTCAAATTGGGACATTTTAAGTGAATAAAAATATAATTTAGGTTAGCAATCGATTGTGTTAAAGATTCAAATTTAGTTGCTATACAGATATAAGTTTCTTTTTATTCCCAACCTTTTAATTTGGTTCAAATTCGTTGCCTTAGTTTACTTTCTAATGCAGCAATCTTCAACAGTCTTTTTCAACTCACACTGAACAAGACGTTAAAATTTTCAAGTTATTTTTCTAGGAAATGTTTTATTATTTAAAAAAACAAGTATTAAGATTGTGTTTACATGTTCATTAGTTAAAATTATAATTGTTATTAAAAAAAAGTTGAATATGGATCTATAAAGATTTGTTTTTATTTGTCTTTTAAGTCTATTTTATATTACCCTCACCAAACTCCAGCGGCACACCGGCTAGAAAGCACTGTTCCAAGGTATCAATTTTACCTTTCATGATTCCATTATTATTTATTTTTTATTTATTTAAGGTATTTAACGTGGACTTTCTGAACCGGCTGATTACATCAGAACACGATAATTTCTATGAGCGAGAACAAAATTGCCTGCCATTTTTACCGGGAAAGCTACCTTATAGGTTTATTTTACATTCCACAATTGTAATGGGACCGATAGATTTACTTCCCCTTTGAAGGAAGTTGTGCTACGTATTTTTATCGCTCAAGAAAAATCCGTCGACACCGGCTGGGTTTGAACCTACAAGCCTCGGGCTCTGCCTGAGGTGAGCACTTTATTTCAAGAGCACCAAGGTCGACCACTAAGCTATAGCCTATAAGGTAGGGTCATTTATTAATCCGTCAAGGTAAGAACCTTTCAGACTAAACGGAGTGCACAATACGGAAAGATCACGTATATTATGGGATGGTGAACAGCCCTGGTTTAAATGCCAGACTATCCAGTTGGTAACAGTTCTATTATTCACCATTTCATGGGTTCTCTTTGTTTGCTTATTTATATATCAGTGTGAGTCACATTTCCACAAAGTGTGATTGAGGTGGTCAAGTATTAAACTGCTAGAGAAATGGACGCCCAATTTGATAGTGAACGTAAATACAATAATTTATCATTGTGGGTATGTAAATACTATTTTCTTTTCTCAAACAATATAACTAAAACATGGTTTGGTACGGTACCAAATAAGTTAGATATGTCAAAATGCACCCAAAAAAAATTGTGGCGGTTAAGGTGATCGGGGTGAAGGGTAAAACACCCCATACTCCCCACTTAGCTACACCACGAAGGGTGCTTTTGTTGTTGTTAAATGCTAATTTTTTTACATCTTGTGCTGTTTCCAGCCTATGGCCTGAGTCAGTTTTTCATTACCAGCTTGTTAGACCCATCGTAACTTATTATGCCTTAAAATCTAACTTAGGACTAGGACAGACACAACATTCAGTCCCCGGCCGTTAATTTATCAATGCAGAAGGATAAATCTATATTTTCATGAATAATACATTTTCGGCCATTCCGGGACTCTTTCCTCAGAAGGCAGAAATGCTACCGATTGAGATAAGGTGTTGAACTGTTTTACGCTAAATATATGGTTTAATCAAAAGGAAAATACCAAAAATTGAGCTTACAAAAGAAAATTGTTTCTGATACTATCCTCTAGTTTTAAAAGATTTGAAAAGATTTGGATAAAATATTTAAACATCATATTATAAAATGTCTCATCTTGTGCTAATGTGCGTTGAAAAATGCCCCATATATTCACCCCCCCCCCACCCCCACCCCGAGTGCGCCACTATTCAGTCAAATTGCCACAAGAGGTATATCTGAAAGGTGAAAGTATTTTATTTATATCCATGTAGGCCTACTAGATGAAAATTCATGGGTTTTTTTTTAACTGTTGCTTACGACAGAATGTGTCGATTTGTACAACTTTAAGACAGGTCGATGATTACAGAATTATTACAATATTAAATTGACAGAATCAATATTTTATAGAACCAAAACTATTTAAGATGTTGACACTCATGAGTCACCGTTTTGTAAAGAAACTCTCTAAGTTTGTTACATCAACTTACAGAGGTTCGATGTATGCACCCTTAGTCACATGGCAAACATCAACGCGGTAGTCGAATTCTTGCCAAACACGCGTTAGTATACATGCTTATATAAACTTCTTTAATTATATTTGTGTGTCCTGTTCACCGCTGACGTGGATCCCCCATGCTACGGTGCATTATATATATATACATTTTTAAATAGACTCAAAAGTTCTTCCTATCGTGATCCGACTATGCTAGCAATCCGACTATACTAGCACACCATTTGGTAGCCCCAGTAATATTACTTCATGCTTACCCGCCACACTAGGAGGGATCCTGGGTTGCTTTTACTGTATGTGTTAGGGGCTATGGAAGCATGTGGTCCTAGACCGTTACTATAGTAAGCATTCGGTAGTAAGGAACTTTTCTGCTGTCAACATTGATAACATGTTATTGTATTAGAGGTATTAGTTAATATATATTAATAATATCTAAAATGTGACAGCTGTCGATCACATGATTAGACGTATGAATGTATGAAACTTGTTTAAGTAACTTTTCTAACTGTCGAGACTGGACTGTACATATCCAACCGTAAAGTGTAAATAAAATACTGTGTGCGCACTATTCTTTTTCCTGAAAAAATATATATACATATGCTTAAATAATTTCTTTTTTAAATAAAGTACCTTAGAGATATTATTTCATGCACCATCTATTTCATGCACCATCTATTCCCCATGCCATTTTATTATAGTACTTATCATTTTAGTTTTTTTTATGCCTATAGGCCTAGTACTATTTAGTGCCATTATGTTGTCAGCAATTAAAAGTAGACATGATGATGAGGAGGTACGTTAAGAATATGTAGACGCATTCAACTCTAGGATTAAAGTCGATGGTGGATGGTAATCTACTCCTTAGGAAAAAAAAACTTAAAATCCCTTAGTGGTAACTGAGCCCCGACCTTCCAACTTTGTCATTATCTCTAATTTACAACTCATTCTCCCACAGAGTACGATTTTGTGCCAATAGTGGTTATCGGTGATATAAATCTCTCTAACCTAAGGGAATAGATCGATGAAGGGAATTTTAAAGGAAATGCACCGGTATTTGCAGAATATGATAAATAGCAAAAAATATTAATATAATGGCATATCTGTGCTACATCAATTTTGTAGTTCAGTTTGCGGAAAGATTATTAGCCAGTACTTATGTGCGGCTGACCAGGGGACGCCCGAATGTACTTGTCGTACATCCTTTCCGTGGAGGCTCTTTACATTTTCCGATGAGATTGGTGTTTGATATTAGTGAACACGGTGGGGCAAAGCCAATGAAGCCCTTAACCTAACTTAGGCTTAGACCTAACTAATCAAACCCTGGTAACCATGGTAATTATTCCCCTTTCGAGAAAAATCCCCTGGAACCAGTCGGGAATCGAGCGCGGAACTTTTAGTTCAAAGACCAAGGGCTCTGACTACTATACCTTGAGGCCAACTGGCAAAAATATACTCATCCCCCCCCCCACATCCCCCCCCCATTTATCCCTATTTATTCTTCTCCCCCAACCCAGCCTTATTAGGTCGGAACATCTCAGATTTCCGGAGATTGTCGCTATAGTTTTACTTAAACGTTATACATGTGTTCCTGTCGTCGTATGCGGATGATATTACAAGTCGTTGTTAACACTTTATGAAGTTTAAGGGCACCCATACCGCTCTAACTTAATCAACCTTGTCTCCCGTCCTTTAAAAGGCTTTAAGGGCTACTAAAGAGAAACTTACTAAGAGTGTTTTTTTTTTTTAGAAAGTTATCTTCTATCATTGTTTCCCTATTAATATTCATGCGTCCCTACGACCAAGTATAAGAGGAACAGCGGGGAAGGGAGGAAAGGGAGAGTATGTTTTTCTTCCTCTTTGAAAAGCACTTTTAAGTGGCTCATAATAGGGAGACGGACGGTACACACGCAATGCATGTATGTGTGTGTGTGTTTGGGGAACAAGAGCTAGCAAGATTAATGTTCCGTGCTTGCCCCGGACTCATCTCCGCTGCTCCCGGCCAGGGCGCCAACAATGAAATATCGAAAAAGTTATAAAAGAGACCTTAAGATCCCCACCCCTCACCTTCCCCCTCCCTTTCTTTCCTCCCTCTCCGGATAAAGCTTTTATGAATTGTGAGCAAAGTGGGTTGCCGCGCCGCCGGCGTATAAATTATGGAAGAAGGGCAAAAGCAAAAAGGGGTTTGTGTGGGTCGGTGCGGGAGGGGGTTGTATGTATAACGCAGTAGACAGCAAAAAGACATCTATCTCCAAGAGGTATGCATCCCAACTTACACCCTCCACTCCCCGTTTATTTTCTCTCTCTTTCTCTTTTTTAGAACTCAGAAAAGACCTTTTCACCATGATAAATACGATACTATGAGGATTTAAATTAAATTTTGAACAAGTTAAAAAAATATTTTTTTAAGATACAAATAAAAAAGGAAAGATTTTTTTTTTAATAAGAAGAGACAATGATGTCCTTTTGTCGTTGAAGAATGTTGTTTGCTTTCACGAGAAAGGAGATTCAAGGGAGTAGGTGAAAGAGTGGGGGGGGGGGGGGGGNTAGGGTGGAGAGGATTTTCCGAAGAGTAACATAAATGAAAACAAGTATTATAAGCGAAATAGTGGGTCTTTTGTGTCTCTTCACAATGACTGACTCGGCGTTGTTTGTCATATAATTTAAGGAGGGTTTGTTTGGCGAAGAATGTGTGCGCAATAACAGTAGCACAATGAACGTGTTTTTGAGTTAAGGTTTTGGTTAGGTTGTGTGAATAAGTTCATATCACACTTTTTCTTCTATTATCGCCAACAACAACAAGGGCCCCGTGTTTTTCTAACCAGTTCTGCTGAATAACAACACTAATTGCAAACTTTTCGGCCATTAGTAATTACATTTAATTTATATAAAGGCAGTAGTAGTAAAACGACTTCCATGATTTCTCTGGGGGGTGAGGGCGAAAGCGGGAATACACTAAGAAAGTGAAAATAAAGAAAAAATAATACATAAAAAATAGACCGAAATCCTATCAAAGTCCACATAATATCAACTATTTCAATTTGGTTCAGACCCACACCTGTGGACATATGAATAAAGGTGTCAGTCTCACCCTATTTATGAATCAAATAGGCGAAGCTATCATTTATGCATTTTAGTGAGGATAACACCATTTAGATATCATATTCTGAAAATTGAAAAATGACACCTGGACAACGAGAATCGAACCCGAAGCTGAAGGTCCCGGGTTCGATTCCCGTGTCCAGGTGTCATTTTTCAATTTTAAAAATATGATATCACCCTATCTAGTTTGACGGTAATGGGTATTTTTACAAGAAATTGTTACCATCCCCTTCCTGCGGGCCTAATCTGTCAGGCTATCCTGCGGGGAAGAGTAGGGACGATGAGAAAATAGATGTACGGGTTCGAAATTATAGAAGGCTTTGGTTTTTAAGGTTTATTAATAGCACTACGAGTTATTACAAAAATGTTATATTAACATAAGGACTTTGACGTAGAAGCTCGTGAGATAACTGGCTTAGTGAGGAATACATAACTCCCAGCTCGGCTGACACCCCTTACAGATTCAAACTCGGTACCGTGGGCACGACGGTTGCTCTCTAGCACAAATACCCGATGACCCGATGTTCTAATTCACGTGGAATAACCCCTTTGAGTATATATTATTGTGTCAGCCACGATAGCTCTAAAACAGAACCCTCTATACTGCAAATCGGCCCAATTGCTGAGCACAACGGGGACAAGTTGTTATGAGTTGTCAGCGTTCTTTCCTAATGTTTACTAACTCATCACAACAAGAAAGCTAGACCAGTTCTTTTACTTGCTTAGTTTCAACACTGTTATGTTAGTTTTAAACAGACAACCCAATCTAGGGCAGGGCTATTAAAAAATATTCATTTTATAGTGTTTAATTTTTTGTTTTTAGTAAATACTGCTTCTAAAATCATAAGTTCTTTAATAAAAAGGAATCTTAGCAACCAAAGATTAATTTAAATTAATAACTATAGGATTATTAAAAATATAGTTAGATTTTAGAAACTGGTTTCATGTGGCTGAGATTGACAATGGTAAACATTGGTCAGTGTTTGTTGAATTGCTTTTGAGATCTAAATTTGTATATCTTTTATCTTGTATGAAAGTTATCATACGAAATAAACGGCAATAAAGAAAATAGAGAAGTCAACTTTCTTTTCAACACGTCAACATCTAACCTCTTGGAAGCCAAAACCCTTCCCTTACACATACACGAATGGTAAATTGCAACAACTTATAATAGATGCAGTAATTTTTAGAAAATGTTAATATTAATATTAGTTCATTTCTAAATTGAAGTTTATGTTGCGAACCAAATCAAGGTGACAACATTATTATTAATAATTATTCAAGGAACACCCAATAAACAATAACAAAAGGATCTAATTAAAAATGAAAAGATAATAAGTGATATGAATGAGATTATAAGAATTTGAATAGTTATAGATAATAACAAGTCTGAATAAATATATATTACATTATATAGAAGAAAAGATATATTGGCAAGCCTAAAAATAATGAAAACTTTACAACTTTATAATTCTTATTAAGGATTGTGAAATCTAGTAGAAAAAGAACAGTTTAAATACAGAATAGGTTAAAATACAAAAAACATATTAAAATTAGACAATACAATACAAATAAAAATTACATATTTTAAGGTTACAGATTAATGAATAAAACATTACAAAGAAAGATATATTAGGTATAATAAAAAGTTAAAATTAAGTTTAAAGGTAATATTAGGATTAATTCAGAATTGTCAAAAGGAAAAGTTAAAATTTTAACTAATGCAAGTGAACAGGGAAATTAGGCAGAAAATTGTTTAATAGAGGTTTGAGACGATAATTATACGTGATAACTTGAAACAGAATCGAAATTAAGTAGAATATGAAAATTGATAATGAAAGGTTGTTGAATATATAAGTGTTCCTATATATTCAACAACTTAATTTTAACTTTTTATTATACCTAATATATCTTTTTTTGTAATGTTTTATTCATTAATCTGTAACCTTAGAATATGTGATTTTTATTTGTATTGTATTGTCTAATTTTAATATGTTTATCTGTATTTTAACCTATTCTATATTTAAACTGTTCTTTTTATACTAGATTTCACAATCCTTAATAAGAATTATAAAGTTGTAAAGTTTTCATTATTTATAGGCTTGCTAATATATATTTTCTTCTATATAATGTAATATATATCTATTCAGACTTGTTATTATCTATAACTATTCAAATTCTTATAATCTCAAAATGTTTTTTGCTAATTAATTTTTTTTCTGTCTTTAACTTTTTCCTTATATTTCATATCACTTATTATCTTTTCATTTTTAATTAGATCCTTTTGTTATTGTTTATTGGGTGTTCCTTGAATAATTATAATTATAATTAACCTTACTAAATCACTATGAATATAACTAATAGCATTATTATTGATAAAAACTTGGCACTTATAATGTATGAGATACTGATAAACATCTATTTTAACCACACTTGGAATTATTTGTTCAATCAATGAGAGAGTAACCAAAAAACATTTATTTGATGGAACACGAGTAATAAATTTACTTCACCATAAGAATTGCTTCTACGGATATATTGCACCTTTATATAAGAATATCAAGAACTGTTCTCTACAATAAAGCCTTCAAAATACAGTAATATTTATAATAACACTGCGAAGTTTGAATCTAAAATAAACTTCATGATTTTTTTATTGACTCCGTATATTTTGTTATTAACTTTTATTTTAAATTAATTCCTGTGTTTTCAGAAAAAATAAAACTCCATGGTGTCAGCTCACAATCGAGCCATGACCGACCGAGGGTATGTTTGCGAAGATAGAGCCAAATTATTCGGATAGAGGGTATCATGTGGTCATCACAACGAACCCTCCGGACGTAAATCTCAGTTTTCTAGATAGATGCTGCTACTTTTTTTATTCAAGTAGTTCCTCATTTGTCCTTACGAGGTTGAGTTGACACCGTTCCAAAACCACTGCTTCATAGCGAATTCTGGAAGTGCCAGAGATCGAAACCAGGACCTCTGGGTCTATAGCCAGGAACTATTGACCGCTAGAGCACATAGGTGGCTGTCATCTCAGCAAAATAACTAAAAAAACTAATTATTTCCTTTGTTGTAGTCGCATGAATTGAAACGGACAATCAGACTCCACCCCCAATTATATTGGATACAAAATAAAATCATTATTGCACACTTTCCGAAACTTACCTTTCATTAGTCTTTCTCAAAACTTGACAAGAGTGATCTTGTCCGTATCATTACTTGTGGGAGAGCCAATCCGCTTCCTCCACACAAACAAAACCTTTGCTCTCTATTGACTACGTTAGTTCCCTCCTAGACGAACGAAACTCCCCTTGTATGCCCAACATGTTGCCCAGTAGTGTTATGTTCTATTTTCACTCCATTAGCCTTCCTTACTTCTTCAATATAAAACAAACAAAAAATATATCTATTTTTTTATATTTTTTGTTGTTGCTATAAAGTCCGGGCAAGCCAATGAAAAAGGTTGATGCACCTATGACGATGAATGGAAGTGAAAAGGGGGGCGGAGGCCCAGGAGAAGATTGCTCGCTCGGCTGACTCGGCCAGGCCAGCCAACAATTGAAAGGTATGGAATAAAAGGAAGCTTTTTTTTTTTTTGTATGGAGCATTGTCGTAGGAGGTCCATCAGCTGAGAAGAATTCTGGTTATAAACTGCGATAGCGAATCCAACTACTCGTCTTTAATTGCTGATTAGGTCATACAATGCCTATCTTGTTGGTCACGTGGCTAGAAGGGCCGGCTACAACAGTCTAGATAAATTGGTGAACTAGTTGTATTTATCTTCTTCTCAAGTTATCAACCAGAAGTTATGCCACGGATTTTATCACTCGGCAAAAATACGTCCTCCTAGACTGGGTTTGAGCCATTTTAGTTGATTATAGAGTTTCTTCAAGTTCAATAGCTTTAACTCGAGTGTTATTTGAAGGATTATTTTTTATCACCGCGTCTTACTACGTGTTCAGGTTAAACGCAGATATGATAATTACTCTAATGGGGTAGAGATGAGTAAAGAAGCATTTACGAGGTAATTTACCAACATTTGCGTTGAAGTAGAGTGGGAAACCATTTGGTAAAAACCACCCTTAATAGACCCGACTAGGGGATTTGAGTATCGATATCAGCGTCATAAGCAGGTCACTTTAAAACAATAGTGATGCCTTAGACCATTCTACCACTGAAGTGGGTCTTTAAAGGCTTAATAAATGCAAAACATATGAGTAGGGTTATTATAGAAAATTATAACATATATAGATGGATAAAAAAACCACTATAAAAATCACATGTGAAAAACTACTCTCCAGTGCACCTGGTCCAAATTTGAACCTCGTCTGCACCGTCACTGGTAATAGAGTGTATTACGAGCTTGATACCTTAATCCGTGTGATCACAGGTGCAGATATCGACTTAGAATTATCACTGATCATCCACAAAAAGGATAACCTTCCCCGTGGTATATAATATAGTACTCAGTGCACCAGGATACAAACCTAGGGTCCCTGGGTTAAATTCCCGGCTGGTACCATGGGTAATTTTCCTGAAGGGGGAATTTTCCCAACAGTCACTATGATTTAGTTAAGTAGGCTTATGATAGGTTTAAGAGTTTCTACTGGTTCCATAGGGCAACGGTACGTTAGAACTGAGCAATTTTTCCACAAAATGGGCTATGAGTATATATATATATACTCGTAGGCCATTTTGTGTTTTATATATAAATATATAATCAGATAGATCAGCTCTGGTTATGAAGTCAGTACTCAATTCCAGGTAGGGTCAAACGATGTATTTTGTTTTATTAAGGTTTTCACAAAATGTATTTATGTGAATACATGTATGTCCTTAGAAATTTCCCCTTATCACCATCTGCACTTATTTAAATGTGTGTATAAAAATACTCCATGACGTCAGCCCGCAATAAAGCTAAACAGACCAAGTGGCCACCGTCTGTTGGCAAAGTTATTGCCCACTTCTGTGGATAACTGGTGCCATATGATCAGCACAACGAGATCTCTGACAGTTTATCTCAGTTTTCTAGACCATAGTCGCTCATTTTTCATTCAATTAGCTCCTCATTGGTACTCACGGAACAGAGTTAACCCAGTTACAAAACCCATTAATTCACAGAAAGGCTGGAAGCACCGGGGATTAAGCCCGGGGACCTCTGGATCTGTAGTCAGTAGCTCTGACCACTATATCACAAAGGTGTGTGTATTTGTTTATAAGCTAATAAGTAAAAAATAACCACGTGTAACGCGTATCAGATACAAAATAAGTTATGAGAGCACAAGTGGTAAGTATATAAGACCTAAAGCACGATTATAGTTAGATTCTTTTAGAAAAATGCATTACTTTTGGTTGTTGTCAACGATATAATATTTTGCTGTATTATTATTATTATTATTATTATTATTATTATTATTGATAGGCATTGTTGCTGTCCATCAAAAGTGACAGTTGAGGATCACATAGCTTGACACATGCCTCTCTTAAGGAGACATGGGATAGCATTTGAGAGGCGTTGCAGATTTTTAGAAATCCAGCATTATTTAATAAGCTCTTTGATATTTTAAAAATATAGCTTTCAACAAAATGTAGGCGAAAATTATCAGTCCACTCTTGACCAGTTGAAAAAGTTTGAATTTTGATTTAAAAGTTAACGACGCTAAACGTGAAAATTTGTACTTCTTTCAAAATTATTTTTTGATGGGGTAATAAAATAAACATTTTAAGATAATGTGAGATTGTTTTATAAGGTTTTTATGTAAGCTATCACATTTTTTTTAAACTCTTTAATTTTAGAATCTAAACATTTTAACTAGTCAGAGCTTTCAACTACATCTTGGTGAAAACAATATTTTAAAAATATATATAATTTTCATCTGTTTGAGGTTTTAATATGCACGTTCTGAATAGACTGATTATAACAAAATTCTACTTATTAACTAAATTAATTTAGAACAAGCAACAAACCCAGTCCCTGGCTGTTAATTAATCATTATGAAAGGTTAAATCCTTATTTAGTAAAGGTGATATTTTTTCCATGCCAGGAATCGAACCTGGGACACTTATCACAGTAGAGAGATGTGCTATTGACTGAGCTAAGGTGTCGGACATTAAATTAAAATCAAACCACTTCATAAATAGTCTGCAATTCTAAAAGTCTGCAACGCTTTTCAATAATTTACAATGTAGGCCTAACACCCTTGAAATAATTTTTGTAATTTTTGTAACTGTTAGATCCCACTCTATATGACTCCTTAACCCATCTAATTGCCGTAAGGGTCCTTATCGCTGTTGTTTTCACCAATAGACTGATACACTAAAACCTTGCCAAGACCTGCATTGTTTAAAAAAAAAGGGAGGATAAAAATAAAAGAATGAGAATAGAGAAAGGATTGAATGAAAAAAGGGAATTCACGTTTGTTATTGTTACTTATTATTCCAACATAGAAAATGAAGCATCCAAAGTTTCTTTGTTGAGATCGTATGTCTCCAAATGACTCCTCGAGATTCCTAATGAAGCATTGAGAGTTGTTGAAAAGCGAGGATAAAAGACGTAATAATAATGAAGGAGAACATTAGGAGAATGGGGAAACGAGGGGTGGATGGGGATAGGGATTGACAAGTCAGTTCAAACAGAGAAACAAACGTTGGCTTCTATGGATGAACAATAGTTCGAATGCCACCTGAATCAACAATGAACACATTCTTTCGTTATATAGTGTCCGTTGTTGTGAGTAAGACGGGTTTATCATGGCGGCCATGTGTGTATTCTTATTTTTGTTTTTGTACTTGTTAAGGCGTCATACTTTTGACAGTTGGTATTGACTCCGAGAGAAGCCCCAACTACATCTGATGATTCATCAACTACTGTAGTTAGTGCCTCTGTTACCGTTCTGATTTAACTATGGCATTAATTACGGGACACACTGTTATATTTATATATGCGTCTTTCAAAACAGTTTGATTTGAAGGATGTGCAGGCTGACGATGAAGATACTTGCAGTTATGACTATAATTGGGATATGAGGGTTGATTGGATAATTTCAGCAGTTATGGTGATTAATGAAGAAGTTCTAAAAAAGAGTCGATGGAAATCTAACCATTCTGCAAATGAGTCTACGAAAAAAAAGGCCAGCTAGATGAGTCGCATTATGATTTTAAAAAAAAAAAGTGTTGCGTGATGTCATAAAAGGCAATGTTAAGGTGAGAAGCTGACCATGAAGTCAATGTTGGAATCACGAGCAACTTAACGTTCACGTAACGTAAAGGACGCTCACTTAATTTAAATAAACTAGTGTGCGATCAAGATTCACGTAACATAACGTAACAATTCAACCAAAACACAGACAATGAATTTAAACTGTTTGAAGACAATCTGTTCAATATATTTAAACCCAAACATTTAGGTTTGATAAGGTTACACATATTTGCAAAAGAAGTGTAATAGATATACAAGATAAAGTGTAACAAAAGGCTACGACGTTTTAGAACTCGTTAGATGCGGACAAACTAAACAAAAAAGTCGTCTGCATTCCATGTACAAACAAATGAAGCACTAAATAGCCCTGTTGACATAACTCAAAAAATTATTGGCTGGTTATAACACGTGGGACCTTTCACTTAACTTTCACCTAACCTAACGTTTGTTTCTTCTGTAAAACTCATATGTTAAGTGAACTTTAAGTTTACGTAAAGATAAAGTGTACGTAGAATTACAGTGTACGTAAAGTTTAGGATTACGAAAAGCTATCTAGATTATGATGGCTTCAATTTAAAAACACGATGAGAGCCTTTACGTTACGGTACGTGAACAATAAGGGTCGTGTGCTGATATAATCAGTTGGTTCAGAAAGTGCACGTTAAATACCTTTAATTAATAATACTAATAATAATAACATTAAGGTAACGTTACTTGAACGTTAATTTGATCGTGATCATGACATATAGCATGGATACGTCAAACAAGAAAAGAAGAGTTTTCATCAGGATGTAAGATAAATTAAAAAATAAAGCTGCTTATAGGAGCTATTGGAGGACTAAATTTTGACAAGGTAAAGTGCCTGTCGGCAGACAAAAGCATCCTTTGGTGGCATCACCGGCATTTTACATAAAACCTTTAAATTTTCCTTGGTAAATTATAACTTAACATTAGAGCTGTATTCTTTCAGGATCCCATTAGAGCTGTGGCTCCCAACCCTTTTTCGCTTGTGTACTCCTTGGCAGCTCATTTCCATAAATTGTGCCTTTAGTTTTTGACAAAATGTTTAATTACTACAGTAGTATTTGTTTCTGATTAATATTTTTGCAACTGAAAACAAATGGACCAGTAATGGGATTTAAAAAAAAAATATGGGATAGTAAGCTTAATAAAGAGTTTAGATATTTTCACATTCAAAAAGCAAAAGTAACAAGACAAACACACATTTAATTTATTAATAATTATAAAAACTATTTTATATCTGAAATTGAAATAAGTTCTTCGAAGTCAAATATAGAAGAAAGCCCCCACAGTGCTTCGCCATATCGTTAAGTTAATTTAATAACTTTTGACTGATCTTTTGTCTTACACTGCTGTTGTTCCCCCCATTAATAAAATATTTTCGCGTACCCCCAAACGTCCTGGCACGTACCCCACGTTGGGATCCGCTGGATTAGAGCAACACTTTTAATCTATTTATATTAATAAAATGAAACGTTTGTGTATGTGTTTGTCATGAGCGTTGCGTGATACCTACAGCACGTTAAGGTAGGAAATTTAAAAATTAATAGCCCCCTGTGCATGAAAATGTGCACGTTGAAACAGGAATTTTAAAAGTTGGATTTGATTTTTTTAAATGTATTTAAAACTAGGTTGGAAGAAATGAAATAAAGAGATTCTTTATTCTGTCTGTTTGAAGAAAGAAAAAAGCGTTGCCAGGGGTAACCACGCAATCCATTGCGGGGCTATCATGGGCGACATCGGGTCTCTACTTATCCTAATAGTTAAAAATAATGTTAAAGGAATATGTGGTTCAGAACATATTTAAAATATCAAGTGAATAAATTGAGGAGTGGACGAAATTATAGCATATTTACCTTAGAAATATTGTTGTGGACAAAATAATTTCAAATTAGTTTTGTTTACATTTCTAACTATATTAGCCAAATTTAAGCGAATACTTTTATATTTCTCAAAAACAGTCAAAACAGGCATTTTAAAATAAGATTGGCCCATTAAAAAATAAATGGTACGGTGCACCGTAAATTCGTAAGATTTCTGAACGGAATAATGTAAGAAGGCAAGATTTCCGTCAAGATTCGTCCAAATTTCTGTTTTAAATCTTATATTTTTATTTTTAAAGAATTAATGTCCTTATTTGTATGTTTGGACCAATAAAAAAGATTAATATTGGCTCCACAAGGGTCAACACTTCGTATTAAAATTTCCATTTCCGGTTAAAATTTTAAATTTTTTTTTAGGTGTTGCACATCTTCAAGTCATAGCATTGATATTTAATTATTCATTTACACATTTTGACCAATAAAAAATGTAAATATTGACTATTGAGTCTAAAGTGGAGATAGATCATTGCTGTACAAACATTTCTCCTAAGAGGCTTAAGGAAAAATAACATACTTTTTTTTAGATACTTACCTATATTTAATTACTCTATGGCATTGGAGAATTATTGCGTTAAGACTTAAGTAGTATATGTTTACAACTAAAGCTCACAAAATTGGATTAATATATTGGCAAATATCTCAGAAACTGTTGCTTTTATAAAAATATATGTCAAATAAAAGTTTTTTATTTCTAATAGTCCTACAATTTTTCAATGATAAGTTGTTTAGTATCTCAAATAGTTGTGGAGATACGGAAATTAACGATTTTGTAAAGTACCCTAAAAATCATTTTCATGGGAAAATGAAATTAGCCAATTTATTTATAATCTTAATCAACGCCTAGATACGAATTTTAATCAAAATCGTCGGAGCAGATTTTGAGAAAACCTATTTTTTCTCTTTTCGCCCCTTATAAAACTACTCTTTTAATTTTAAGTTTTAATAGACCCACAGACAGACGGCATTTCAAAGACTATTTTTTTAGGGTTCGGGGGGTCATGAGACGTCGACATCCATCAACATTTCAGGTTTGATTTTTTTTACGGTCGCAATACTTAAACTTTAATGTCCAAAAAGTTAAAAAATATATATAATTGCGTATAGATTGAAACTTATTGATTTTATAAAAATATGTTTCTAATAAAATATTTGTATTATACATATATATACATATTTGTAATGCTAAGTAATTTCATATCTCAAATAGTTTAGGATATATTATAAAAAATGTTAATTTACGCATCAGACCGGAGCCCTTAAAGTTTGCCGAAATATTGAGAGTAGCCATTTTGTTTGGAATATTTATTAATGTTTATAAATGAAATTTAATCAAAATCGTGTCTACCGATTTTGAGAAACTCAACCTTTTCTCTTTTTGCCCTTCAGTAAACTACCCTTAATTTTAGGGGTAGATATCCAATTCCAAAAACCCCTCAGGTCAACCCTATGAAAGCCCTAGATATCAAGTTTTAGCTCAATAGGAAAAATAGTTTAGGCTCTAGTTGGAGGTAGATACAGACAGCCGGAAATTCAAAAACAACTTTATCGGATTTAGGGAGTCATGAAAGGTCAAGATCCATCAAAATCTCCAGTTCGATTTTTTTGACGATCACTATACTTTCTCTACCTGTAAGATGAGAGAAAGTAAAAATGAAACATCTATTTTCAAATCTCATTTTGAGCTGAGCATCCTATTACCCGACCAGTCTTTCCAAATATTTACACTGATTAAGTAGAGGGAAGTAAGATACAAGTTAGAAGAAGTTTACCCGCATTTGCGTGAAAAGAGAGTAAAAAAATTACTCTATAATTTAAAAATCTTCAGTAATCCCAACTGAGATTTAGACACCGACCTCTCACTCGTCGGCATACCAGACAGGATGAGACTAACGCCTTTGTCCAAGCTATCACCGATTCAGATTTGAAATCTTATTTATGGTAACAGTTAATTTGTGACAACCTTAAAAATAACTAGTCTATTGAAAACTTATGTTAAGTGTTTTTCTACAACTTAGTATACACATGAATTACACTAATTAAATAATTAAGTTTTCATAAGAACTATGGGAAAAGTTGCGACTCCAGTCTAGAAAAATGAGATCAATGGCTGGACTTGGCGGTCTAGGAGTAAGGTGTCAGACTCCTGTGCTGGAGGTCCGGGGTTCGATCCTTGGCTCCGGCACAAATTTATCTGATTGCCAAGACTTTCCTTCACCTCTGACAAGACGTGTATTAATCACAACTTGTGAATGTGGGGAATGCCAGGCCTCCACCGTGGTTAGGATTCCACGTTAAACTGTAGGTCCTCCATTTCATCTCACAATCACCCTACCACTACACATTAGCGTAAGTACGTATAACCCGAATGGGTAGTAAGACGCGGTGCTAATAATAATAATAATAATAATAATAATAATAATAATGGCTGAAGTGATCGTTGTGCTGACCACATGACACCTTAATCCACAGAAGTTGGCACTAACTTCGCCAAAACAGCGTACGGCGGTCGTCCGGTTGTCATAAGTCGATTGCGGGCTGAAGCCATGGAGTTTCTTTTTAGTTGAAAGATACTTTGCTTTCTATATGTCAATAAAATAAATACAATTTACAGTTTTAAAACAAACTTTTTCGGAGACCTTAACAATATTTCCATTGTTATATGAACAATTTTAATATTCAATGATATTTTACTATTTAATTCTTAAAATTTTCATAAATATGATATATTTGACTATATTATAATATAAATACAGTGACATCACTTCAATAATGTTTATTTAAAAATATGACATATTTCCCGAGATCATACGAGTTTTTTTAATATAAATTGTCAAAATATTTTTCGAATAAAAATAAATAAAATAGTCACATTATTTAAAATACTACATAATATCTTAAATCCAAGCCACTCCTTAAAAATTATAAACAAAGGACAATGTCGCAACCAAAACCAGAACTAGAACATATTTGTGTTTACCATTGTGAAGTCCAGCAACAGCAAAAAATACCAAACGACGCTATCATTACTGAACATTATTAAAGAAGGGAATAGTGTTTCGGAATCTAGAGAATAATAATGAGGCTATCAAAGATTGTTTTTAACCATGGTATCCTCAAAAAAATGAATTCTAACGCTAGAAAATCAAATGGGATTGTGGAAGTCTGCGTTCCAAATTTGTCATTTCAGTATTATTGTGAGGCAAACAAAGTAGGCCTGTATATAAAACGACGCCCTCTTAAATAGGGTAAGCCTATATCGACTCCCAATGGACCATCCGCTCCTGTTGGAAAAGAAGAAAGCCCAACTTTCTCGTTAGTTATAGATATTCCACCTCCTCTTCTGTTCTGATATCCTAGTACAAGAGAAGGCTTTAATCAGGGTTCCACATGCTTGCAGTCCCCAAACAAACGACACACGACGTAGTAGAGATTATATATATAAAAAATATATTCACCATCCTTTTACTCATTACTAGCTTCCAAAATACCCTACCTCTTTCCCAATACCCTTTCCCCATAAACTCTTTCATAAAACAAAACACAACAAAAAAAAATACGGCCAGGGATTGCGTTGGTATTCATTTGACTACAGAGGTTTTTTTTTTTTGCCAAACAAACAATTTATCAAGTGAGTGCAGGAGTTTTTAGGGGTTGAAAGAGGGCGGGTTTGTCTGTCATTTGAGTGATTAACCCCGAAGTCCCTGGACTGCGGGCGGGAATAATGCTGTGATTGTATTGTAAAGGCCTCGACACACAATTAAGGGATGAGGAGGGGTTGAAAAAAAGGACGGGTGAAGGAGTGGGGTTCTAAGGGTGAGCTACATCCCCTCAACGTACTCCTATACACCTGTTTTATTATTATTATTTTTATTATTTTGTTATTTTACAAAACAACAATCTTAGGGGGATTTCCAAAATGAGCTTCTCATCAACTCTTTTCTTTTATTTGTCTACTACCTCATTTTCTATTTCGAAAATTGCTTCGTTTTTTATTATTTTTTATTTAGTACAATGTGTTCCGGATTGTGCTTGGAAGACACTGACAACGAATAGGTTTTTGTTGAATGTTTGGATTCTTGTCCGAGCTACTAGGGAGACTCATCTTTATAATGAAAGGTTTGGTTAATTTAAAACAACCTTCCCTAAAACAAAAAATAAAAAAAAGATTTGTAAACACTAATTTTTTGGGAGAATTTGCATGTTGTGGCAGACTCATTTATCATACGAAATTGAGACATTGTTGTCGATTTTCCCCATATTTTATTTTATTTTATAAATGTGTAGGTCTATTTTCGACAAAAATCGATATAACTACCAATGGGCCAGGATATAATAAGTGTGGGGTGTTTTCCTGACTATGAATAAAGAAGGCAAGATCCGATTACAAAAGGGTGCATTGGATGATTAGTGTAGAAAATGTTTTCCAGTCCTCTATCAAGGCGTATACTGGTTCAATTATTTTAATCTCACCTTAATTATCTTGTTACCTTAGATAAGAATGTTTTTTTAATCACCACGTATACTAACTTTTCAGGATATACTCCAAGGGAGTAGGAATGGGCAAGGAAGCATTTTTGAGGTAGTCTACCTGCATTTGCATGACACAAGAGTGTGATAACCATTTAGGAAATACCTCCCTCAGTAGACCCAACCAGGATTCGAGCCCAATCTCCCCGTCATCAGTACGCCAGTCTAGAACACGAGATTGGATTGACACCTTGGTGTGGATTCACTCGTTCACCGAAAAACAAACGTAGAACAGAAACATGGCCACGTGACGAGCTTTAAGCCAATCACAAGATTTCCAACTCATCAGCGCGATCTGTTTTAATAGCATTCAACTCGTCTCTACTTCGTCCACTCTGCCTGAGTTGTTCGGCACGGGAAAACCAATCAAATCTCAGAGCCAGCCAATTCAAATCGGTGTGAATGCGCATTTGAAAACGCATGCGCTTTACAGACAGAAGCAATCAGACAGCTTCGTTGGCTTTTATGAGAATATTTGAAATAAGCTGCTATGCACGTGTATAGAAATTTTGGATTGTGCCACGACACAGCGTTATAATTTGAAAACATCAATCGGAAGGATGGTATAAAATATATGTTTATCCACTAGAAAATAAAATATGTTGATAATCAGCTGTTTTAAGTTTGCGTTAAAATGCATCATCAACATACAGTGTTGTGTGAGTTATTACACCACTCGATTAGATTCTGCTTTCTATTTTCGACAAACGTGGGAATCAAGCTTTAGAGTAGACCATGCGGCCACTGAAGCGGATTATTAGTTATTGATAGGCATTTCGCAGTATTCCATTAAAGGACAGTAGGCCTTAACGAGTATAAAACAATAGCTGTGGTTTATTACTTAGATATATAATATTATTATTAGCACCGCGTCTTACTACCTGTTCGGGTTATACGCACTTATGTTAATGTGTAATGGTAGGGTGATTGTGAGATTAAATGGAAGACCTACAGTTTAACGTGGAATCCGAACCGCGGTGGAGGCCTGGCATTCCTCACATTCACGAGATGTCTTGTCAGAGGTGAAGGAAGGGTTTGGTAATCAGATAAATCTTTGCCGGGACCGAGGATTGAACCCCGGCCGCCAGCATAGAAGTCCGACACCTTACCCCTAGACCACCAGGTCACCACTGATATATAATAGTTATGATTAATTTGCACGAAGCTATATGTTTGTTACTATTAGGCCTTACGATTTAGTGGCAGTGTGTTTGTAAACTAAACTTTTTAACCTATAAGAACAGGAAAAAAAGAGTTTATTTGAAAGAAGTTCGCAGTTGTAGTCATATGTTGGCATACTATAATGCTCCCTGAGGTTGATCACGAGAGCAAATTATAGTACATACCGACCAATTGGTCATACCATGCTATTGACGGTTCCTAATCACGAGACCTCGCATTTCACGAAGGTGAAAGAACTTCACCGTCATTCAATGGAGAGTGAATAGGAAATCAGATTGGAGACATTCTACTGTTTGCCGCTGTTCTATGTGAGTGATCAGACGAAAACGGTGCGGATTAAGCAAAGGGGCGAGAAATAATATATGTGCTATAACTGTGAATTCACCCGTTCACCGGAAAAAAACCTCACCAAGGCTAGATCATAAACATGATCACGTGATAATATCAAAGCTTCTCCATCACAAGATGTCAGCCTCGTCAGCGTTGTCCGCTCGGCGTAACTTGAAATAACCTCAGTCTTCCATCTTCTGCGCGACAACATCTTCGTGGAAGATCCTATGGGATTTCAAAACCAACTGCTTCATTGGAGCGTATCTACTACATATCGGAATAAAAGCGGACATCTTCGTCTACTGCTGTTGTGAAGAGATTTCAAATAACTTGCTTCGAGGGCTGTATTGGAGAGCACTGAGACACCTCGTAGACGTTCAGAAATCCCGCACTATCCAAGCAATTGTTTGATATTTTGTTAAATAATGTTTTCAACATAATGTAGACTAAAATTACCTGCAGGTTTCTGACAAGTTAAAAGTTTTAATTTTGAGTTGAAAGTTTAAAATAAATAAATTAAACGATGATTTACGCGAGAATTTATACTTTTTAGATTAAATCAAAAGGTTAGAAACATATATCTATACTTCCTTTATCAAATAAACTCTTTTTTTGCTAGGGTCACAAAAGACAATTTTTAAGATAATGAAGGATTGTTTTATTGGGTTAGACAAATTTTTAAAACAATAAAAAAAGTGTATAAACCTAATTGATAATAAGACACAATAATAAAATAAACTTAATTTCTGCTTTAACTGATCAGAACCTTAGCCTACATTTTGGTGAAAACAACATTACAAAAATATCAAACCACTTCATAAATGTTTAGGGATTTCTAAACCATTGCAGTGCTTCTCTGTGTTTTCCCATGTAGCCCTCTGGTTCATAAAGTTCTCGTTAAATACTAAAAAGAAAAACAATTACACTTTACTCATAAGCTCGTAGGTCTCACCGACAACATTCATGTTTCCTTAGACGACAAACTGATGGGGACTTATTTGAGCGTTTATCGCTAATTTCTTTGCATTCTCCCACACAGGACAATCGAGTCAATTCACCCGCTTATATTGACCGCGTACCGACTCTAGTGTTTGATCATTTACGTAGAACAGAACTGTGTGATTTATATTTATTTGATAGATTCTTGTAAATACGTTGGTAATTCAATTAAAAACCAAATTAACATGCCTTGACTACACTCAAAGTTATTAGGGCCAGATCCATAGTCAGACTTAGTACACCTCAAATATGGCACTTTACTAAATACAGGATGATACGTACCTAAATCAGAATGGAATGGACTAGTTTCATATGCGGGAGGCGTACTCAATCTGACTATGAAACTAGCCCTTAAACGTTGATCAGCAATTTTAAATTTGAGACGCTCAATATTGCTATAAAAGGAACTGATAAGTAAAACAGCAAAATGTTCTCCATCTTCAGGAAAACCCTTTTTAAATAACGTCTAAAAAATACAATGTTAAATGGGCTGTTAGATAATCTCCAAAATTCCACGCCGCTATTCCTGATCCAAGCCACCGATTGAGTTTATATATAATATATATATATATATATTAACCACGTCTACCTATCCGGATAAACGCATTTTAATCAAGATAATATGATAGGTATGAGAATAATGGAATTTAAGTAAATGCAGCCTATCTACACGGAAAGAGACTGGGAAACCATTTTGGAAAAATACACTTCCAATACACCCAGTTGGTGTACGAAATACGAACTTCCTGACACCGGAAAACTAGACTAGATTAGCCTGACATTTATACCACGTGTCCACTGATGTGGATCACTGAGTAATATTGTTACATAATTAAATATCCGATGTCCCTGCCAAACCTTTAATTGTAACAATCCACTGTTTCAACTCGCCTTTTGCCGCACCTCCATAGAAATCTTTTCTGATAGTTATTAAATTACTAGATATACTTTTCTGAATATTCATACACCAAACTATATATCCGGGAGCTTTCACTTTTGATGAATGATGTTGATTTTGTAGTTGTCCAGAAAACCCGCGTTATTTGAGAAGTGGTTTGTTATTTTAAAATAAGGTTAACACCAAATTGGATTCGAACAGTATTAACATGTTTTTAAACGACTAAATTCATTACGTTTTAAGTTTTATAGCTCAAAGAAAAAATCATGATACACTATAACTAAATCATTGTCATAAAAATGTTGCACTTCTGAGATCAAAGTACAGTAAATGGTCAGAAGTATAAATCCAACCTTATTCAAACAAATAAAATCTGCATTTAATAGGGTTACAACATGTATTTTTAAGATCTTCTCTAATGGCGACACCCAGGGCATCGTCCATCAGGACTGGCCGGCTGGTCGGGCGGCTAAAGCCCTGTAAGATCATCTATTTGAAGGTGAGGAAAGATTAGAATCATCCATCCACCACATACTAAGTGGTTGGAAGTTCGTACCTGGTTTCAGTCAGGAATATCTGGCCAGGAACCCGCACTAGGTTGCCGCTAGGTAACTTAGGACAACTCCACGGGAAACAGAGGCCATCCTTATAACTAAATTTCCTGACTTCCTCCGTAATACTGGTTATTACACATGGAGAGGCCAACTCCTCCCACACCTGGGGCCAGGATGTGTTGGGGAGGGGGGTTACGGTAGGCTCCTGGGCTACCTAACGAGTTCTGGGTCATCGACTGACAGGGGTTGGTAGCCTGAACAAACGAGAGTACGACTGCTGTGAGTCTTGGAGACGGTTGATTGTTTCCCATCGTAGGTGTTATATGTTCTGCCAATTATATCATTTGGGGGTTTACCACTTCTAAAGAGCCCCTGGCTCAGCTAACAGTAAGCTGGATAGGCACCTCCGGTGAGGGTGGACCTCGGCCATTCCAGTCCATTATAAAAGGAATCACTAATGTACCTATGTACTTCCTGAACTTCCTCTGTAACACTATTCTTACACATGGAGGAGCCAACTCTCCCGTCTCCGGAACCAGGGTATGTTGAGGGGGTGTTCTCTCCCTAATATATGACGCATAGCCTGAGAATACCACCATGGTGGGTTAAGGGAACCAGGGGTGGAGCGACCGTTCCCCACTGATCGCTACCAGACGTTCTGCCGATTGTGGCATTGGGTTGTTTAACTTTTGAAGAGTCCCTGACTCATAAAAGGGAAGCTTTGGCCCGATTTTCTTACTAATAGCTTGGTGGATCTGTAACTAGCAGAGTCAGTGGGAATCCAGAATCTATACCGTCATCTTCATCCGTACGTTACCTGATAAAACAAGAAAACAACGATCCAGTTATAGATCTAAACCCATCACAAATGCAAACAGAATTGTTGAATGAGAGCCTCCAAGGTTGAAATATTTTAGAGAAAGAAGTCAAAGAAGCTTCCTTTAGGAAAATAGATATTATAATGATTTTTAAAATACTTTTTATTCCAGGGATAGTGTTATTAATTTGCAATGATATATACGGTTTATTTAATGCCTTGGGACACCGTCACTATCCAGAAGAATGGTGCATTTAATTGATTTCCCGAAATTTATTTTAAAGGCAGTCCATCTTCATTTTTTATCCTATATTCTTGTGTCCCCTTAACAGATATTGTTCACACGAAGGAGTCTTATGGAAACATGTGTTCCTTGCTCAACAAAAATGATTATAACTAATAAAAGTGGCACATATGTGGGGATTTGAAAATACTAGGAGCTCTATTTTGAATGTAGACATATTATACAAAATATTGTTTCTTTTTATGTGAGTGGGACAGTCGTGACAAATACCAACCATTATGTTCGTAAAGACAGGCCTCAGAGACAAATCCAAATAACATTTCCTTTTAACCGTTAGTGGATCCTGAATATGTGCAGCCACTAGAAATTAAGTTAGGGTTGTTGAAAACTTCGTAATAATTTCTTTGAACAAGTAGGGTGATGCATCAATGTATCTGAGGAACAAATTCCCCAGACTAGGCTAGACAAAAGTGAAAGAGAAGATCTTTTTTTGGCCCACAGATATAAACTGTTATACAGGATCCGGTTTTTGAAAATACACTAAGTTAGATGGATAAGGCAACGCGGATTGCATTTAAATCTATGTGGTCCAACTTTCTTAATAACTACAAATATGAGAATTATAAAGAAATTGTCAATGGAATGTTTAAGTGTTTTCATGAAATGCAATATGTAATTAAATCTTAATTTTCTGGACTTTCCCCCACAAAATCTAGGAGAACTAAGTGGCAAACATGGTTACAATTTTCATCGGGATGTTTCCACCATGGAAAAAAAGGTTTTCCTGAAGATGGAACCATAGCATGCTTGTTGAATAGTGTTGTTCTTTGATTAGAAAAATCTCAGAAAGGGGCCACAAGCGAAAGAGCTAAACAAAACACAAATTGTTCATTAAATAATCAAATGTATATAACATGTAAATACATTTTGTTCTATAAGTGAAATATTAAATTGTTTGTCTCAAGGAAACGATATGTCATAGAAAACTCTTGTTTTCAGATTATAATAAAGCCACTATAATCACATTATCTTATTCAGAGGGCAAAAAAATATATAAATTTGTCTTGCAGTGGTAGATAGTTGGTTGCTGCTCCAAGCCGCCGTCTGTGTTCGCCGCTCGTGTACCTCTTCTCTACCAAGCAGTCCTTTTCAGTTGAACGTTTTGACTGTGCATGTGTCGCCCCGCGCCCTGTTGGGGTGTGCAGTGGACCGGCATCGAAACGAGGACCTTGTCGAGTGGCAATTAGAGACCCTAGCCAGGTAGAGAGACCTTCCCTCAAGACCAAGCTACTAATTGACGTACACACCAAGGCGATCAAATATGGACCACTATCAAATTAATTGTTACTAAGAGCACCGAAATCTTGGAGGGAAATATCTTCTAATGGGAATTATGGTGGTATGCGAGAACGTTTAGTGAATGATTAGTGGACCGCTAGTGTGGTCCCGATCATACTATCACTCCACCTTCCAACCTATGGTGACGCAAGCAAACCCACGCTAGTGTCAACAAAGGATCCACTTAGTCAAGTTATTGCATACGGCCCTTAGCAGTTCTGAAGCATCAAAATAACTTAAACAATCCTAATTCATCCTCAAATTGTCTGTTAGGATGTTATTAAAATTACTTTAGCTAGTGAATAGACGTTAGATCTATGTTTAAAACCATTTACTTTGATCTCAGAATTGTAATATTTAACGTAAATCATCGTTGAAAATGAGAAAATCTTATTTTTCATGACTTTGCTTTAGTTATAAAATTGAAAATGTAAGTTTTTAAATTCCCTTAGTGACATTCATTAATAATTTTCACCTCCAATTTTCAACTCCAATTTTAAACTCCATATTGTAGTTAGCTATAGTATGAAATAACAGACAAATTCTTAAATAACGTGATATTTTTGGACGATTGCAACACTTCTCATCTCCTCTATGCAGCTCCTTTAAAGAGTGGATGTAGGGAACGCGAGAAAAGGCCCATGTTTTTTTGTAGTTTTTATATACAAACAATTTTTTGACCAAAATAAAAAAAAATATTGCTTAAGTATAAACATAGAGCTTAATTTTCTTTACATGGTGATATAAACATTTCTTGATTATTAATCTTGTCGTGAGCACAACGGCAAGCTTTTTAAATGAAGAGAAGAGGTTATCATTAAATTTCAGGACACTCTTGACAGATATTCAAGAACTGTTGATATCACCATGTGAAGAAAATTAATCTCTATCGTTGTACTGAAGCAATATTTGATTTATTTTAACCATAAAAAAATGTTTTGATGCAAAAAAACTGAAACACACAGAAAATCTGGGGTTGCTGGGGATCAAGTTCGGTACCTCTGTATCTGTATCCAAAAGTGGTATCCTTTTTGGCTTATGATTAGGCCTACTAACATTGTTAAAATGGTTTACTGCTGATGTTAGATCTAGAACCCTGAACCAGTGCACAGGGGGTTTTCCTTTTCAAGTGGTTTTATTTCCTTCCTCCAAACAAATTCTTGTGATGTCCCCTTTAATTTTTATGCACCCTCTTAATCCTTTCTCTATAAGATTACATTATTAAGGCCCTTGGCCCTGTCGAGTGCAAGTCTAAAACCTATTTTGTGGGATGGTGGGCGGGAAGATGAAAGGCGGGGCGTGGCTTCACAACCGACCAAAGTATCCTTCCGCGCCAACAAGAATAGATGGATAATGGAAAACGTAGATGATAGGTCCGGATAGGTCTTGCGGAAAAATCAAACGTTTGGAAATATTAGTTTTCTAGAGTGAGTGAAATTTTTATAGTAGCATAATATTTTCAACACCTCTTCTAAAATGATTTATCAATGTTTATTAGGTGTTACATTTTCTTATTTTTTGTTATGCAGCCGGCAGTTTTCAATTGAAAAATGTCAAAATTATTTGATATTTGATTACTGGTAAAATTATAAAGGAAGTGTGTATATACAAATTAAAAATTATAACGTAATCAAGATGGTTCTATTCTTGAACAAGCCGTTTCCGAAAGAAAATTGCAAAACAATAAAAATTCTTGAAGATAACAGTTTGTTCCCATGGCTCTGCATTTCCACGCCAAATAAAAAGGGCCAATCGCCTTAATAGGCCTTCTATCTTCACCATTGAGCACGCAGACGAAGGCGTCAGTCTCGTTTACCTGTGATGAGAAAGGTGGGACTCGAATCTCGGCAGAGCATATATTGACATCTCCATTTCAACGTTCCTCTTAGATTCTATCTTTCTCATCCCTAGCTCATTATTGTAAACATTTGACCGGTCCGGAAGGGTAGTAAAACGCAGATAGCGTATTATAAACTTCTAAACCAAATTTAAAATTTGTTAAATCAATGTAAAAATGATACCTGAACCAGGAAATCGAACCCGGAATATTTGGTCTAGCGCATTAACACTCTTCCACAGAGATATCCAGAATTCGTCTCGATATTAGGATTATTCTTCATTCATGCTTTAAAGTGAGATAGTAGGGGACGAGAGTTAGGGGCGGTGATTTTGCAGTTTCTATAGCAAAACTGTTTTTTGGCCAAAATAAATCAAATAATGTTCCAGTAGAAACATAGAGTTTAATTTTCTTCGACCTCAACATTAATTCTTGAATATCTATCATAAGCATATTAGCATTTGTTGAAAGAATTTTTAAATAAAGATAATAGTGGTCATTAAATTCCATGACACCCTTGACAGATATTAAAAATCTGTTGAGGTTCCCGTGTGACTAAAATTAAACTCTAATATTGTTATTAAAGAATCTGACACCTTTGATCAGTTGGTAGCGTGTCTTTTTTTGACCTAAAGGATCCCGGGTTTGATTCCTGGTATGGCCAAATATATTATCATTTGTGAAATGTGTGTTTCCCTCTTCACAGTGAAGAATAAACGGCTGGGGTGCTGGATGTATGATCTAGATTTGTTAATTTACAAGTCGTGTTCTGATATAATCATTCGGCTCAGAAATTAAACGTTAATCTCCTCAAATACATGAAAAATGAAAATTTACTAAAAAATAATTTTATTTATTTGGGGGAAAAAAATTGCTAGAAATACCGCAAAAACACTTAAATTTTTTCGCGTTTTCTTCTTTTTCAACTTAAAGCTCGAGTCTAATATGGCTGTATCATCTTCTAAAGTATTGTACACTCGGTGGGATAAAATCCGACCATAAGTCAGCGGTTGCTGTGCTTTTAAGGCTAAACGCAAATAGGGATTATTCTACTCACACAAATACGACTCGTGAATTAAACTATGAGTGAAGAGCTACCCTACGCTGGTGATAAATTCTGGATAGCTAAGTGAGAGGTAGATTATTGACGTGCTAAACTAAGGATCCCGGATATGAATCACGTATCCGGGTGTCGAATTGTCTACTTTTAATTAAATTAAATGTAGCCGGGGGGGGGGG
>CABFOV010000118.1:175252-191996 GCA_902141375.1 Timema poppense
GGGGGGGGGGGGAAGGTTGGGAGTTCAAACCCCCCACGTAATTTTATGAACAAAATATATATGGCTCTACTTATGAATCAAAAAATATTAAAATTAAGATACAAACACAAATTAGAGGGCACTTCAGAGAGCTTCTGGAGGTGTTAAATATTCAGAAATTTTCTAGGCCTTCAGCATTTTGGGGGTTATTTTACCATGAAAAAAAAAACACTTCAGAGAGCTTCTAGAACTGTTTATCATTTAGAATTTTTTCTAGCTTCCAGCATATGAGGGATGTGCTCACCACCCCCCCACCCCACCTGAAATTATTGGCTGGGTAAGGCCTTGTATATACCTATGCACACATCCCCACCAACTTATATATCCACCTTTTGTGTTTGTATGTGTGTGTATAATATGCAAAACTTAAAATCATGTATATTATTTTAAACATATTGAAACTAAATTATTTTGTTAAGAAGATAGAACCAATTCACAAATGTAATATAACTTTTTTAAAGATCGACGTTTTACAGTCCGGTTTTATGTTTAAAGATCTTTTTATGAGTTAAAACCTATTTAGCCAAAGTGCCCGTATAATAAAGAAGTGAATAGTGGCAGCGGTAGTTAATATCATGCTATGTTTTATGACCCTTGACAGACTTTCTCACTGTTGCATGAAACATAATAACTACAGATAGAGGGAGAGAGAGGTTTAGGGGGTGGTGGGGTATAGACGGTAGTCTCTCTGACTCGTTAAGGGATTTTTTTTTGTTGCCACTTACTCATTTTTTTACACATACCCAATTGCCCATTGATTTGTGCTCCAAATAAATTGAGTTATTAGTTGAAGGGTCGACCTTTCCTGACCCGGGGTACTAGATACCATGAAAAATGAGCCCCCTCCCTCCCTCCCTCCCAACCCGGATAATCGTTGTTTTGTAAAAAGGAAAAGAAAAAAAAGGCTTTATGGTGCGGGGCAGGGGGGGAATGGCGCGTGCGGGGGCGTGGCGGAAGTCCTACTAACTGCCGCTAGATGCCACTAGTAACGCAAACCCGCCAGTTCGACGGGCCTCCTACCGATTTTAGTCTCCTGATACAACAGGCGCAAAGAAAAATAAACAAAAAACAATTAATGAAAAATAGCCGAAACTATTATTGTTAATGCATTTTAGTGAGGTAACACCTTTTAGATATCATATTCTGAAAATTGAAAAATGACACCTGGACACGGGAATCGAACCCGGGACCTTCGGCTTAGTACGCCATTGCTCTTACCACTGAGCTATCCAGGATTCGTCCCATGCCCACCGAGTCGCAAATGGCTGCGTTGTCTGATGGCTGTGATCTTATATAATCACATGTTTATAAGCTGACGACTTCCGCACGTCCATCTTAGACTCTGCCTTAAACTATGAGTGAAGAATGACCCTGGGCACGGGAAGAATCCTGGATAGCTCAGTGGTAAGAGCATTGACGTACTAAGCCGAAGGTCCCGGGTTTGATTCCCGTGTCCAGGTGTCATTTTTCAATTTTCAGAATACAAAAAAAAACAATGTTTGTATGCATGCGAATGAACAATAAACATAAAATACTTTTGATTAAAATACAATATACACCTTAAAGGAAAAGCCTGTTTGGTAAATTAATTTTTGAGTTTACATCTTGTAACACAAAGGTTATTTGAATCGAATTAGTAACATACAGGGGCGTTTCCAAGTTTAACAGAACTTGTTTTAAAACTAGAAGCTTTTTTTTTTGGGAGGTTTATTAATTGGTATTTGTCAACTTGATCATTTTTATTTTTACTATAATAAACGTGAAGATCCAAAAAAATAAAAAATAAACAGGCCTAAGTTAAAGTTGGCTTAACCATCGCATAGGCCTACTGTTACAAAATTCATCGATTATATATAATAACATTAAATGTAGAATTTTACGCTCTATTTAACCGGTAATTGCCACAAGAATGAAAAGAAAAACTAAAATGAAATCACTAGACTTTTTTTTCTTACATTTGATTATGAAAAGAGAAATTATACTGTAATCTTTGAGGAAGTATTGTTAAAAGTGATTGATAATATTTTTAGTAATTATAATAGTAGTATTTAGTAAATAATAATTGTTTCCAAATATGGTGACAAAAGTTATTTTTAGACAATGTTGGCGTAACTGATACCATTTGCTAGCTTCTGCTAGCTGTCATGTAAAACCACAAAAGTGGTAAGTCCACTGTACATACACAATAGAAACATTCTAAGGTGTTGTAAACAATAATCTTATGAAGAAACGCTGGCACTGAAAGAGAGATAAGGGGTTAATCCTACTGAACAAAGAATAATATTTTCAGAGCGTGAAGATGTCTCACTTCCATTCCATGAAAGATAGTCCACTCCTATGAAATAAATATATTTGAAGATTGATATAAATACTATTTCTGATAACCTGATATTTTTTCTTTGCTCACAATGTTTAACTGGTCATAGCCTGCCCCCTATCCCCCATTTTATTTTCTCTTCGGATCTGCGTGGATTTCTGGGCATCACCAAACTACAGTGGGGGAAGAGGGGTGGGGCTTGAGGGGGCTCACGTGGGTACGCTACTGTTCATGTTTACAGGTACTGTATGGATCAGCTTTGCTTAATCTGGCCACACTACACGTCATACTTGTATAGGGATGATTAAGCATCTAATTAATACTTTTTTTTAGGGACAAAAAGGCAAAACAACCAAATCATATCGGAAGACCTAACGGAGTGCAACGTCAGCGACCCGTAAAATTATTATTATTATAATCACCGTGTCTTACTACCTGTTCGGGTTATACGCACTTAGGCTAATGTGTAATGATAGGGTGATTGTGAAATGAAATGGAGGACTTAGAGTTTAACGTGGGATCCGAACCACGGTGGGGATTAGCATTCCACACATTCACAAGTTGTGATTAGTACACGTCTTGTCAGAGGTGAAGGAAGGGTTTAGTAATCAGATAAATCTGTGCCGGGACCGAGGATTGAACCCCGGGCACCGAAGTCCGACACCTTACCCCTAGACCACCCGTAAAAGCTCATCCATAAACTACGTAACTTTTTTATTTTTACCTTTTTTGAACTTCCCTTCCCTTCACGTATGTAATACCAAAGTAACCCCTCCCAATCCCCCTAGCTGTTCTACGTAACTTTTAACATCAAGAGTTAATGTAATTATTTCACAGGGAAGATTTTATTACACTAAAAGAGAGACTCAGATATAATACCATTCAGAATCGTAAGTTATCTATTGTGTATGTTTACTAACAGTGAAAATATGAACATTAATATAATATTTTTAACATTAGAATTTAAGACATATAATATCTGTGTTACGTAACACTCTACCCCCAAGTAACACCATGTATACATTATTACATTATTTAGAGCTCCATCCTTGACCCCTCTCAACTGTGTTACGTGGTTTACGGGTGACCCCTAAAGGTGGGCAGAATTACAAAGGCACCAGTCTTACCTTGTTTGGCTTCTGGGTGACATGGAGGTCGGGGGTTGAATTCCGGCCGGTTATATTTAGATGGTTTCATTGAATGAGGCTATATCTACACTTTCTTTAACTTCTACCTTCCTCATACCTACAACATATATCTAAATATGAGGATAGCCCTGGCGGATAACTCAAGAGAACCAAAACGAATATCTTCATAAGGAATAGATCGCTATCCAAACACACTTTTGGAACCAACTTATTAAATGTACAAATGACTTACAAGTTATCTTAAGTCTAAGTTATAATAACCCACTTAGGTGGTCGGATGGTCCTAGATATCACTCTCGCAAAAGAATGGACTGCCTAGGGTGGGAAGATCGGGGCTTGAATCACGGTCGAGTTTATTGAGTTTTCCTAAATGGTTTTCCACTCTTCCACCACGAAAATACGGATACACTTCCTCTAAAATAACCTTCCTAGTCCTTAACGCGTAGTTAGTGCATAAGGGTATAACAACCCAAAAGTATGGTAAGATACGGTGCTATAAAGAAAAGTTAAACATTAATATATAATTTTAGATAGGTGTAGTATAAACAATTGTTGAAAACACAATGCTTTTAAATTAACCAAATAATGTATTTAATTGAAGACATCTGCAGCAGCTAACAGCAAGTAACCCATTTCAGTGGCCGCATGGCCTAAGACGTCACTTTCGCATTAGACCAGAATGCTGATGACGGAGAGATCGATGTTTGAATCTTGGTCAGTTGTACTGAGGGGGGCTTTTCAAAATGGTTTTCCACACTCCCTTCACGCAAATGCGGGTACATTTCCTCTAAATATAACCTAACTAATCCCTAAAACTATTATAGTAGCTAGTACATAAGCGTATATCCCGAGTGGGTAGTAAGAAGTAGTGCTAAAAAAAATATTCATCTAATAAATACATTTCCATACCCGAATTGGCGAACGCTCAGAATAAAAGTCAAGATCAACTTGTTATGCCAGTAACGTGAAAGTCGGGGTTTGAATCCTGGCCAGATTTACTGAGATTTTTTGTATGATTTCCTCATTTATCTCCATGCGAATGCGGGCACATTTAGTCTAATTTATACCTGACTTGTCCCTACTCCAACAGTGTAATTAAATGTTTGTATCACTGAAGGGTAATTTTTTTTTCTAACACTACGTCTTACTAACCGTTCGAGTTATATGCCTATGTACTAATAACTCTAATGTGTTAGGGATTAGTAAGGTTGAATTTAGATAAAGTGGACCCGCATTTTTGTGGAGTTAGAGTGGAAAACCATTTAGTTGAGTATCACCCTCACTATACCTGACTGGGATGGAAACCTGATGTCCCCGTCTTCGGTAGTCTAGTCTATTGCGAGAGTAGCGACTTAAACCATGCGGCCACCAAAAGTGGGTCAGACGGGTAGTGAGAAGCCATGAGGATACAACAAATTTATATTCGGGAAGTTCAAGTAAGGAATAATTTTTGCCACATTAATAGTAATAATACTACCTCCACTTTTCTGACATATCGAAAGGAAAGCATGGCAGCAGGCACTAAATGAAACAATGGCTGTGTTGAATAAAACAGAGATAGCAACCAGTACAATAACAGGCAAGCAATCATGAAGAAGACTTTCGAGGAACAATGGCGCTTCTTGTTCGTCGTCTGCTATTCATCCAGGTACGATTAATGTAATTGAAGAAACGAGGAGAGGATTTTTTTCTTTTAGTGGGCTTGGAAAGGGGGGAGGGGGGTATAAAAAGAAGAAGAAGAAGGACATAGGACAATAAATACGGAATTTATAAGAAGAAAAACCCATAACAATAGGTAACAACAAAAATGGCTTCAAAATACGCACAAGTCCTCAATCGGACAAATAAATGAAGTCGAAGTAGAGAATGGTGGGCTAGAGGAAGAAAGTTTCGTCTTAGTCGAGATAAAAAGAAAAAGATGTTGAGAATGAACATTGGTTGCTTGAGACGATGAAAAAAAAATTGTATTACAAAATAAATATGTTTCACAGAAATGAAAAACAAGAGCTTACCATGGCGGACACTCTGACTAAATAATATCTAGTCTGGTTTGCTGGTGACTGGGAAATCGAAGCTAGATATCCTTGCCAGAGTGAACGGAGGTTTTTTGTTTGTTTTTTCCAAACAGTTCTTCAGCCTTTCTTCACATAAATTTGGATATATTTCCTCTGAAGCAGAGGTTACCAAACTGTGGTACGCGTAATATAAAACTTAACTGATTTAAAAATTTCTGGAGAAAAATGGACAAATTCGATTGAGAATAACTCAAAATGATGATTTATGACAATATTTTATAGCACAAAATAAACCTAATAAAAGTAGCCTCTACATTAGTTAAAATACTTTTAACTCCACATACCATATAGCTTATGCTAGCCACACCCACAAAAGCTATGCTATATGCATATCTATTACTTTACCACCAAGCAATCCCTCTGCCATTGTGTCACGTGTTACAAATCTACTTTAAGTAACGATAAGAATTGAGTCGACTCTTCAACCAAGGTATAATTCTATGATGTATGGATATTGCTACACTTTAGTTTTAAGCAATGTGTACACAATCGACCAAATGTCTAAACACCTTTTTGTCGTTACAATGTGTTCAATAAGTTTGAATGTAAGTGTGTACACAGCCAACGACACGACAAGTGTACAGCTATACATTTCGTATTGTTATTTGCAAGTTGATGTTTTATCAGTGCCAGACTATTTAATTTTTTGGGATCATTTATTTTTACTATTGTAGAAACATTTGTTGGTGAGAATAGAACACATCTTTATTCATCTTAAACATCTTCAATTCTTAATCGATTTGTATTATATTATAAAAGGATTAATTCAAATAACCGCATTTACTTTATTATTTAGATGAGGATATAACCCTAACTAACAAATATAATAGCTCGACTATTTAATCCATCATGATATGCTTATTCATACAGTTGCCATTGTACTATGGGCAGCAAAAAGCCCTCCCGAGTCAAAGGTGTCGTGTTAACTGATAGCTCGCTATCTTAGTTTTTTTTTAGCACCAAGTCTTACTACCCGTTCGGTTTATATGCCTATGTAATAATTACCCTAGTGGCTTAGGGATTAGGAAGGCTATGTTTAGAGGAAGTGCACCCGCATTTAGCGTGAAAGGAGCTTGGAAAACCACCTTCAGTGCACCCAACCGGTATCTAACCCTGATCTCCCCATCTTCGATAGTCTTGATCCAACACGAGTTTAACGTGTTAAACCACGTGGTCACCGAAGCGGGTATGAATATTATTGATTATATCAAAAACGGTATAGACTTTAACTTATATAGTGTTTTGAATATAATTAATATATTAAATACATATACAAATATAATGATTTTATTATACTTTTACTAAGCTTAATATTTATTAGATCTTCGACAATACATGAATATTGTTTTAAATTTGAGTATATATTTATAATAATGAGCTAAATACCTGAGTACCTGAACCTATTGTTCTAAATTTGAATACATAACAATACATAAATATTCTTCTAAATTTGAGTTTGTGTGTGTAGTATATATATATATATATATACACTTAAATTTTGAATATGTTAATTAACTTTTAATTAGTTTATTATATATACTTTTTTGTGTTAAAAAGAATTGTGTGTACAAGTCTCGAATTACTAGTAAAATGAACATTTTTTGTATTATTTACATTAGATATAAAAATATTAGAGTTACTTAATTTTACTTGGCATAATTTGCTTTTTTTTGCTTGAAATTGTTCCATTAATTTTCTTTGTAAAGTACTTAACGTATAAGATTAAAATAATAATATTTGTGAATAAGTGTGTAATTGATTTTGTTTGGAGTTGTGGTGGGTTTGTTATTAAATTTTTCTTTGAAATATGAATAATTTGGTGCATGTGAAAACTTTTTGACATAACTACTTTAGTATTTGTAAAATATTTCGCATAGATTAGATATCAGCAACATAATGTCCGTTGTAGATATTCTTGTGAAGTACGAATTTTTAGTTAGTATTGTTTGGGGCGGTATATATTGCGAGTGTTCTTGTCGAACCCTTTTATATTTCTAATGTTTTTTTTTGGGAGATACAAGAAACAGAGACACAAAGAATATAAATCTAAATTTTGCATAGAGAAAAGCTTTGTGCTGTTGTTGCGAGATGTCGCTACTTCCGCAGCCTTAGCGCTTCCTGTATCCCATTGTTGGAACTACTGCTTCCATGAGTTTTCAATGCAAATGGCAAGAATATATCGGAAAGGTATTAGCAACTGAAAAACGCAATGGGGACCAAAATAAAGAAAATAAAAGAAGGAAAAAAGCGAGGAAGAGAGAGAGAGGGAGGGAACGACAAACGAATGAAATACAATGGAAGGGAGCATTGTGTCAGAAAAAAAAAGTCTTTCTAACGATAAAATATAAGATGTACACAAAGAATTTTCTTTTTATTCTTTCCTTTTTCGTCTTTCTTTATAGATGTTCCGTTTGGTATGCATACAAATAGGACTCTAAAAATTGACATGGTAGCTATTATATATTTATAAAAGTACAATACTTGTGTCTACATCAATTATTATATTCCAACAAAGCTTGACAGAAGTTTCATCAACCAAGAATATTCATCAGTGAAATAGACTATCTACAGAACCAGTTTAGCTACGATTTTCAAGATGTTCTAACTTCTAACTTACTTTATATTACTGTAGAGGATTTTTTTTTTTTTTTTTACCAAAACTATATGAAATACAGGAATTGGTGTTCCCACAATGAATTAATTTAAAAAATAGTGTTATCAACAAATTAGCTCATACACCCGAATTATTAGATCTGTCTTGAATCTTTGTCGTTGCCTATGGAAGGAGCGTTGGGTGACACCATTACGAGATGTGGGACCTGATGGAATAGTATGTCTCTACTCCACGGATGGATAAAATATTGCTCCGGTACAAACATAGAGTTTAAATTTCTTCACATGATGAGATCAACAGTTTTGAATATCTGTCATGAGCATAGCGACGTTTGAGAACAAATTTTATAAATTCAAAGAGAAAGATGACAATAAACTCCTGGACACTCTTGACAGATATTCAAGAAAGGTTGAGGTTGAAGAAAATTAAACTCTATGCTGCTACTGATGTATTATTTTATTTATTGTGACCAAACAAATGTTTAAATACAAAAACTGTATAAACACTGGCCTTTTCTCGCTTCCCCCTAGCCTCCCACCTTAATGTTGTGGTCTTGGGTTTAGCTAGTTTGTAAGTTGTGAGCTGATGCTCTCCTGAGCTTAGAAAGTGCACGTTAAATACCTCCAACAGTTTAAAAATTGTATCATTCCCGAAGCATTAGATGAACATAACACAAAATAATTACAACCGAAATGAAAGAAATAAGTTTTAAAAAAACTGGTTAGCCTGAGTGGTTAAAAAAAAGACTTATGTTAAATGAAATGAAAGGGTTTTGGTGCCGGATGTGTGTACGTAAGGGTTGGGTTGTTGGTGAACGAGTAGAGGGGGAATTAAAAAAGGGAGGGATGGAAAGGTGGGGGAGATTTTCTGCGACTTTGAAAAGTGTTTTCGAGAATTCCATTAATTAGAAAGCTAGGGACTGAGCTATTGACATCACATAACACAATGGTGTGCCGAATCCCGCATGTACTGTACATTACGTATTTTGAGGGTTGCACCTTTGGGGGAAGAAACGATCTAAGGGATTTTAAAATGATTTAGAATGGCGGGTTATAAATTTAATATTGCTATAGAAGTTTCGAAATATTTATTTAACTTTATTTTTTACAATGCACATACAATTCACAATTATTATTTTATTTTAATGTATCACAGATGTGATAAATATTCAGTGAGGACCAATAATAATATTAATAGAGTATGTGAAGGGGGCTGTACTTGTATATCATACTCGCGAAGCTGTAGTTTAATTCCGACTGAGTACTTTTTTTATGGTTAATGATTTTACATCCTTTCTACATATGGATCTTAGGGCTTAGCCTCCTCACCCTTTACTCTTAGATTAAGAGTAATGTAAGTAATCAATAGCTTAAATGGCTTTAACTTGAAATAAAATCATACTATTTTGATAAAGTTTAACACTTGACTCCTAAACGGCCAAATTCAAAGCGAAAGAAATGAAAATCAAAAGAAACTGCTTCTGTATTTGATTGGAGGGAGAAAGGAAAAATATTATGTGTATCAAATAAATCTCAATGCAGTGGCTGAGAAAGAACTTCGGCCTTTTGGGTCGGGTGTGCTATCTGTTTTGTCAAACTCGTCGGAAGTTAAGATGATAGGTGTAATTATTTTTTTCCACGGCATTTACTATAGGTCTACGTCCGAAATATACACTAATTGGTAGGAGGAGGATGAAGGCAGAATTTAAAAAAATATACCCGCATTTAGGTTTAGAGTGTGAGGAAGCCATTAAAAAAAAAACCTTTCTTACACCAGGACGGGAATCAAACCCAGACTTAATCAGCACCACCAAGCAAGGGTAAACAAACTTTACGATTAAATTACGTGTCCATCGATTCTGGTTGAAGGCATCATAGTAATAATTTAAAAAATAAGATTTATTGAGTTTTTTTGTTTTATTTTTTGTAAATATTAAATTTATTTGGGGAATTATTTGGGTGATCGTCTCAAGAAAACATTAAAATTTCAAATTCATGCTTTGTAGTTTTCCCTCTAAATCATCTCTTCAAAAGAATTGTCAGATGTTTTTATGAACTCGCTGAGTCCCAACTTTTTCGGTGTTGGTTGTAGATGCTATGGCTGTCAGGCTTGATCTCATCATGTTAAGGTGCGTTCATGTGTATGAAGCTATTAGGGTGTGTGCACCACTCGTCACAATAGAACCAACACAATGGCGTGTGTGGTCATCCCTAAGCGGTCTCTATGGTTACACCGGCAAACACGCAGGAAGTGCGGCACTTGCCAATCATCTTACGAGCCAATGAAACTTAATCACGTCATAATCCAAGACACACAAAAATGTTCGTGTGTGTGTGTGTATATATATATAAATTATACAGGGTGTATACAAAATTGCGTAATTCTTCTTCATTAACGAGCCCCATGGCCCATGGTCACCCCGCAATAGAGCCATACCAACCAAACGACCACCGTCTTTTGGCGAAGTTAGCGTCAACTTTGGTGGAATAAGGGTGTCATGTAGTCAGCACAACACACCCTCCTACCGTTAATCTCAGTTTTCTAGACCGTAGCTGCTAATATTTTTTTATTCTAATAGCTTTATTTGTCCGCACGAGGTTGAGTTTGGCCCCGTACCAGACCCAATGCTTCACAGAATACCTGGTGGCGCCGGTCAGTGCATAGCAAAAATTCACTATCACAACCAAAATATAATCTAAATACAATTTTATAACAGTGGGGATTCTTATGGGATATGTATTATATTCCAAATAGGATAGGCCTATGATTTAAATAAAGTTAAATCAGCTTCGGTGGTGCATGACCTAACGCGCTACTCTCGTGTAAGAATAGACTGCTGAAGAGGGGGAGATCAAGCCTTGATCCCTATCGGGTGCACTGAAGTTTTTCCCTAAATGGTTTTTATCTCTCTCTCCACGCAAATGTGGGTGTACTTTCTCTAAATTAAACCTTCCTAACCCATAACATATATTAGTGTAATAAGTACATAGGCGTTTAAGCCGAACGGGTAGTAAGATACTCAGTGCTTGCATTAGGCCGAAACGCAGAGGAACGCCGTTCCAGTTGATACGAAAATATATTACGAACGTTCCGGTCGATACATCACAAGTTTAAAGCGTTGCGCCTCCACACTAGAACGCTTCTACTTTGTTCTTCCTATTGTTTTCCAAAAGAATATCTAGTCTGAACAAACCTAGATCCTATTACGTATCTGTGTAGTGTATTTAATTTTGAACGGACCTAAATGCTACTTACTACGCTTCTATATAGTGTATTGTATTTTGTATTACATTGTGGTTTTCAAAGAATTTGCTTCACAACAGAGACGACGATTCCTATACCAAGACAATAACTTCAATACGAATATTTTAGATTTTAATATTTCACCTCCTCTTCCTTAGCCTCTATTATGAAATTTATTTATGGAAAGGGCATTTTGCTGTTTCTGTTCGTAGTTATAAGATTTCTACCTTCAGTTTCACATTGTCTTTCATAGTGTAAATACCGTACCTATTTGAAGTTTTGAACTCTTTGCCACAAGTGAACCAGCAAAAAATAAATACACACATTTCGTAAGTTAATATTTATTTTTATAAATTATATTTCGCATACAATTTTATTTTTACTTTGGTAAAAACCATCATATTTTTCAAACACAAACCTACAATAAATACCCACCATATGGCTGATTGGTCCAAGTAGCCAGACTCGCAATATATTGTATTTTTCGAGATAAGGAGGTTGAGGTTCGAATCTGGACACAGAGCATTAAGGACGGCTCTCCTAAATATGATCTATCACTCTATCAGTCTATCATACTCTATCCATACCAAAGCGTGTGCATTTGTTTTTACAACCATTTAAGTGGCCCTATTTTTCTTGGTATTTTCAGAGATGTACATTCTAAAATCACTTATCGGAGCCGGAGATAAAAGTGTCAATTCAAACGTAACATCCTATAGATGTTTATTTTAACTTTATCTTGACCCCTTGGAGAGAAAAGTATTGTTATAGTAAAAATAAATCGAATGCGAGATTTTGATAAATGGTGATTTTTACTGATCCCATGAAACTTAAGAAGTTGTTTTCTCAATTTCGTCTGTTTATGTGTTTATTTCGGCCTATAGCCTAAACCAACCGATCGGGATAAAACTTGGTATATAGGGTGTTTATAATTATCCTCCATAGGGTTTTTGGAATTAGATATCTATCAATAAAATTAATGGTAGCTTATTGAAGTGCAAACAGAAAAAAAAGAGAAATTTTCAATTCGTTCTAACAATTTTGATTACATTTTTTTATCCGGATATTGTTTAAACATTACATCCAAAATGGTAATTCTTATTTTATCATGAAAATGACTTTAAGGGTATTTTTACATCAATAGAAATTTCCAATTTTGATTACATCTTCACAATTATTTGAGATACGAAATTACTTATAGTAAAGTTGTAGTACTAATCAAATGTATATTTTTTTATTTGGAATATATTTTATGAAACAATAGTTTTTGAGCTATAAGCAAATATATATAGACACTCGCTCTACGGTATAACTGTAGGTGACAGCTAGCATAAGTTTATTTATTGAAAACACTGGCTGTAAGTAACTAATGCCATCATATTCGGATATACTTTTTATTTGCTTAGTAATATTATATTATTAATAAAAAGTGTTATTAAAGGTTTCTAATAATACTTCTAGCCAATGTTTGCAATAAATAACCGTCTGTTATCTGTAACTAACCTTCGCTTCTACCGTAGATAGACCACGTATTTTTTATGGAGTTCTTGGACAATTCAAATTAAAAGTTATGCTCTTTGGTGGACAGAGATGTTCCTCTTTTCACAATGTTTCTGTAAACGTGTATATTATTTCATTTATGCTATTAGGTGGATTATTTATGAAACAATGTATATTACTTCGTTTCACAAATCTTACGAGTGCTTAGCAAATGTCTTTATTTTAAGATAAAAAAGAGAGAAAGTCTTCGTGGTGAACTGTAACATTTATTTAATAAGTTATTTGTATTATTGGATCGTATCAATAAAGTTGCTCTATGAAATTATTCTACTATAAAACCATACGGCTGACTCACACAATAACTGATATTAATGTTCACCCACTTCCACAAGAGCTAAAAACTTGAAATTTGGCAAACTTATAGCGTCTAGCCTGTAACCGACGGTAAATTCCAAAAAGTTAAAAATTTTAATTTTTAACCCCTGAAAAAAACCCATCCAAAATGACAGAGCAACTTGAAAGTCGGTGCGGACCTTTCTTTGGAGGTCTCTTGTGGCTAAACGGTAAGACCCATCAAAAAACGGCTCTGGAATTACATTAGTTTACATCCACTTGCAAAGAAAACTCACTGGGGACTTGGGAACGGAGCCCCCAACGAACAAAGTGAGTCTAGCTATACAACTCCATTAATTCAGCCCACATTCAAGCCATACTGACCAAACAACCGCCTTCTACTGTCGAAGATAGTGCCAACATCTGTGGATATAATATACTGCTATGTGGTCAGTACAATGAACCTGAAATGTAACTGTGTTTAGCAGAAATGAAAATTATAAGATGCAGTACAGTAAAGAAGTGAACTAACCAACGCAATTAAATTATAAACGTAAAAATATAATATTAACATAATTATTTTGACACAATCTTGATTACTTTAAAACGAATGTCATTACAATAGCATGGTATTTATCCGAATAACATAGGTCTATATTATTTAAAATGTCATTATTCTATTTAACAACTTGGGGACTAAATAAATCCGGGACAAAAGTATTACTTCAGGGATTGTCCCAGAAAATTGAGGATCATAGATTAGATTGTTTAATAATAACCCTCGTGTGAAAATATGTTACTAAAACACAATATTATTTTACATTTGAAACACTCAGAAAATTACCTACTCCATATTACACAATGTGATGGAAGGTTTTTACTCTACTTTTACCTACGGTTTGAAAAANCTCTGGGTGTCCGATGTTTCAGTGAATAATACATATACCTTCAACCCATCTCAGGCCCCATTCTCACAACAATGGACTGTCAATACCAGTTGTGAAAACTAATCATGTTTCTCTATTCATACAGTTTGTGTATTCTTACATGAGGGGCCTACCACCTCTATCTCATTTTCCCTTTGTCCCCTCACCTCCCCTCCCCTTTCTACTCCAATCCAACCTCTCTCGTCCTATTTTTCTTTCTCTAAAGCTAATCCCCCCTCAAAGAACATGAATGCGAGCAGAGCCTTTGTAAGAACCCATGGACTATTTATGCCTGCCATTGTGTGAGGTGTCGCAGTGAATAGGTTTCCTTATTTCAGGTTTAAATATTTCATTCCCCTCTCCCCCATACTCCTTCTTCTATTGCCTCGTGTTGTGCCGGATGGGGAAATATGGGCCTTCCAATGTTGGTAGTAGTAGTAGTCCTGTTTGACACAATCGCGCAGCGATAGAGTCGAGAATCTCCACTAAAAAGTTGTGGTTCTATTCTAGTTTCGGAACTAGTAGAGTTAAAGTTCGATAATCCGGCACGATCGTGACTGCGGTAATGACGAATGACCAAATATGCTGGAATATCGGACTCTATCTCTGTAATGCGGTAAAAAAAATTAGGAAAATAACTTTGAAAGCGGTTATGGTTAATATGTGATGTAATAATTGAAGACAGGCCTCGGTGGGCTTTGGGGTAAAGTGCTCGCCTCAGGATTCGATGTTAGTGGGTTTGAACCTAACCGGGGTGAACGTCATTTTTCACTTTTATTTTAAGGTAAAGTCTGTGAGTTCAAATATCCACCTTCTTCCTAGACTTCAACACTTTAACTTGTTTTAGGAAACATATGTTAGGAATAGACACACAGGTACGGCTAAGCTATGTAGTACAGAACGACGCACAATCTCACACATTTAATCAAAGACTGATTGGCAGATGGATGGCGCTGGTGCGAAGGTAAAATACGAGTGGTAGGGGTAGGGCTACTTATGCTGAACTATCGGGTGCTGGTTTATTGAACTCTTTTACTGTTGAAGAACCCGCCTCGGTGGCGTAGTTAGCTAACGAATGGTTTTCCACTCTCTCTCTCTCTCTCTCCACGCAAATGTGGGTTCACTTCCTCTAAATTCAAATTTACCAATTCCTAACCCATTACCATAATTAAGCGTATAACCCTAACGGGAAGTAAGATGAACTGCTAGATAATAATAGTAATAAAACTGTATTACCAAACCCTTCCTTCGCCTCTGACAATACGTGTATTAATCACAACTTGTGAATGTGTGGAATGCCAGGCCTCCACCGTGGTTTGGATTCCACGTTAAAACTGTTGGTCCTCTATTTCATCTCACAATCACACTACCAATACATATTAGCATAAGTGCGTATAACCCGAACGGTTAGTAAGACGCGGTGCTAATAATAATAATATTAAATTTATTACTATGATTAGTCTACTATAAAGAAATATACGTACCCTCCGTTTTTTCCGAAAGTTAGCGTGCTTACCTTGCTTGGTTTCACTATAGTTAAGCATATGAAGCCGGGTCCGGACTAGAACAGAACATGTACCCAAACATTTCCAAAGAACGTGTTCATCGTTCTCTTAGATGTGACCGGAGTGTCCAAACTTGAACAGAACGATTAGCAAACATGTTATCAACGTGTTCCCATAGTCGGTAACCTCATTCCCCCACTCCCCTCTTGCTCATAAGTGCTTCAAAATCGGTAGTGCGATTAACACCTAGGCGTTTGCAAGTAAGAGCGGCTGCATATTTTTTATACACTACTACCAAAGAAGAAGAAGAAGGAGGAGGACAAAGCCTCACCATTGTTGAGTGACAAGATTATACTAAGGGATGTGTTCAGTGAATCCGTCTTATTGGCAGATTTGCAATTCCAGTCAATCAGTGGAAAGTATAAAATATTAATATGAATGCACCCATCTGATCTGATCTGACCTGATCGTTTTACTCCTCAATTTCTATACAATATTCTAAAATAAAGGAGATTATTTTTTAACACATAGGCCTACCCACACACAAAGATTATTATTATTATTATTAGCACCGCGTCTTACTACCCGTCCGGTTTATACGCACTTACGCTAATGTGCAATGGTAGGGTGATTGTGAGATGAAATGGAGGACCTACAGTTTAACGTGGAATCCGAACCACGGTGGAGGCCTGGCATTCCCCACATTCACAAGATTTCTTGTCAGAGGTGAAGGAAGGGTTTGGTAATCAGATAAATCTATGCCAGGACCGAGGATTGAACCCCGGCCGCCAGCATAGAAGTCTGACACCTTACCCCTAGACCACCAGGTCGCCGACTCACACACAAAGAAATACACTTGAAAAAATATATGTGTATTTAAAAAAAATCGCAACAAAATAGAGGTGTAAGTTGGCTACGCGGTAACACAAATGTCTGAATGTTTGGGGAAATTGTTTTCAAGATATCAGAAATTTTTCCTATCCAGAACACGAAAATCCTTTGGTGTGATGGATAAAAACCATCATATGGTGGATCGGGGCAAAA
>CABFOV010000118.1:192038-245817 GCA_902141375.1 Timema poppense
AAAAAAAAAAAAAAAAAAGCAACGATGAAATTCGGTTAGTGAGAAATGTCCTGAAAAACATTCACAATGTTCATTTCTTTGTTCTGTTCTAGGCTGGACCTGGCCTAAGATAGGGCATTAGCAGGGATCGGCAAAACGGTCACTAAAAATGTGTTCCTGACAGTATCCTAGGGGGAAATTAAAGGGAAACCTTCATTGGTAGAGGTGAAATAATAATACAAATATAAAGGTCACAATTTCATTTTATTATGCATTTATTTGTTGAGTATATATATTAAAATATTAAGCTGTTTTGTGAAAGTGTGAGTGCGTGAATATTTCACCATACATTTATGGGATATTAATAAACTATTTTTTGGAACCAGAATTTGGAAAATACACCAACTAAAAATACAATTTATATATAAGTATTGAAAATAAATGTGTATTAAGTGTTGTTTGCAGGCCTATATTAAGTTTATGTGACTACTAGATACAGTTACGGCCCACGGTGCAAACTGATAATCAGATTTAACCCTTGGGATGAAAATCGTTGGAAAACCTTGGCAATTATTAACCGTTCCAGTAGTTCCTGTGAATTTATTATTTTTTAGCTGCTAGACAGAATAATATAAATTTAAGCTTGTTATATAAGATACGGCTTATATTTTGTAAAGCAGTGTGTCTGGAATGGGGTTAACTCAACCCCCTGATGACAAGATGAGCTACATGAATGACAAAGTAGCGGCTCCGGTCTAGGAAAGTGAGATTAATGGCCGGAGGCTCCGTTGAGCTGACCATATGACACTTTTTATCTGCAGAATTTGTCAATATCTTTGACAACATATGGTGGCTACTTGGTTGGAATGGATTGATTGTAAGCTGAGTATAGATTTTTTTTTTCAGGATATGGTTCATTAAAGTGGTGAACTAGCCTACATACAGTTTGACCTTAAAGTTAAGATGGGAGTGTACGTGACGCAAGGAAAGATAAGTGTTTTGCAGTTTTACAGCAGCATATTTTTCGGGCAAAAGAAATAAAATATTACTCCTGTAAAAACATAGAGATTAATTTTTTTTCACATGTTGATACCAACAGTTGTTGAATATACTCCTATATTTTAATAATTTTGACCAACAAAAAAATATTTTGCTATAAATCTGCAAAAAATACTGACAATATCTCGAGTCTTCTACACTCCCGCCTTAAGAAAAAAAAAGGTCATAATAAATTATAAATACTCGTTGCAGTGATTATGTGTATTGTTGCCAGATTTTATTGATTTTATTAAAACATTTTTATTTGACAAATCGATGGGAGATTCAGTTTCGGGGCATAAATATTATTTGGAGAAATGTCTTAGAAAGTCGTGGATGAAGTCTCCCTAGAAGATTTACCCTAGACGTTATTACTACTATTGATCATAAGTGAAACAAGCTTTATAATTAAAGGTATCAAATTCAAGTTGTTGATTTTTTCCTCCAATGAACCACAACATCATTCTGACCACGAAAAGATGAGGAAACAACTTTAAGACACACCAATCCTTGACAATGCAGCTGAGACTTAATTTTTTGGTTCCTGTTTTTTCAGTCACAAAACAAGAATGTTATTGGAACTCGTTGCAAATGCAACCTTTATTAAAAGTGTAAATGGCCTGATGCTCCGATAAGCATTAAGGACGTTTACCTACTAGTAGAAAGAAAATCAACTTCGAACGAAACATTTTGTTCGACGAACAATAAAAACTGTTCGACGAAGATATTTCCATTTTAAAATTGAAGTGTCCCTACAGACCAAAGCTTTGTTATAAAACAAGATTTTTCTTTTCAAACATCGAACAACTGTGTCTAATGAAGTCAGTCTGTACCATGTTCGTTGGACACGTTTGAAGAACAAACCAATCTGCACGTGCACGATCTACTCCGGTTATCAACGTTTACGAAGAGTCCTGCAGTCCATCGCAGTCTTGTGGTTGTGTTTTGGGTATATTTGTGATTTATATAATTAAGACTGAAGTAGAATCTGAAATGATAATCTTATTGTGTACAGCAGCATCTTGTTATATACGATCAATCTAAGGAGTACCATAATATAGACATTAGTACCAATACTGGAATATTATTGGAAAGGAAAGGAATTTGTCAGAAAAATTCTCGTTTTATTAATTTGATAGAAAAAATTGTGTAAGAAAATGTGTTTTTTTCCCATGAATTTCTTATTTTGTCTAATCGTGTGATATCCCACAGCATAGAACACTTCGGGGCAATCGTCTGAAACAATTTGTTTCAAACTAATTGTTTTGACCAGTGGGTAAGCGGCCTAATGGTGCTTCACTACTAAGTCTTTCCCCCACATTATTCTCTACCCGCTACGTCGTGGAAGTTCTTCGGGAACCTCACCACCCATGTCGCGGCTCAAAGATCATCAATAGAGAAAGCGATAGCGTGGGCCGGTGTCCTGTGATGCGGTCACAGCCAAAAGATCACCAAGAGGTACCTTCTGGCTACCAGCAGAATCTCTCTGTCCTGGACCCTCACCCCCCCCTTTCCTTCGTGTGCAGTCCCGAACATGACGCAGCCATTCTTTCCTCCTTCCTCACCCAAACAGCTCCAAAAGAGACACAGCGGGGTCATTAGACAGAAACCTTCTTCATCCACACACTTCTTTTTGAGACTCACCGTCGTAACGCCTATTTTTTATATTATTACTTTTCCTCACGATACCAAAATGTTCTTTGTTTTGTCTAGCGCCTTGTGTTTTGTTGTAAGTGTTGCTTTGTTTCATAATAAGGTATTGTTGCTAGAGGTCCTTCAGTGTTGATCACAGCAGTTGTTGAGTGTGTTCCTCTTCGGAATGTATTGTTGCGATGGAGCACACAATGCCCATGAAAGAGATCGCGAGTCATTGCTGAGCCGGGGAACATAACAGACCTCTCATTTACTCGTCATTCTACCTTCTCTAGAGCCTTTGTTACCTTTGAAGGAATTGTTCCTCCCCCCACCTCCCATTCTTTGGAGAAAAGATGGGGCCCCCCTTGCTTTGGATTTGGCTTCCGAAACAGTTGCTTTCTGCGTTTCGACATTTGTGAAGGGAATACTTGAAATTTGACATTTTAAATAGGTATACCTATAACATTCAGTGGCATATTTTATATGGAGGCTTGTGGGGCGTTGGCGACAGAGGAATTCATTAGAATGACTAATCCTTTCTCAAGCGTAGGTATAGTTGTAACAATCATTTAAAATTGTATACAAATACCAATATAATACTAACAAAAGCTCCATGTCGTCAGCTTGCAAGTCACCTATACCTACCGAGTGGCCACCACATGTTAGCGAAGATAGTGCCAACATTTATGAATGTATAATGAATTTATGATAATCTTAGTTTTCTAAACTGGAGCCACTACTTATTTATTCAAGTAGCTCCTCAAATGGTTTTCACGGAGCCGAGTCTGACGCCTTTCTAGACCCAATGATTCACATACAAATCTGAAAGCACTGGAGATCGAACCTTAGGGCTCTGGATCTGTAGCCATGAGCACTAACCACTAGACCTCTTTGGCGGCAGTATGGTCTAAGGCGTCAATCTCGCAATAGACAAGAATGCTAATGTCAAAGAGATATACGTTTTATCCTAGTTGGTTTTCTTAAATGTTTACCTACTTTCTCTCCACGTAAATGTGGTTATACTTCCTCTAAATTCAACCTCCCTCATCCCTAAACCACTAGTGTAATTAGTACTTAGGCCTGCAACCCCAGCGGGTTGTAAGACGTGGTGCTAATATATATTTATATATATATTTATCGTTGGTGCTTCGGATTCAATTTTCGGTTATTTCAAATACTGCTAAATATGAATGAATGTACCAATGAAAACCAAAAAACACCACCCTTTAAATAAGCTTCATTTACCATTTTTATATTTCACGTTAATTTTAAAATCAGTTTAACAAATTGGCATTGAACATAGGGATATAATAATACTGTTCATAAAGTGACGTCAAAATATATCATTCCAGTGTTTGATGTAATAAAATAATACCGAGATGATCCTTTTTCTAATGAAAAGTAATTTTCAGAATTCTCTTTAAACCTAAATGTTTTGTATGATTTTTATATTATTATCTTACTGACGACAGGAAAACACTCCCACTTTATCCATTTTATTTACTCTTTCATAAATAACAGTATGAATATGCCCGTTGAGAAAAACATCGCCTGTTCGCCGTGAGGTTGAAAGGCACCTGCAACACTTAGTACAGCTCTGCACTGAGATGAAGTGTTTACTAGAACAATAAGGAGTAAAGCATCGTCACCTCTTGGCCTTTGTCCTACGTCATTCAAAAACACAAAGTTATAGTTTTCTTAATTTTCTCTATTCATTACAAACTATTTTGAAGGTAGAACTTGAACATTAAAAGTAGGGTTTTTTCTTCAAAATATTTGAAAGAGTTTGGTTACTTTTTTGTATATTTAAAAATATGCTATACCTATTTAAAGTGGTTATTGTTATAGTTTGGAGCCCCGAAAAAGTGAATTAAGCCCATAAATTTCAGAAGTGTGAATAAAATATCTGCAAATAATTTTACTAGCATTAATCGTGCCTTGAATAAATAGATTTTATCAATTTTTTCATATATATATATGATTAATATAACAAACTTGTGTGTCTGTTAGACAAGCTATAAGCCTACTTAAGGTAATTCGACCATAGCATTCTATTTAAAAATTTTAACAGGTGTATAATTATAAGCTATAAATGTTATTTTATTTCAAATAATTACAGTTCACAAGCTATAAGGGGTTGTTAAACTTGCTTTTTTATGCGTTTTACGTAGCTACCATTGTTAGGGTAAAGTAATTAATGTATGGGGCTGAAATTTAGTTTAACTAGACAGTCGTATGAGTTGTATTGTACATAGTGAAATATTTCAAGATTAATATGCATTGATAGTATTCATTTTCACGTTTTAGGTTAAGTTATACTTTGCCCCTATTTTATGGTTACGCACAATTCCGTCCACATACACCCAGCAAAAGTTTCCCCGATCCACCCCAGTAATATTATCTAATGTTTATATTGTAATTTTGTTCTAGTCTTTATCACGTTTAATTGAGTCGACATTAAAGTTCAGAAAATTGTTACAACTTAGCTTAAGGCGGGAGTGTAAAGGACGCGAGAAAAGGCAAGTGTTTTTGAAGTTTTTATATTAAAATAGTTTATTTGGCCAAAATAAATAAAATATGGTTTCATTAAAAACATAGAGTTAATTTTCTTCATATGGTGATATCAACAGTTGTTGAATATCTGTCATGAGCATAGTGGTTTTTAAAATGAACATTTTCCGGGAAATTTTGAATCGGAAAATTTTCCGCAGTGACGGCTTGCGGTGGAGGAGTTAAATTGTGGAGGTGGCACTTAGAGCCTAATGTACTTAAAAAATATAGTGTGTTAAGAGATGGGTGGGTTATATGAGGGAGGAGGGGGATCGCGAAGGGGGAAGAGTAGATAGGAAGCATGAAGGATAGGAGGAGGAGACAAATTTTGCGACAACCTTGAAATTATTTGAATTAACTTATTGATGGTAAAAAATTGACTTATGATATATGAACATAACGGGTCTTCAGAGGCTCGGATTAGGCCTAATTGGTTTCTTTACTACTTTTTTTTATAGCATCGCGTCTTACTACCCGTTTTGGCTATACGCGTATGTTCTAATTACGCCAATGAGTTAGAGATAAGGAAGGTTGAAATCACAGGAATAAGACCCGCATTTTTGTGGAGAGTGAATGAAAAACAATTTAGGAAATAACTCCCTCAGTGCACCCGAATCGAATCCCGATCTCCCTGTAAATGGTAGTCTAGTCTATTGCGAGAGTAGCACGTTGGACCGCGCGGCTCCCAAAGCAGGTGTTTCTTACTATTACTACTACTAATACTACCTACTGCTATCACTACCACTAATTAGTATTGCTACAGTTACTATTATTATCTATCTAATAAGTTGAAATTAATTAAAAGAAATAATGATTGAAAATTTTCCTATCTGGAAAAGTATAGGGAAAATTTTCCTTGTCACACCACTAAATACAATAGATGAGAGATTTTTTTTAAATAATAGAAAAAGTTATCATTAAATTCTAGGACACCCCCTTGACAGATATTCAAGAACTGTTGATATCACTAAGGGAAGCAAATTAAAATCTAGGTTTCTACTGAACCATATTTTATTTTATTTTATTTTATTTTAACCAAACATTTTTGAGATAAAAATTGCTACAATACTTCCGTAAACTTGTTCTTTACACTCCCACAATGACCTTTTCACTTCACTATTTGAGATTATAATTTTCCGGTAATTTTTTCCAAAAGGTGGTTACCTAGTAGTTAAGGGGATTATATATAGATAGGCCTCCTATATAGAGACATCATAGTGTTTTTGGTGAACAGCGTGGGAAAATTGAGGTAGTGAAGAGGGGTGAATAAAAGTGGTTGGAAAATACTTAAATCAACCTTAAAATTATTGAAATTTTATTTTTTATGATATAACTAAAATAAAATCCCAACGAAAAATGTCAATAAGAGATAAAGTTCTCAGGGGTAGGTGCTGTATTAATTGAGATTTTTTAGTTTAATAAATTGTAATATTAACATAGCTGGTCTTCATTAGACACTACTTTAATGACACATTCAACCACCAAGCGCTGGAGCTATTACATGAGTGTGAGAGTAGAAATGGAATTCCTGTTATTGCTTTATTGTAGCTCAAATTATAAAGTTTTTGGTTTTAATGTCCTTAGAATAAATTAATCGAGAGTGTAAATTTTAAAACTTGGGACATCTCGAGTGAATTATTTCCATTTAAATAAATGGAATATCTTCCCTGAATAACAAAATTGCAAATTTTTCAAAATGTAAAGTATTTCTAAAAAAAACTTTCTCTTTTATCTTTGAATAAATACATTTATTAAAAACTCATATAAAGTTTGTGAATTAAATAATATACATCGTTGCAAAAACACTCCACCAAATAACATAAATTAAATACCCTATTATACATTGTTACAGAAACATTGGGAAAAGAGGAATATCTCTGTCCACCAAAGAGAATAATTTCAATTTGTAAGCGCTCCTAAAAGAAATAATATTTAAACCAAATGTTTTTAATCTTTAATAGTTATACAACTTTACAATGATAAGTTATTTCGTATCGCAAATATTTGCGGATATATGACTGGATTTGGAAATTTACGCTTGTTTAATGTATCCTTAAAGTCATATTTTTTATGGGAAAACGAGAATACCTATTTAATCTGTAATGTCGAACAACGTCTAGATCCTAAATGTAATCAAATTTGTTAGAAAGGATTTCTACTAAATAAATTTAACCTCGTTTTGACCTTCAGTAAATTAACCATAATTTTAAGTTTAGATATCCGATTCTAAAATACTCGGGGAAGTCTTATGAAAACCCAATATACCAAGTTTTAGCCAGATGGGTAAAATGGTTTCGGCTCTAGTCAAGAAATACAGACACACAAACAGAAAAATGGCAGCGTGAAAACCACTTTTCGGTTTCGAGGGGATAAAAAGGTCGACATTTTATAAAAATATCGGGTTGAATTTTTTTTTGGTGATCGCGATACTTCTCTCTACGAGGGATTGAGAGAAAGTAAAAGATAAGGGAAAATTTCCCATGGAAAATGATCCATCTCATATATCCAGTTACACGTAATAAGTATTTCTATAGCTATATCTTGAGACATATATACACTTATATAGAATATATTTTATATATACATATATAATACATAAAGTATATATTATATATACATATATAAGTGTATATATATATTATATATACTGTATTTACTAATTGTATTGAAGACTAAACCCATTTACAAATAGTAACTATCTTACCAGAACACTCTGGATTTGAACTAGGTTCTCTTAATCTTGTGGTAGACTACAACAACAACAACTAGGCAGCTACAAGTCACATACAGAGAGAGATATACGTTTACATTTACATTTTCGTTGTCCTTGCATCTTAAAAAAAAAGTCTGAAATATCTATCTTTATCACACGGCATGTTGGTACTTTAATCCCCTCAACATACATTAGCGGCAATTTCTCCCTTCATGCAACCCCTTGGCTTGTTCTGTGGTCTTTTGTCAAGCTCTTTGTTAGCCAAACAGAAGGTCCTTAATGTCATAGAAATAGTATCCTACCACCCTCATGTTTACCACCATTTATATAAGTACCCAGACTATCCTTCATGAGTGGACGCTCGACGCTTTAATAAAAATGCAACTGTGCTGTTTGTTACGTATAGGCCTAGGTACCTAAACTATCCTTCATGAGTGGACACTCGACGCTTTAATATAATGTTACCGTGTACCATATTTAATACCAAGACTCATGAGTGAACACATGGTAATTTAATAAAAATGTTTCTTGTTAGTTTTCTAAGACCAACATGGCTTAACATTTTACACTTTATTGAAATGTTACGTTGGTGGTAATTTGATATAAGTACCATACATAGACCGTCCACTCATGAGTAAGCATTCGACGCCTTACTAACATGTTACTTTTTTTTAAATATAAGTATTAGTATGATTGTTAATCTGAGGTGAGACCTTACGTAGAGAATAAAGCTTTCTTTAAATATTGTAATGAGATGTATTAAAAAAAAGTCATAGATGAAGTGTATCTTTTCTTTAATGAACCGTGTGTAAAATTTCCTTTTAATACTTCATTCATGGAGAATCGCGCGCTTTTATAAATAATTTCAATACACTACGTTTTTAAAAAAAATTAGTAAAGAATAACTCCGTTGTATTAGAAAAAATGCATGTTACGTGCTGGTTCCCTCTACTCAATAGGAAGCCAGCATTCATAATGTCAGGCTGCCAGGAGATTTTCTATTAGTTAGTTTTGACACTGTTGACAAGGGGTCCAAGAGGCAAGGGGTAGGTCATATACAAGCACCATAATGCGTATGAATCCACAGTGTAGCGGTAACATAAATCTACATAGTACGCAGTACTCTGAATGCGGAACGTGTAATATCACACAAGAACAATCCGTAATGGAACAAGAACTGTGTCATTTTAAATAATATCTTCAGTACTGAAGGTGTTGGAGAGTCGTATAGTATCGGACAGCGGCTAGTATCGGACAGATCATGTTTCAATAAACTACCGTTAGCTAGAGAACCCTTTTAGGTATAATATTACTCCTCTTGCTTGCAGCCAAAGACAACTGTTAGTTGAAGGCGCGCCCTTGAGCCGTACGGTTCCCACGAGTGTTTGTATGGTTTTTGTGCTTTGTTTCTTTGTTCCAACTACATTTTCAAGACTTCTCATTCTCACACGATAATTACAATTAGTTTGTTTATTGGATATAAGGTAAAGGGTAAACTCCTGAATAAGTTATAATATTGATTTGGTCAACAAAGAAAATATTATTGTAATGAATACCATTATTTTATTGCCATACAGATCGGCTAGTATCGGACAAGTTGTTTTCGTCCAGTACCGGACAAACTGGGGGATGCCACAAATTTTTTATCAACATTAACAACAAATAAAGTTCAAATAAAACATTCAATTAAGGTTAGATAAGATTACTCAGACTAGGTATATATATACTTAATACTAAATTATATATATTATATATATATATTTATTTTGTCTTCATAGAACTTTTTCTTTCAGGTAACCTATTCTGGAATTTTACACTATGCCTAAATTAAAGAAAAAGGAAAAAGTAGGCTTACGTGGGAAGTGGCAAGAAGAGAATATGAAAATAGCTGTAGAGAAGGTTTTAAGTAACGCTATGACAGTGAGATAGGCGGCAAATACATACGCTGTTCCTAAAAGCTCCTTAGGAGACAGAGTAGCGAAGTTAAAATTAGGAAATGAAGTAAAAATAGTTCCTGACCGGAAAACAAATTGTGATGTAGTTGGATTAGTAAGCTATGCTTTTACCAAAATTTGCCGAATGGATATAGATAAAAAAAAAAGGGTTTGAATGTGCAGGTATATATCCATATAATCCAAACATATTCACAGATTTGAACTATTTGCCATCGTAAGGACTAGATATTCCCGACTCTGTCTAGAAAGACATAGAGCTATTGAAAAATGATCCAGGAAATCTACAATCAATATCCCCTAAGACTCCACTCACATCAAATTATGGACACGAAAATTTACAACCAACATTTGAATCTCCAAGAGCCTCAACTTCTGTATCTCCACAACCTCCATTTCCAGAGTTATTTACTTCCATGACTTCACAACAGTCAACTTCAACCGCACAAACTTCAACATCAAAGACTCCACAGTCATCAACTCCTTCAACTGGATTTTTCCACACCATAATCACACAAGTGTCACCAGTGCCTGTCGCTGCAGAACGTAGGTTAAATGTTAGAAGAAGACGTGGTGCTAAGAGCGAAATACTAACATCAAGTCCTTATAAAGCTCAGTTAGAAGAAAAACAATTCACGAAAATGGGAAAATCAAAAACTAAGCTGGAAGTCACGAAAAAAAAAACTACATCAAAATAACAGAAAAGTTAACAAAACTTCGGCACAACTTATGAACGAAGAAGTTGAAAATAAAACCGACTGCATAATATGCGGAATTTTTTTTGACGAGGATTGGATAAAGTGTGACTTTTGCCAAGGGTGGGCGCACAAGAATTGTGCCAATACTGAATTAAATCCCTCTCTTTATAAATGTGACTCTTGTGAAAAAGTATCTTAAGACAATAAGAGAAGTTTGGTGTCCAAATTTGATTAAAAAATTATAATATTGTAATATGTCCGGTACTACCCTACAGTACTTTTTTAAACTGAACTAAGCCTATTTTTTTAAACGACTCTAGAAAGAAGAATATTTTCTATATGCTATTTTAATACAGCAGGAATATAAATACACATGTAATCTTAATATTTACATGTCATTTGTCTCATTTTCATTTAATAAAATTATAAATTAAATTTAAAAACCTTAAGTGTCCGGTACTACACGACTCTCCCCTAATCATTTAAATAAATCGTGTGCAACATCAAAAGTCTTGCTCATTTCATAAGTATCACATATAATCAGGTACCATCACCGTGTACAAGTGCACAGTAAGGCATGTACGCGTCATCATCATAAAACCCAGATAATCATTATAAATAATGCCTAATCACAGGGCAATAACTCTTTAAAAAACCATATAATCATAATTGGCACCATATCACGGATCAATATCTAATATCTCAAAAATAAAATTCATTATCATCATAATTGACGCCGAATCGCAGCAGAGTTATCAGAATAAAATTCCGTATCTTTATAACATACCTACATAGTTATGTGAGTAGTTAGAACTTTGTGATCGTAAATCTAGGGTTTGATTCCTACTTGGTGTACTGAGGATACTTTTACCACTAGCAATAAATAACATATACAAATACCTCTCTCAAGTTTATACGGTTGATATTTGAACCTCGAACTCCCCGCCACCGGTAATACGTTATATTACGAGTATGACTCCTTAAAAAGTGCGACCACGGTTATACTCTTTGAAAATCTAGCCTACGAAAGGTCGAAGAGTGATTTATTATTAAATTTGTGTTATTTAACGTTCTCGTTCTGAACAGACTTCACATGACTTACAAGATAAATTAGTTCTAGCACATATATTACAGCCGTTATTTCGTCACTATTAAGGTGGGAACTTGAGGGATGCAAGGATAGGTCAGTGTATTTTTTATTTTTGTTTAAACATTTTTTTTTTTCAAAATAAATCAAGTATTGCTCCATTAGAAACATAAAGTTGAATTTTTATTGCATGATGACCTCAACAGTTGTTGAATATCTGCCATGAGTATAAAGGCATTAGATGAAAAACATTTTAAATTAAGAGAAAAAGTTTTAGTTAAATTCCAGCACACCCTTGACAAATATTCGAGAATTGTTGAGGTCACCATATGAATAAAATTAAACTCTGTTTTTCTAATGAAGCAATATTTTATTTATTTTGACCAATAAAATATTTTGATATAAAAAACTGCAAAAAAAAAACTTACTTTTCTCACGTCCCCTATATCCCTACCTTAAAGGGGAATCCCAAATTTACCGTCCAATGACACCTCTTTTTTTAAGCATAATGGGGATCAAATCTTTACCTTCAGTTTGGTTGGTGGGTGCGCCACCAGCAGAGCAAAGTTGGAAAGTGAATTAAACGTATGAAACGCTCTATACCTACAGGTCACCTACCCTGACCGAATAATGGTCTCTTGAAATGATGTTACTTGTTCGTCAGTCTTGCATTCAGCCAGAGCCGCCGGCTTGGGATACAAAACCTTTCTGACCCATTGTCCCAACTCACAATGCTAACAAAAGGGGATGTGTGAATAGTTCCTGAATCGGCAATAACGACGAATAATAGCGGCAAAGAGGGAGGGGGGGAGAGTTACACCCCTTTCTCTTCCTCACCCACCTCTTTTCAACCTCTAACATCGTCACACATTTCCCTGTTTTAACTGCGCAGCACAAATATCCCAAGTTACTGGAGGTATGGGGTGTACAAAGTCAGGGGCCTGCTTTAATTTTGCATTGTTGGCAATGGGTGTACAGAAACTCAACGTGCGAGGCAGTAAACAACAAAAAGTTTGTTTACCTCTGTGTGGTGGGCACCTTAAGGTGAAGTAAAGGAGACTTGAAAAAAAGAGAAGTGTTTTTGCAGTATTTATATCAAATTTTTTTTTGTCCAAAATATATAAAATATTTCTCCACTATACAAATAAAAAAAGAGAAGTGTTTTTGCAGTATTTATATCAATTTTTTTTTGTCCAAAATATATAAAATATTTCTCCACTATACAAATAGTTTAATTTTATTAACATGGTGATATCAACAGTAAGTTCTTGAGTATCTGTCATGAGCATAGTGGTATTAGATTATAAACTTTTTAAATTAATAGGAAAAGCTATCATTAAATTCTAGGATAGCTTTGGCAAATATACAAAATCCGTGGATATCCCCATGTAAAGAAAACTAAACTTTGTTTCTACTGGAATATTAATTTTTTATTTTGGAAAAAAAAAATCTGTAAAAACTGCCAAACACCACCCATTTCTGGTGTTCCCTACATTTCCACGTCAGCTGATGGCTCGTCTTTAGACTTAACTAATATTCCCAAGATCGATTTCTGGTAAAGTCGCAACATTTTAGCTTTAGAGAATCTGAGGTTTACCCTTTCAAGTTTATGAATTGTCGTTTGACCTTGAGTTGCATTTATTCTAAGATTTGAGTTAGTTTATAAGCTATGTGTTGATACTATTAGTTGGTTCAAAAAGTAAACGTTAAAAACACTTTGATTAAAATAATAGACTAATTTATACAATAATTCTCTTTGCTTGACCACGATCGTTAAAAAGAGCTTGTCTCGCCCCAAGAATAACTCCTAGCTTACGTAAAGTGTGATTTACACAATGTTGCTTTTGATAATATTCGCTGGCTTCTTTTGACGCAACCTTGATGCTCTCCCTGAGCGAATATCTGGTTGAAAAATTCGCTAGCTGATAAAAGTTTACACGATGCTCCTAAAAAGTGGTAAGCTACCAGCGTTTAGCCAGTCTTGGCTGTCATGGCGTCAATCACCTCGCACGTGCGTCTCAAACAAAGTTTGTAGCTAGTTGCCCATCTCGCGCATGCGCATTAAGAAACTCCCATTCGCTGTTCGCTGGTCGCACAGCTTTTGTTGACGCTGCTGGTAAGAGCAGCTAGTTTATCTGCTTATTCGCTTTGCAGGAGCGTTAAAGTGGGACATGTTCAACTTCTCAGCTAGCGTCATTTATTCGCTCTGCGTCTTCAAAATTATGACGCGCGAGAATAATGTTTAATAACAATGGCCTGGTTGATATAATATCTATTTAAAACATATGCAATTCTATTTATCTTGTTTACATTCAATTAAACTGATTTGTTAAACTTATATATTTCTCTTATGTCTCATCCTTGCCAAAGCTTCGTTATTTAACTTTGTTTGTAATTGTAATCGTCACTTATTCTACTTGATAGGGAGAAGCGAGAATTCAATAGTAATACAATTTTGCCAATATCTCAAAAAGGTGCGAATAAACGGAAATTTACGCTTCTGTAACGTACCCTGAAAGTCATTTTCATGGGAAAATGAAAATAGCAATTTTGTTTATAATCTTAATCAACGCATAGGTACGAATTGTAATCAAAATCGTGAGCCGATTTTGAGAAAAAGGGTTCTTTTCTCTTCTCACCCTTTAGTAAACTAATCTTAATTTTAGGGTTAGACAAACACACATACGGCATTGCAAAAAACACTTTTTAGTGTTTGGGGGGTCATGAAAAGTCGACATCCATCAACTTGTCGGCTTTGATTTTTTTTGACAGTCGGAAAAGTTAATATATATATTTGCGCGTAACTTGAAAATTATTGGTTTTATATTAATATGTTTCAAATAAAAATAATTATTACAAAAAATACCTACATATTTGCATTTATAAGTAATTTCATATCTTAGAGTTTCGGAGATATGATAAAAAATTAGAATTTACGAATCGGACCGGAACCCTTAATGTCATTATGACGAAAAATTGAGAGCAGCCATTTTGTTTATAATATTGATGAATGTTTAGAAAAGAAATTTAATCAAAATTGTTATAGCCGATTATGATAAAATCGATTTTTTCCCTTTTTTTGCCCTTCATTAAACTACCCTTAATTTTAGGGTTGGATATACATTTACAAAAAAGCCTTGGAGCAACTCTATGCAAACCCTAGATGCCAAGTTTTAACCCAGTTGGTAAAATAGTTTAGGCTCTACTCCGAGGTACAGACAGACTGACAGACAGAAATTCAAAAACTACATTTTCGGATTCGGGGGATCATCGTCGAAATTCATCAAAACCTTGAGTTCGATTTTTTTAAGATCAAAATAATTTATCTACCTATAAGGTAACGAGAAAGTAAAAAGTGGGATTGAGACCAGTGAAACAGTTTAATTTATTTTTAAAGTAAAATAATATTGAAAAATTAATGTTTTTAAAATGAAAAAACAAAAACTTATTCAAATATTATTGTTTATCAAGTAAAAAGCTCAGAAAACCCCACTTTGATAAGTTGTCTGCTCTTAGCTTAGTCACGAACCTAATCATGGGCGAACTTAAGACTCTGCCGCCCATAGGTACTAGATAATTTGCCAACCACTTTTCCTACCTTAATTTCTAACCTTCTATGTCCCTGTTAACCCCCTACCAACCCCCATACACCGACACACACACATCATATACACAAGTGCTATTTGTGGAATAACATATATCAAAAGTGCTTACGTTAGTCGATTATTTATTATAATGAGGTTTTAAAAGTATTAAGGATCTAAGCAAAGACTTAAAAAAAGTTGAAATAAATACTCTTACACTATCACAACACACACATTTAAATATTTAATTTAACAATATCAAGTTTGTATTAGTAGACTGTAGAACATGTTACTACAAATTAAATATTAACATGTACACAATAATAAAATAATCGATATTAATATCTTTCGCCTTGATTTCTGCTGAGCGAAATGGTCGATGATGCCAGACAACCATTTTATCCAATAAGTGACCTTCAATTAAAACGATTGTCAGTGAATTAAGGCGATCCTCTGTCATGTTGGTGCGCAGATAGAGCAAATCACAACAATCGCACACATGATGAAGCCATAACATTATTTTAACTGGTAGAAAAAACTTTCGTCATTCAAAGTTTGGCGCCCCTAAAAACTGTCGCTGTGTGTAAGTGCCTACTATTCAAATAGTACAATACTCTGTTTAACCAGAAAAATAGCAGTCATTCCTTGAAGGATTACATTATGATCCTGCCTATTTTATAATCTATGCCATAGTGGAAGCCTGCAAGGTAAGCCTGCTATCTTTCAGGATAAATGGAATGCACATAATACACCATTATTAAAATATGAAAAGTACAGTATAAAGTAACATTACACACATTTTTCAGAACAAAAACCTTTATTTCTCAACTCCCATAAAGACCCACATTAAATATCTTTTGACTACTCTAAATTTGACAGAATCCTCATTTAACAATAATTTAAAGTGCATTATAAAGGTCTCATAATTGTCTCAGATGGAAGCACCAAATTAATTCGAGTTAAAATTGCATTTTCTCCCTTTCCAACATGTACCCTTAGTATATTTATAGGGGTGTTGTTGACCTCGATGGTCTTGAGGTTAAATGCTCGCCTCAGGACTCGATGTCCGTGGGATCAAACCCAACTGGGATCGACGGGTTTTCTTGAGTGATAAAAATCCGTAGCACAATTTCCTTCGGAGGGAAAGTAAAGCCGTCTAAGCTTCATGTCGATTGTGCCATTTAAAATAATCCAGGGAGGTCTGTGAAAATACCTTTCCTGGCAAAATTGAAAGAATATTTCGCTCTCGTTCTTAGAAATTCGCGTTTGTTGATTTAATCAGTCGGTTCAGAAAGTGCACGTTAAATATCTCAAATAAATAATATAATATATATTCGAGTAATTGGACAATGTCAGTAAATTAGGCGTCCCCTTTTATAAATAGAACCGCAAGTACAGCTAAAGCCAAAAGTTCAAGACAACTTTTCGGAATGATGTGATTTTTACATTTACTCTTTTTAACAACTGATTATATTAAATTATTTTATTTTATTAATGTACATTTTAAATTTGCATTAATCTTTTTTACAAATCAAGGACAAAATCGAGAACTTAAGTTTTATTTCAGGGACGAATGGTCAACTTAGTTTATAGCCACAATGATATTTTATTTTTAAATTATTATATATATAGCCTACATTATAATTTTAGCACCACGTCTTACTACCTGTTCAGGCTGCACGAATATGTTCTGATAACGCTAATATGTTGTTAGGAAAGAGGAAGGTTAAATTCAGAGGAATTGTACTCTCATTTGTATGGAAGGAGAGTGGAAAACTGTTCTAGGGGAAAAAAACTCAGTACACCCAACCGGTATTTTAACTCCGAACGCCCCATCATCGGCAGTCTAGTCTATTGCGAGAGTAGCGCCCTAGACCATGCGGCCACTGAAGCAGGTAAATTATATTTTTTGATAGTCAAAAGGTTTCCGTGGTTCTCTTTGATTAAAACTACTTGTGAGAAAACTAAATGTAAAAAAAAGACCTTGATTCGTAGACTCTAGTATTCGCTATGCTGATTTTGAAAAACAAAAAAACGTAATCGTGGATCTCAGAGAATGTTAAAAGAAGCCCCGCATGTGTATAATGGGTGGAAATCAGCTTGTGAACTGCAGGCCTTCAGTGTGTGTTGTAAGCCTCGTTGTTCAGGCCAATTATTCAAACTTGAATATCTCTATTTTTCATCACCTGTGTAAACAATGGAGGTCTCATAACGCTATAGTTCAAGTGAGTTCACTCCCAACGTTTACCTTGTAAATTGTAATACACACACTTCTTTTTCCTCTCATCTACGTGAAGGAAGGACAGTTGAGGAGTGGAAGCAACCCCTTGTGAGTGACAATGTTTGCTGGGTCTCGTGGAGAAGGCTAATTTCTACCCTCAAAACGCTTTCTTCGAGGTTCCCAAAGCGTAGCGCAACCTTTGTAGACACAGTGTTCCCCATAAATTCAAAACAAACTTCATAATAGGTAGTGTAAGGCTTCTGTTGGAACGGCCACAAAAACTTGGGTCATTTATCAACGGCGTGTTTGGTGGAGAGGGGTAAAACGGGGGAGGAGGGGAGAGGTTTCAAGTTGGGATACGGCGTCTAATTTTATTCGCTACTTTCAAAGCGTTCGTGTGGACGTGCAATACTGAGCTCCTAACTATTACTTGCAATTCAAGGACGTTTTTACGTTTATTTTGTATTGTTTTATCAAAACCAGCTCTTTCAAGAATGTTAATAATAATAATATTTAGCACCACGTTTTATACCCGTTTGGGTTATACGCTTTAATTACTAATTACGCTAATGGATTAGGAATTGGGAAGGTTGAATATAGAGTAAGTGAACCCGCATTTGCGTGGAGGGAGAGTGTAAAACCATTTAGGAAATACCACCCCCAGTTCACCCGATCGAGATTCGAACCTCGATCTTCCCGTCCTCAGAAGTCTAGCTCAACATGACAAGCGCGTTAGCCAACTACGCCACCGAGGCGGGTTTCAAAAATGTTAAAATTAAGTTGTATATAGTTTCATATATTTTATTAAGCCAGGTTTTTCCTTGTGGAATTACAATTGGCATAACTTAATTATTATTTACCCGCCTCAGTGGCGTAGTTGGCTAACGCGCTTGTCGTGTTGAGCTAGACTGCTGAGGACGGGGAGATCGAGGTTCGAATCTGGTCGGGTGAACTGGGGGTGGCTTTTCCTAAATGGGTTTCCACTCTCCCTCCACGCAAATGCGGGTTCACTTCCTCTAATTCAACCTTCCCAATTCCTAATCCATTAGAGTAATTAGTACTTAAAGCGTATAACCCGAACGCGTAGTAAGACGCGGCGCTAAATATTAATATTAATTATTATTAATTATTTTTTAATAAATATTTTAAAAGTTTTGTAAAATTGGCCTTATTATAAGTAGGTGTTTTACTAAAACTCGCTTTGTTCAAAATATAAAAAAACTTTATCCGGAAAATTTACAATCTTAAACGATACACATTTTGAAGAAAAAAAACTGCCTTTAATTCAAAACCAAACTGGCCCCATATATTGGCGAGCATGGGCTAAGGGAACCTATTTAATTACTCGTACTTCAAGGCGTTGCTCAAATATAATTATAGCAGAATATTGTGTTTTTTTTCTATAAAATGTCCAACCATGGATCACAAACGCGGTTTTAAAGTTTGGACCGTTCCAATAATAAGGACTTTGAGATTGAGGTTCATATCTTGGTCAAGGGCACTGGGGAGTTACAATATAATTATTTTTTTTTATTCTCTCCTGACCAATGCAAGTTCACTTTCTCTGAAACTAGCCTCACTATTAAAGCTGTTATTATATTATTATTAATGAATTAGGAATATAATGATTAAAGATGAAAGTCAAAATCTCAATCGGCTTTGATAAACCTCTTCTTTGTCATGTCCATCCCTCTAAAGGGCTCTACATACACACCAACTTATCGGCCTGACCATTGGGACAACATATTGGACGTTAGCCTCCGCACTCCCCGACTAGCGGTCCAATTTGTCAGTAGCTATCGTCATCTCAGAAAGAACCCACGCCATGTTCCATCTTTATCCAAATAAAAATAATAATTGGAATTGCGTTTAATATCATTATCAATTCATAAAAAAAAATATTGAAAGGAAAAGAATAAAAATAAGGGCAAAAAAAAAAAAATTGGTTGTTAGAAAGAAAAATATCACCTGTGGGATTTTACTAAAGTAGTCGTTTCAAATAAATTTTGTAATTTATCAAGAATTAAATATGAATGTTTCTCTGAATTACTCAGTATAGTGACGTAATTTTAAATAGAACGACAGGGTGCACTGTTACGCTACCCACCTAAACGCCTGTAAAGCGGTGACTGACAAGCGCCAGGTTGGTCGGTTAGCCCAACAACGCCACAGACACAACTTGTCGGGCGATGGGTGGAAGTTGGAGATCGGGGGGTCTGCACCGACCGACCGACCGACCAACTTGGGAAAACATTACTTTTGGTCGGACAACAATCCTACACACTATACAATTATTTATCGGCTTGCTGGCCAGTTGTCCCGAAAAGTTGCTGTGTATGTGTAGGACCCTTATCGCAGTGGTTCCCAAACTTTTCCCGTTTTTTTCCTTAAATAATCATATTTCCTCCTCTATATATATATTTTTAGTGGTAGTTATAAACCGGTATTTAAAAAGGAATTATTTTCTTATCACGTCTATTATTTAATACAAACATCAATGTTAAATTGGCAGTATAATAGTACAAAAAACAACTCTATTTTAGTGTGATAGTTGACACTGTTTTGTATTCATCAGTCCTTGAGTATTGGATTTGATGTTTGACAGAGCACGCCGCAAATCGATTTCCATTTCAAAGTGTACAACTCTGTCTAGTTTTTATGCGAGTCATAGTTGAACATTCGGTGGTGTTGCACGTGGCCGCAATGGTATCGTAGCCAGAGGGTAAAGGGAAGAATTGGGGGACGAATTCAAGTCATGAAGGTTTGAAAATTAACAAATGCTTGCTCACTTTTACTTTGAACCAGTAAATTAATTTATTACAACCGGTTGGCAGTGTTGTCAATAACACAAGAAGAGTTACATTAATTACTTTTGAAAAGGGAGTGAATTTAAAAACATCTTCAATTATCAGCTGATTTTTAATGTTATTTTCTAATTGTCCACGTACCTCTAGGGGGCGTTCAAGTATTACGTTAGCAACTTAGGAGGAGGGGGTTCGAGCTTTGCTTATTTTTACTGATAAGGGTGAGAGGGGTGTCAGAACAATGCTTACGTAAGACAGAGAAAGACGGGCAAAATTGAGGGAGGGCGCTTCGCAAGCAGCTTGGAATTCGGGCAGCTTCGGGTAGCCATGAAGATGCTGAGTGTCTAAACGAGGAAGAAGTGGAGAAGCCTAGCCTAAAGAAGTAAGCCAAAGCTTGAGTGAGCTAGCCCAAAATAGAAACATAATAATTGAAAGTGTTGAGACGTTGATTCAAGGACCTTGGTCAATGGATTAAATGGAGTTTAGGGTGTTTTTTTTATAAAAACAATATTCATGAGTTCACTAAAAATACGTTTTTATAACTTTAATTAAAAGTAATTGAAAATTTAAACTTTTATAATGTTATAACTTGTTCTAATTTTCCCAGTTCAATAAATTAAAATTAATTACAACCAGTGTTAATTGTCAATTAGTTCGCAATATTAATTTACACCTTTATGTTAATAATTACCAGTAATTTATAAATTGCATGAGTTTTTAATTTTTTTTATCATCGCGTCTGACTACCTGTTCAGGCTATAGGTAAAATGGCATGCATAGTTATTCCTGTGAACAATAAAAAAAAAAGAATTCTAAATCTTACGTAAGTAAGAGGGGGGAGGGTCAGGTATTTGCTTATAAGAGGAGGGAAGAGGCTAAAAAATGGCAAAAAATGTGCTTACGTGATCTTTGTACGCCGCCCTAAAGGTGCTTCACTCCCCTCAAAGTTGAAAAACACTGCAATTGGGGGGAGGGGGGGAACATTAAAAGAGCCCATCTCACCCTGTGTACAACACCTACAGTCACATTTTAATGGGAAGAGCATTTGAGAAAATACAAATATATTTTTTGCTGCCAAATTTGATAGTATTTAAATATTTAATTAGTATAATTTTATAGGTATTTAAAATCTATCAAAAGCTACAGCTGCACGACACATGACTTGACACAGGAGTCCGTGGAAGTAGATCTAATGATATTTTTAGCAAAGTATATTACTACCCATTTGGGTTATGCGTATATGTACTAATTACCCTAATGGTTTTCAGAATTAGGGAGGTTATATTTATAGGAATTGTACCCGCATTTGCGTCGAGGGAGAGCGGAAAACAATTTTTAAACCCACCCTCAGTACACCCGACTGAGATTCGAACCTTGATCTCCACGTCATTGGTCGTCTTGTCCACTACGAGAATAGCGCGTTAGACCTTACGACCACCGAAGTGGATGATAAGACACTTTATGTGAAAATTGGACTGTAACTTAAGTAGGTAATTCAAACCAAAACAGGCGTCGCATGGCACGTGCGTTAACTTGTAATTAAGAACACAGTCGAATTGAGACGAATTAAATCGTTGAATAGTTTAAAAAATACTGAAATATCTAATACTTACAGTGTATTGAGCCCAATTAATTTTTTTTCAAATAAAGAATACAGATAAGTGAACTTTGGTACGTTCTCTAGCTTTAGCGTAATTTTTTATCTAATTTTTCGGTTAGTTTGTCATTAGATGGGCTCTTAAGGGTGCCGTTTAATTGAAAAAAAATATCATAACACTAACATTTCTTATGAAAATGTTAGTTCTGAAGATTCTATATCATTTTAATAAGTCTTAGATTTTATGTTACGAACCTGCTAAGAAATAACTTTGTATATAAGTTTCTAACTAATTACTTCAATATCAGAGCGGCAATTTTTTTTATAACGGCGTTTTACTACCCAATGGGGTAATACGCCTTAGCATATTTAATGCAAATCATCGTTAAAAATTAACCAATTTAATATTTTCGCGAGTTTTTTTAACTGAAGAAATTAAAATTTAAGTATTTGGTGCAAAAAAAAGGGAAGAATATACTGAGGAGGGGAGGAGGTTACATAATGATTAGCTAAATAACCCATACTCATCACAATACATTGCTAGGATCGTCAAATCTCGTAGATTACGGTGGGCAGGACATGTAGCACGAATGGAAGAATATAGAGCCTTGTTCAGCGTACTGACTGGTAAACCCATCGGGAAGAGACCATTGGGAAGACCTAAACGCAGATGGGAGAGAAACATTAGAATGGACCTGGAAGAGATGGGGTGTAATGAGGTGGACTGGATAGAACTAGCTCAACATAGGGATAGGTGGAATACTTTTGAAAGTTTGGCAATAAGCTTTCGAGTCCCTAATGCTATAGAGTAAGTAACTAAGCAAAATGTAGATTTTTTAAACATCCAATGGGGTAATTTGCCTTCAGTGAATAATATTTTGAACTAACAAACCACTTCTAAAATCACACGGAATTTCTGGATGTCTACCGAAGAAACAAGATGAGTTGTAGACAGGACCTAACGGATCTACTTTAACGAAGTACCTAAAGAAAACAAAAGGAGGGTTGATTATTAATAAAAGTAGCACTCTTTGAGTCTATAAAATCACTTGCGTATTACCTTTTTGTGTCTGTAGCATTAAAAAATCCCGCAAATTGAACAATGTGTTTTTTGTATCGTCATACAGTTTTGATGATGTCTATGTCAACTCAAGAAATAAACCCTTTTACCCGCCCGCTTTTACCAAACAACTACTACTATCAAAGCCCACACCCCACTCTCCCCTCAACTACAATATCTCCAACTCGCACCGTAACCAATCTTTTGAACTGCGTCAATATAATGCTCTTGAAAGGGTTACTAAAAGAGGGGGTGAGGGTGAGAGGGGTGATTGGAATTGGGTTTGGAAATCAGTCGCTACAAAGCTGATAAACAATTTATATTGTTGAGGTGCCCTCGTATTTCGTACGGTGGGTTTAACACCTGGGGGTATTCCTAGGCATTCGTTACGCGCAAAGCTGCCTTACAACCCTCACTCCACTCCTTCATCGATCCACCCTCTCATTGGTCACGTGACTCGTGAGTCACGCATGTTCCACACAAACATACTATGGTTTTACTCCTGACCATGGGAGCCCTAGATTTTCACGGTCGAGTATGAATACACTAGTACCCCTGGCCGAGTGGTTAGGGAGGCGAACCAAGTATATGATTGAACCTGGTTTGTTACCACGTGATCCCGACACAAAATCACCATCAATCTGTCTATACCACCCACTTCGGTGTCCTTATGGTCTAAGGCGCTACTCTCGTAGTAAACTAGATGGCCGATGACTGGGGGGATCGAAGTTCGAATCTCAGTCGTGTGTACTAAAGGTGTTTTTTTCCAAAATAGATTTTCACTGTACCTCCACGCAAATGCGGACACGTTTCTTAAAAATATAACCTACCTAACCCCTAAAATCATTGACGTAATTAGTACATAGGCGTATAGCCCGAACGGGTATTAAGACGCGGTGCTAAAAACCAAAGTAGTGCGTTAGATAGACCATGTGGCTAAAGAAGCGGGTAGTATTAATATTATTACTAAACTGTGTATTAATAGATTCCTCGTTTTATTAATAACAAATGTGTTTCGATCAGCAAATGATATATTTATTTCACTCTATAACTAACTTAGAAACGTTTGCACAGAGTGGTATAATCATCTTAGATACCCCTTATTCATAATAATATGCATAATATGATAAAATATTGATTTTCAATAGACATTTAACTGTATGACCGTGGTTCGGATTCCACGTTAAACTGTAGGTCCTTCATTTCATCTCACAATCACCCTACCATTACACATTAGCGTAAGTGCGTACAACCCGAACGGGTATTAAGACGCGGTGCTAATAATAATAATAATAATAATAATAACTGTATGCTTAGAGTATTACTGTCATTAAAATTGAAAATAATGATATGTTGGCAATATTATTGATGATTTTGTTTCTTCGAACCGAAAACCAAATCGAAAACTGATAGTGAGAAATAAAAGTAATCTGAAATTATATTGTCAATGATTATTAGTGAATCTTGTTGGTAAATTAAATACAAGTGTAAGTCTATTAACAGCTTATAAGAGGGGTTGGTGGGGGCGATAGTTTAAAATCTGCCTTCTTAATAGTATGACGAGTGCTTCTAAAAACCACGCTTTTAAATAACGACACGTGGGAGACAGCTTTCAGAATATCAAGCCAAGATTCGAACCTTAATCTCCATATCACTGAAAATTAAGTATATGGTGAGCCTAGCTTTATACTGCGTGACCACCAGTGCTGTTTGATATCATCGAAGCCTTAACGCAGCAATTAATTCTACACGTCAGCTTTGAACTTTTTTTAAAAGTGGCATAGAGGTGTAACAATTGAGTTATTAAAACATCTTGTTCTTTAACACCTGGGACCTCCTGATTAATTTGACAACAAACCTATATACACTACCCCACACACACAGGGTTTGATAGTATAGGCTATATCTTCAGGGAAATAAGATAAAACAGAAAACCGTATCGGAAAGAGAGTTCTTGCTTTTTTTAAAAAAATATTGTTCCCATGATATTTCTATAAATAACATTCTTGTTGACTCAAAATTCTTTTTAATTTCAAACAAACTTTATTTTAACCGTCAATTTATACGGCGAGTTCGGGGAGCAAACCTCTTACGCGGTCGGGTATGCATCGTTCTGCTTCGTCATGATGTAGAAGTTCTTCTTTAGAAATTACACAACACCTTCTAACATAGTTATAACAAGACGTGTCTCCCCCTACTCCCACTAGAAAAATAAAAAAATCAACAACACAACATTGTTGGTGGACACAATGCATTCCTTAGCCGGGATAAGGCAGGTGGTAATTTTCTCGATATTCCCTCCCTCGCTCTTTTCATGCTACTGTGATTGAATTTCATGGCTTAAATCACCGAGCCTATGGGCTACGTCAAATTTTTTGACACTGATTTAAGTTATTTTCTTTGCATGGCTTCAAGACAATAACAATAGGGATCAATTTGATCATGAATATAAATATATAAAAAAAATACAGTAGTCGTTCAAGTCTATATTAGGATAGATGAATTCAACGTATACAGAAGAAAAAAAACCATGACCTATTTAAAAATTGCTGAATGTTTTTGTTGACGGTTTAGGTAGCTCGTTTATTTTAATTGGGGATGGAAAAGAAACTCTTCATGATTACTGGTTGGTAAAAATTGAGGTAAATCATGATATGCGCATCCGTACAGTTGTCATTGTACTATTGGCAGCATAAAGCCCTCCCGGGTCGAAGGTGGCTGCGTCATCTGATAGCTCTCGCGATCTTAATTGATCGGCTCATATGTAGCTGAACATTTCTGCACGTACATCACAGACTCTGCCTTAATATATGTGTGAAGGACGATCCTGAGTGCGGGATGACTCCAGGATATTTCAGTGATAAAAATATAGGTGTACTAAGCCAAAGGACCTAGCTTCGACACCAGTGCACAAATGTCATTTTTAAATATAAAGAATATATATACTATAAAAATGAGGTATATTCACTATTGACGGATCAATTCTATAATTTTACCGATGCCGATTTCATTATTTTGGATCTTTGTTTCTGGTCCTGTTACCGGTTCTCAGTTACAGACTACCCTTGAGATTACCGCCTTCCGGAGTGCGGAGTGCGTTGTTGATTAAGTTGTTTGTTATTTAAAAATATGGTTCATACCATAATAAAGATGAAAGGAATCAACATGTTTCTTTAGGACTAACCCCCTTACATTTTAAGTTATATAATTTTATATAAAAAAAGATGAAACTAGCTCATTTTCGGCGACGCTTCACGCCAAATATCGCAGTATATAGGCCAAGGTAAATGGTTAGGAACATAGATCCTTAAACATCTACTAATTTATAACAGGGTCACAAGAGATTATTCTAAGATCATTTATTTTCTTTTGTGAGTTTTAAAGGTTCAACACTTCCATATCCATAAGAAAAACTGCAGTGTGATATTTTGCTTCGAGTAGGTGACGCACTTATTCACATTACAACCCAATCTAAAGCCATCTTACCACTTCCCCTCCATCACATGTAAATATATTATTACAAACGAAAAATTCAGTCCACTTTTCATAGGATGAGCCCTATCTGAAATCTATAAAATTGAATATATTTACTTTTACGTAATCATAAGTCAAGTCATGTGAGTGTCACCGTTATATTTAGAATCAGACTGCGGCCACTGACGCCATGTTTTTTTTAAAAACTTTATCCACACTTATGCACTACAAATGCCACATACCTCGCCTCTTTTCACACTGCCTTAAGACTATAGTTTGCCCCAACAACCTCTTGAACCAAAGTCGCCACAGAGGCTCATAAACGTTCTCGACCACGGTTTTTACCTGTTCTCGTGGCATACGAGTTACCTTATCATTCATGCACTCTACTATTAAATCGAGTGACAAACCTGTTATTTTTTCAACTGCAGTGAATACAAAAGGATCCAAGTTGACCACAAGTTTGCGTCGTAAATAACAACTAATATGTGTAAGGGGAGTGAGGGTAGAAGAAACAAATGATTGCATCTTGGTTGGAGGGAGAAACCTGTTATTTGATGGGTGATTACTGTCACTCAACAAAGATGATTTAATCACCCCCCCCTCCCTCTTTCAAACCCCTCTCCACAAGTTTGAATACCCCGCCCACATAATCACACTCTGGTTTACAAGAAATGGTCCTCTTAAAAGTTAAGTGAGAAGGAAGGGAGTCTGGGATCAACTTGGAACAACAGCGGTATATGTACATTATATTTACCTTGAAAGGTTGCAGTTTATGGTTGACCCATCACGGCATTGCCCTCTCTTATAAGTTGCAACATAGTGGAACCCGTCAATGTAAGTCTGTTGCGTTTAAGTTTAAATGAGTGTAGACAGTTTTTAAAAAAACAAGTAATTTATATAATAAATTCTCACACATTCTTTTTATATAATCTCTACATCAAATTATTATTGGCCGGTTGTTAGTTTTATTTTAATACCCCACGTGTTTGTTTCCTGTTCGGTCGAACCGCAAATTACATTAATGAAACCTATTATCATTATCATTGGCCGAGTGGCTTATCAGTTCCGCTAATCTATATTTGGTAGCCCCATTTTCACTATTATTCTAAGTTAATCGCAAATTCACACTGATGAGCTAGGTACAGTAGCCCCATGGCTTCTTTAGTGCTGACTGACAGCTCACGACTGCCTGATTACGGCTTTGAAAAGCTACCAGACCAAATAATATATACCTACGCTAAACCATATGATCTGCAAAAACATGTGTTTACCAGCTGTCACTTCTGATAATCAAAATTTAGGTATATACCTAAATGTTGACTGTCAGAAGTCAGCTGTGAGCTGTCAGTCAGCACCAAAGAAGCTATGGGGCTACTATAGCTAACACTTACAGGATATATACAAGCATTAGTTGGCCATGGTGGTCTTGGGGTAAAGTGATCGCCTCAGGACTCTTTATGTTCGTAGGTTTAAACCCAGCTGAGGTCGACTGATTTTTACTGAGTGAAAAAAATCTGGAGCAAAACTTCCTTCGGAGGGGAAGTAAAGCCGTCAGTCCCATCTCGGTTGTAAAAGAGCCCGAAAGGATTGGAAAAATAACTTTCCCGAAAAAATTGGTATGCTCTTTCGCACTCGCTTATAGAAATTAATTGTGGAAGGCAAGGGGGAACCACCACCCTTTCTGAACTCCCCTAGTACATGGGATTTCTACCAGATGGTGCAGGCATCACTTTATAACTGAAGGGCTGAGTGTAGAATATGCCCAGCGCTGGATGGATAGAGATTGTATCAGACCAATCTTCGGGTTGTTGACTAAATGTGTGCAAGTAGGAGACGCGAGAAAAGGTAATTGTTTTTGCAGTGTTATTGATAAAACTTTTTTTTTTGTTCAAAATTAATAAAATATTGCTCCAGTATAAATATAGAGTTTAATTTTCTTCACATGGTGATATCAACAGTTGAATATCTATCATGAGCATTGTGGTATTAGATGAGAAAATTTTAAATGAAGAGAAAAAGTTGTCATTAAATTACAGTACAACCATGATAGATATTCATATTCAGTACACATGAGAAAATTTATTGTACAAAATGTGGCCACGAAATATAACCTTGTAGGAAACATAACACGTCCTCTGTAGGTAATTTTTAAAATACATCTTTTGAGCTAAAAAATATATAGCCTAATACTGTCTGCAGGATGCTTAGGTTTTAAATTAACGATTTCATATAGATTATTATAATAACCACAATAGCCTACGTGATCAAAACAAATATAAATTAAAATGAATGAAGATTGAATCCCAATTAAAAAAGTTTTCTCCTGTTAAGAGGGGGAAAAAAATCAATTTTAAAATACTTCTTTATTCAGCTAAATATTTCTATTGAAGATGAGAAAGATTTAATTTGAATTAAATTTCAATAATGTATCACTCATTACTAAAAAAAAGTATGAATACTAACATAAATATTTATAATGAAAACTATTTAAAAGCATTTAATCATTTACTATTGTTTTTAGCACCACGTTTAACTATTTATTAAGGTTATTCGCATTTGTACTAATTATACTAGTGAGCTACAAATGAGCAAGGTTGAATTTATAGGAGAGATATCCACATTTGCATGGAGGGTGATTGGAAAACCACCCAGGTGAAATCACCCAACCGAGATTGGAACCCCACTCTCCCTGTAATTGGTAGCTTAGTCTGTTGAGAACGTGACACCTTAGACCATGCAATCACTGAAGCAACTAATTCACTATTTAAGCCATAGAAAAGGTCAAATAAACCATCGTATTATTCAAATAATGTATGTAATCAATCATACGTACCGTGTGGACAGTCTTTGTGAAAAACTTTTGTGTGATCAATGCAGCCAAAACTTACTGTTCAAAACTTTTAAAAGTGAATATCGACTATGACTTGGAGTATTTCTTGAACAGCCTTACTAGAAAATCAAATCCGAAAATAAATAGGTAAAATGACAAACAAGCAGAAGATTTTACTACAACGCGCAAACTGTTTTCTTTGCCTAATTTCTAAAACAATGGTGTATATATACAGCTCGGTATCCAACCACATATTGCTGAAAAAAAATGTGTTCAGTTGGAAATAAAAAGAAGGGGAAAGAATAGGTAGGGGATTTATAAGTGGAGGGCAATACAATCGACACGGAGTAAAATGGTGGCCACATTGGTGGTGGTTACAATTTTTTTTTAAATAGGGGTGGAAGAGAATGAATTAGCTAGTAGCTCAGTTGATGTTTTCTATTGGTAAAATAAGGCAGGGAAGGGGTGAAAAGTTTTCTATTACGAAAAGGGTTATTTAAATGAGTACCAGGGGGATGTTATCTTGGTAGTGCAGGCCTCATATAGGTGAACCAGTCAGGAATGTACTACATGCTAGTATTCAAAGACATCACAATGTGTATTTAGAAAAGAAAGAAGGAGAAAAACCAAAGACCTGTTTAGTGGCATTGTGGGTTTGTATTATATATATTTTTTTAAAGGCTTCCTACATTTTTGCTAGTGTTTGGGTCTTAATTGGATTTCCCCGAACCGCCTACCAAGTGTTAAATTGACGTCTAAACCGCCTCTCCATTTCTAAGAGAGATCAGTGCTACCAACTAGTTTCATGAGACCAATTAACTTTTAATCTAAATTGAAAACATTAGAGAATCTTAAAATATGCTATTCATTTAGCTTAAAATAGAGATAATATGAAGATAATATGAATATAATTCTTTTGTTGGATCGAGAAAGGTTGACTTAATTTTAACATATTATAGTTGGCAACATGGTCGGGGTACTCCACTTTGGACTCATTATTTTTTACTCGTGTTCTTCAAATAAAATACAATAAAAATATTGAATGAAAAAATATTCTCAGCATTTTTTTCAATTGAACAACAAAACACTCCCCTTCAATCCCCCCCCCCNCCCGCACCCACATAGGGCTACTACACATACCCCAACAAATCCCGCCACACAAAAGCTTGATTCTTCTAATTCTGGCACATGCCATTCAGTTGAGTTGATAAAATAATGACAATTTAAAAATTGAGTGGTTTTTTAACAAGAGAATAAAAAAATACATTCAAGTTTTTTTTGTTCATTTTTTTAAAAAAAAGCTACAAAGTGGTATTTTATTGATTGTGTTTGAACAGAAACACACACATTATAGTCTTCAACGTCAAATATTTCGTATAGACTACTGTAAATAACAGTAGAAGAGAGCTTTTGATGTACAGTGAGAGAGGGAAAAAAATATCGGTGTAAAACAAATACAAGGCACATTTAAATAAAATCATAATATAAATTATATTAAAAACCATAAACCAATTTTGAGTTCACGTGTAATGGCCATGGTGGGTTTGTCAGGAGAAATACAGAGCAAGGTGAATAAATGTATGTGGAAAAACTCGTATGGACAAAGTCAGTAATGAATGGGTGCCTGCGAAGTGTGGTTTGAAAGGTCAATGTGGAAGAAGCGTCTTACGTTTGTTTGGGCATGTTAAGAAGGGATGAGTGTGGTTAGAGTGAAGAAGCAAATATATGAAAGTAAGTTGTGTAAGTCGGAAGTAAGGTGTAGGCCATTTAAGATGTGGCTAAATGTTGTAAATGTATGCGTGAAAGAGAGAAACATTAAGAGTTTAAGGAATAAAATAACATGTATGACTTGGTGTATGGATGTTGTTGAAGCGAAGGGAATATCCAAGGATAAGGAAGTGTGAAGAAAGTAAGTATGGATGAAGTATGAAGTTGTGGTTTATTCAGCCATATGCAGTTTCTTGCCTACCCCGTAAGGGAACGTCGTGATTAGGTATGTATTGTATATGTATGTATGTATGTATGTATGATGTGTGTGTGTAATACAGTAAAGTGTTATAATATTTTATTTTTTATTTAGCACCGCGTCTTACTACCTGTTCGGTTTATACGCTTAAGTACTAATTAAGCTAATGGATTAGGTATAGGTTATGTTGAATTTAGACCAAGTGAACCCGCATTCACATGGAGGATGAGTGAAAATTAACTTAGGAAAATCCACCCCAGTTCACCTAAGCGAGATTCTAACCTTGATCTCCCCGTCCTCGGCAGTCTAGCTCAACACAAAACTAGCGCGTTAGCTAACTAAGCCACCGAGGCGGGTGTTATCAATGTTGAACGCAAAACCATGTGTTAGTAACTTAGCCTAACTTTTAGAAAATACTATTTCAAGAGCAAACTGTGCAGCCTTCATAAATTTGTTTTAGAATATATACTGTAGCACATGGGCTGTTAGTTAAATTATTTAATCTAAGGGATAGGGATGATGAGGTTTTAAGTGTATCGTCGGTGACCTGGTGGTCTAGGGGGTAAGGTGTCAGACTTCTATGCTGGTGGCCGGGGTTCAATCCTCGGTCCCGGCACAGATTTATCTGATTACCAAACCCTTCCTTCACCTCTGACAAGACATCTTGTGAATGTGGGGAATGCCAGGCCTCCACCGTGGTTCGGATTCCACGTTAAACTGTAGGTCCTCCATTTCATCTCACAATCACCCTACCATTACACATTAGCGTAAGTGCGTATAACCCGAACGGGTAGTAAGACGCGGTGCTAATAATAATAATAATAATAATAATAATTTAAGTGTATTCACATCGTGGGGAGAGTGATTGACTATACCACTGTGATAAAGAAAATTAGGGAAACTACTTTCAAAGCACCCGGCCGAGATTTGAACCTTGATCTCCCAATCACTTGTATTCCTGTTTATTGTGAGCCTGATGCCTTAGGGCAGGTTCAAATCGGAATATCAGTTTGCACCGTGGGACGAAGATGTATTAATAATCCCATCAACTTAATATAGACCTACAAACAACACTTAATAAACAATTATTTTCAATACTTATAAATAAAAATGTATCTTTGGTTGGTAGAATCTTTCAAATTTTACTAACAAAAATAAGTTTATTACTCTCTCGAAAATGTATTATGAACTATGCAAGCACACACACTTTCACATAACAACTGAGAATTATAAATATATACTTAAACTTATTTTTATTAATCAAATAAATACATAATAAAATTCAATCATAACCTTTAAAATAAATAATTTTATTTGAATCATTAGCTATTTCACATCTGGCACGGAGAGTTTCTCTTTAAATTCCATCCAGGTTAATGTGAGGGCCACATTTTCAGTGAGTGCGGGTCATATTTGGCCACAGGTCGCCAGTTGGCCCACGTCATTTTAGAGTATGAGTTACCTGTTTATCATTATATTTAATATGTATTCATTTATTTTATTTAATCATTTTAATTTATATATTATTGGAAAAATAATTTCAACAATGTACTTATGATTTTCGTGACCAGTAGAATTAAACAAAATTGATTAGACTCCTCATCCTGTAGTCAAAATTCATATTTCTGATATTTTATGGAACATACCACTCTCATCAAAATATATTAATAGTAATGTTGAAGTTAAATAAACGTTTAAGTAAATCAATGAAAAACACTTTTTGGTCCTAACCCAAGGTTTTGGGAACTAACTAATTGGCAAGAAAGAACTACATAACCAAAATGCACTTATTTTCTTTAACTTTCTGTTTACATATTCTTAGTCCTAGACAAAAGGTCACCCAGTCTTATAACTACTCTATTTGACCGCCATGTCAACCAAACTGAATCTTAAAAACCAACGTGTCTGTCAGGATTCTTTACGAGCACCAAATAACATGATTTATATCTACACAACCAGTAAATAAACGATAAAAGAAAAACGAGGAAGGGAATTTTTTTTTTGCTTACATTTTAGTGTTAAAATATAATTTTATTTTTTATCAATATTATTTTTCTCTTGAGAAAGTTTATTTTTCTCTTTTCTTTCTATCGTTTCAGAAAGTTATTATCGACGGAGTACTCTTAACTTCTATCACGTGCGCTTCTTGTCTTGTGCTCGAGTAGAAAAACATCCCATGTCCATTTGAATATGGAACATTATCTAGTGGTGACCTGGCGGTCTAGGGGTAAGGTGTCAGACTTCCGTGCCTGAGGTCCGGGGTTCAATCCTTGGTCCAGGCACAGATTTATCTGATTGACAAACCCTTACTTCACCTATGACAAGACGTGTATTAATCACAACTTGTGAATGTGGGGAATGCCAGGCCTCCACCGTGGTTCGGATCCCAAGTTAAACTGTAAGGTCCTCCATTTCATCTCACAATCACCCTGCCATTACACATTAGCGTAAGTGCGTATAATACGAATGGGTAGTAAGACGTGGTGCTAATAACAGAATATTATCTAGAGATTAATTTGTGTTATATATTTATTTAAAAAAATCATGGCTATAATATTTAAGGCAATCACAAGAGCCAAAGGTAAAACCTTTTATACCTTTAGTTATGTGTTCAGTAGAACTCGTTACCCCCTTTCAAAAAACTACAAAGTACATAATGAGTCAGGCTATATCGTGCTATTATCTTTATTACGGTCCTAAGATTTCTCTTTGGATTTCATGTTAAAGTGTCTTTCATAATTTATCCTTAGATTTATGGTTGAGATTTTTACTTGGTGATCAAGTTATATATGTTAAAAATTAAAAGATACACTTTAGATACTCGATCGATTGCTCAGCATTTTAATTTCAAATCACTTAAGCGGGGATACTAAACCAAACACCTACTAAGCGCCGCCATCTTGAAACGGATAAATAGATTGAAAAACCATGTACACTCCGTTTATCCCGAAAGGTACCAGTCTTACCTTAATGAATTAATTACACTTTGATCTTATCTCAGTTCTAAGCTATGCCATAGTGGAATAAAGCAAAGTTATCTCGCTATTTTACAAGGTAGATGAAGAGTAAATACGTCATTCGGCCTAAGCTCAAAGAATATCTGACAAATTTAGTTAAGATCAGTCTTCAAAGAGACAGGTTCATTACAAAATGCTCAAGTTAAATCAAGACCTAGTAACGTTCGTCCAATGATATAATTTTTTTCAAGATTAAATTAACTTTTAAAATTAGTAAAATGTAAACGTTTTATTAATTATAATTCACATTCACATTTAAATTTATTAAAAAAAAGGGGGCTTTTCTTTAAAACTCTAAATTGTTTTTACAGATAATTATAATTCACATTCACATTTAAATTTATTAAAAAAAACGGGGCTTTTCTTTAAAACTCTAAATTGTTTTTACAGGGAAGATTTATAATTACTAGTCTACTATTGGTTTAGGCTAACACAATCATAGAACGAACCTAACAACCCGACTTCATACCATTAATTTACTATTTAACTAAATACAAATTCACATATAGCAAAAAATTCTATCGGTGATGACATGGCTCATTCATGATTCCCCCTTAATGCAATATTTCAGACAAGACGAGGATCGTAGCCAATAATCTCGTCCCTAGGTTGACGAACCAGGTAAATATGAAAAAATATATTACCCAGCCAGGAATGATCAGGATTTATTTACAAAAATTTAAAAGTAATAGTTAAATACATCAATGTCAGAATCACTTAACTTCAAAAGGAAAAGTCAAAAGGAAAACTCACTTCTTATTATCTTGAATGAAGTGTCATGACACAGCTATGATAAATTGAAAGTGGGAATACTTTTCGCTCTTATATTCTTATATTCACACAGCCGATTTTCAAGAAACAACTTACCTGACTTGACCTAACCTAACCCATTTTGTTTAAATGCGCTCCAGCAACCCAGTATGGAACAGTCACACAGTGAGCTAATAAAACTACAATTTATTTTAATTTCTTTTACTTTGTATGTACTGCACTTTATTTAATTTTCTTTTCTTTTCTCAGCCCGTTATAATCGTTCCATAACTTTAGGATGGGTTGTCAGTCAATTTTTTTTTATGGTATGACATATATGAACGGGATGCACATGACATCCAGGCTTGGTCGCCTTATGTGTAGACTTTTAGCAACTCTGGCGGCACAGAACGTCGCCCAGGGTACACCATAAGAGGGTGGTTGTCTATACGTGCTACCCGCAATGAAATTATGTGATGTTAGTTATTATGAAGTTGTGAAGCCGGTGTGTGTTTTAACCGAACTTAAGCCTAATCAACCAGATTCTGGTGACCGTTGGGATCATGCATGCTTTTTAAGGGGAAAATACCCATAGTACAAACTGGGAATCGAACCCGGGACTCTTAGACCTGTATCTAGGTGCACTGACCACTTCACCATGGGACCGATTACTCTTATGTTAAATTAAAAAGATAAAAAATATATGAATCCATTTGATGAGAGATTGTTGTTCGTCCATAAGATGCCATCTTTGATTCCACCCATTTATACTTAAAACGTGAAGCGATTCCTTTCGGCATTTATCCCTGAAGCTCCAACGAATTGAATTTAATAATAAATATATAAATATTATACACGGAGGATGTTTCCACAAAATTCAAATTTAAAGAATATTTATAGAAGAGGTGGCCATTTTTAAAAACAATTTCTTTCGAAATTTTTTTTTGGTGCTATACTAAAGCATTAAAAAAAAAATTCAAAGCATTTACTTAGGGGTGGTATAGGGAAAGGGGTGGTCCACACACAGTTACTCTCGAATACTACTCTCCAGTTGTCACCAACCACTACCCATAATTTCTTGTGACTTAAAGGGGGGGATGTAGGTTGCACGAGCTTAGGGCAGTGTTTTTGCAGTTTTTCTTCAGTATGAACATATTATTTAATTTTTTTCACATGGTGATATCAACAATTAACGTTGAATATCTGTAATGAGCATAGTGGTATTAGATGAACAACCAAGAGAAAGTTGTCATTAAATTCCAGGACACTCTTGACAGATATTCAACAACTGTTGAGGTCTTCATGTGAAGAAAATTAAACTCTATGTTTGTACTGAAGCAATATTTGATTTATTTTGGCCAAAGAAAAGATCTCATACAAAAACTGCAAAAATACTGACCTTTTCCAGCCTTCCCTTCATCACCACCTTAAATGGTGAGGGGCTCTCTCCAGGGCGACTAAAACGCAACACGAGTTGCTCTTCAACGCGGCAAAAAGCGTTTTGTGTAGAATACCACCAAGCTGAAAGAACAATATAATTTATTCTGTTCGGCGACTGCGTGGTCTAACCTGAACGGATAGTAGTAAGACGCGGGGCTACAAACCAAACTAAAAATTAACAAGATAATTTATCGCTTTAACACCTTAGCACAAAGTCTAAAATTTAGGCACAGTCTTTGTGGCGTGATAGAAACATTTTATTACTACTAATTCCTACACCTTAAACCTCTCAAAACGTTAACATTGCATTTGAAATAAATCCGTTATCCTTATCGGTGGGTTCGTGGACTAAATAGCAGACTCGCCTAGTCTTAAGTTGTCACTGTTGAGGTCGGGGTTCAAATTCTGACCATGTGTACTAAGTTTTTTTCCCTAAATGGTTTTTCATTCTGCCTATGCACAAATGCATATACATTTCCTTTAAATTCTACCCTACCTCATAAGCGATGCTAAGATGTGCATTGTTTGAATGGTTAATAAGAAGTAAAAGTCTTATAAAAATATTTCTTTCAAATTCATATTTTTTTTTATCTCAAGGTTAGCCCCCCCCCCCTACTAAGACACTTGTCTCTGCGATAAGTTACAAAAGGATTTGTATGATAAATTTTTTATTCTAAAGTAAAATACACCATTAGATTACTTAATAAGCCACTTCTTAAGAATTTAAAAAAAAACACCAAAGAAGATGGATAAGAACAGCTCATTTTTGAAACTCATGGAAGAGAAATAAAAATATCAAACATTAATAAAGAATGGTTTCTGAACAGATTTTTATTCATTACTTTTCACACACATATACAATAATTTGGAATACAACAGTTATATCGTCTACAAGCAATGTTTGAAACGAAAATTTGAGTGAAAATACTTCTAATTGGTTGTTACAACAGAACTGCTAAGAACACACATTTCTACTCATTTGGCTATGGTAGTTTAGAGCTCTACTTGGTGTCAAGATAGATTTTGCCATTCACTTTACAGATTTCAAAAACTTAAAATAAGTTGTGAATATATGCATATACCTGTGTATAAAATAATTTCTAAAATATTAAAAAGTGTTTTTAATCTAAAATAGTTTCAGTATAAATTAGCAAAGAAAATCAATTTTAACTGGAGTGTAAAATGTTTTTTATGACACAGAAACAATATCACAGAGCTCAAATAACTAATATTATTTATTTTAAATTACATAAAGCTATTTATTATGTTTGAAATAATGTTTAAAATAGAAACATGTTATTTTATAACTTTTGTCTTAAAGTCGCGATTTTTAACAATTTTTTGTGGACTCCACAATATTAATTTATTAAAATGGCCTCTTCTGATTATTCGCAACTTTAAAACCAAAACAAACAAAAAATATATATAAGGTAGAATAATTTGTATTTTTGTGGTGTGTCACTAAACCTGAATTTCGCTATAGAAACAATTTAATTTGAAAATCAATTTAAGTACATCACAGATATTTATATTAAGTTTAGATTTCTGTTTAGGTTTTTATTTTATTTTATATAAAGCTGTTTAATATAGCTTTACCGAATCAATCCCTGATTTATATTGCTAGCTATTCTTAGGTATAAATCAAGTATTTGGAAAGAAATTGATGTTATTTAAGGTAGGCTTTATACTTCTCTTTTCTTTAATTAAAATATATTTAATCAACTTTCACAATGTCCTGTATTATATGGAACTAAAAACAGGAACATGTAAATACAATAATTTTCTTATCAAAATAAAGAGTTTAATTTATTTACTAATAATGTAAATTAAAATCGGTGCTCTGAAAATTAAAATAGGTGCTTATTTTCCAATTGTAAAAACCCTTTTTTCCTCTTCTAGGGGAAACCGTTATATTAGTTTGGCATAATGTTAATCGTAGACACTTAAATACAATTTAACATAACGTTACACCAAATACAAATTAATTTAGACAAAATAAATGATTGAAACTCAAGAAGACATATGTACAATACAAATTAATAGGCTTAATAACAAAATAATATTTGTCTTACAAATATATATCAATAAAATCCTCAATATGTAATAAAACTAAATCACAGAGAATTAAAGAAACATGTACATTCGCTTCATTGAGCAGTGTCTATTTATACATAAGAAATATTTGTACAGTAAAAATAACATAAAATTATGTAACTATATGATATATAATATATACTTATAATAAATGTTACAGTATTATAATGTATTAACGAATAACATTCTCTCTTTACTTACTGCACGATAAAGTAAAATTGCATTACAAAACTCTTTAATGGACAGACTAATGGCACATGAATATATTAATCAAATCGTCTGTCTTATTTCGATAAATTATAGTGGCGTGGTGCAACGAGTTGACAGGGTAAGCAAAACCAGTTTAAACAGTACATGTGAATAAATTTTTCTCATCAATCAGTAGAAAATTCAGTGGCCAGATAAAAACGAAAATATATTAGAGGTATGTAGAGCAGAGCTTGTTTATGTTTGGTCAAATGGGGCTGTCTGAAAGGTTGTGGGCAGGGGCATACCACTGGTAGTTTTAACAAGCTCTGAGTAGCTTGTAATCACTACCAGTCATGCCATGAATAAAACAATTAATTCAAAAATAGCTATTTATAGCTTTCAGGGCTTCCCTTGAAGCGGGTGTGTGGTCAATACACCTGACTGACTTGGAACTATAGTATGTCCTGCAAAATTGATAATTATATTTCCCGTACACTCTCCAGACAAATATCAGTGAAGCCTCTTAAAATTCTTCCTCTCAATTCCCCTTTCATAGTTAGAAAGATGAAGTCATTGAAAAGAGCTAACAAATATATATATTTAAAAAAATGGGACTCGTATTGGTGGGCGTACGGACTAAGCGTTCATACTTGTCAATTCTGGTTTGTTGATGACTGGAAGGTAGGGTTTGAATCTCTGCTGAGTGAATTGAGGAAGTATTTTCCACACCCCGTCCACGTGGATATTGATCTACATTCTTTACTTTACCTTCCTCATTCCTAAATCATAGCTCCACAATGCGAGCTCGCAAGCAAGCTATACCAACTGAGGGACCGACGCTGTTAGCGATGACAGTACCAACATTTGCGAGTAGAGGGTGTCATGTGGTCAGCACAACGAACCCTCCAACCGTTAATCACAGTTTTATAGGCGTGATCTGCTACTTATTTATTCAAGTAGCTCCTAATTGGTCCTAACAAGGCCAAGTTTGACCCCATTTCAGACCCACTGATTCACAATTTTTTTTAAACACCGGGAATTGAACCCAAGACCTCTAGATCCTTAGCCAGGAACTCTGACCAATATAACAGATAATCATTAGTAAGTTATGATAAAATTTGGATTCGCCTAATGCGTGGTAAGTTGTGGTGTAAAGGTGTATTTATTAAAAGATGAGTTACTCGATTTGGCACAAACAAATTTATGCGAGTTTTCCCTTTTACTCACGAAATTAAAAAACATGACATAATTGTGCATACCTTGATTGTATGCAATTTAACTACCAATGTCTTGAATATTTTCTAATTGGTGGTTGAAAAAATGTTTTATAACAACCAATCTATTCTAATAATAATAAAAAATAATTGAGATTTAGCTGTGTGATGCAAACTTTGCTGACATGGGGGTAAGATGGATTGGAATATGTATTACTTTCGAATAGTAGTCTACCGTTAACTTGACAGCTCTCGTTAACTTGACAGCTCTGTCTTATTTACAAAGTTACTTCATTGCAATTTTTGTTTTCAGCGTGAAATTGCGATTCCCTCCATAAAAGACTCTTGACACGATTCAAATAGTTTTGCGCGAGTACTCTAGAGATTGTATTCTCGTGAATCACCTTGTATTGTTAGTGTCAACTAGCCTATATTTATTTTACACCCCATTACAAAGCGTAGGTTTCTTTGTAAAGACATCTGAAATACCTTTGAATACTAAAAGTGATCATTTTCTCATCATTTATTAAACCCACAAATATACTAACAAATGTAAACGTTCTTTTTTCTTCTCAAACCTATACAGCTTCAAAGATTGTGGAGAAAAGTTAAAGGTAGGTTAATGGTTAATTGTAAAATATAAAAAATAAAAGGGCTTAAATTCACAAAATTACACAAAACATTTTGTCTTTCAGTGCAAGTCAAAACCTAAGCCTGAAAAAAACAGCCATAAAGTTTGGTATCTTGGATCAATTTCCCCAACATTAATTCATAAAGCATTTTGAAAAAGTTTGTCGAGTCATTTTGTTACAAGAATGATATTTAAAGCACTATTTATCACCAACGTCTCTTTTAATTAGGGCTGGGCCGATAAGGCCCTTTGCAGATATTGCCGTTGCCGATATTACCGATAACCGATGCCGATATTTTTATTAAATGATCAACATATTTACTCTCAGTTAATGACAACTTAGCTAAACAACTATTTACAACAGCGGTAAATTGGTACTTTGACATTACGCTTGAATGCGCTCTAAGAACTGATCTCGGGGAGCGCTCTCGGGGGCGACCGATCGAGCGTAGCTTGGAGCACTCCGTGAGAGATCGATCGAGCGTAACTTGGAGCGCTCAGTGAGAGATCGATCAAGCGTAGCTTGGAGCGCTCAGTAATCGTCATGCTGCCGACGCCACACAACATAATAATATGATGTATTATTCATTTTTTATAAATCCACAACAAATAAACTCTTACTGGTCCACCTAATATTGATTCTGATAGTGTTTAACTTTGTTACTTACGAAAATCTTTATCTCTAATAAATTTATCAATTATTTCATAATTTGAAATTAGCCTTAAGGTAAATTAAATAGAATGTTTTATTTAGAATGTTGGTTTCGCTGTTTATTATAAAATAAAATATCTAACGCAGAATTAAAGAATTTGTGTTTGGTTCCAATATCGGCTGATACATCGGATCGGTTATCGGCATCGGCTCAGTCATATTCTTTTTATCATACAGTTTTAAAAGTATTCAAATTAATGTATAATTTTTTTATTCAATTAGATCAAAGCTATTGCGTTTCATCGTTTTAAGTACAACCAGTGGCGGGTTTAAAAATTTTGCACCCCTAGGCTCAATTTTAATATGCACCCCCCCCCCTTTTCCCAAGGGTTTTAGGAGGTTTCAGAGGAAAAAATGGTTGGCTGGGGGGAGGGGGGGAAAGGAAGTTAGTATTCGAGAAAAGATTTCTATGAAAGAAAATCAGGCGTGTAAACTTCATAAACGTACTTATTAAAAATAAAAATATAAAAATAAAAATGTTATCCAAAATGTGCCACCCCCTAAAGAGACTGCCCCTAGGCCTGTGCCTAGTGGTATTATAGTGTAGATCCATTTCTGAGTACAACTAGCAACCATGAAAACTTGAGATGTGTCAATAGCTTCAGTTTCATCTAGTTTAGTTTAGTTGTAAAGGGAAGGCTGGTTGTATTAAATACTTGTTTTACTAATTAGCTTCCCACTTTCCCGCTACAAAAATGATGGTACACTTCCTTTAAACTCTACCGTACTCACCCATACCCATTAGTTATAATATTCGGATAACCCGAACAAGTATAACAAAGTGGAGTACATTTCATTGGAGAGAGAGGAGCAAACCATTTAAGGAAAAAACCTAAGTAAGCTCGGCCAGGATTCGAACTATTATCTCCTCGTCACAGAAAAACTAAAATAAATGAGCTTGTAATCCAGAGTATTGAGCGGGTAACTAATTTTAAAAATTGATTATTGTATCTCCAAGAAACCAATTAAAAAGGATAAAATTTACTATGTAATCGCTGAGAAGAAACGTGAGTAATTAGTTTGTTTGTTTGCATGTGTTCTTCAATGGAAGGAACACTTCTATAGATGTTAACATGTGAGGACAGTTTAATAAATACCTAATTCTCTGAATGGTATTTTATTTGTGTTTTTCAAGTCAAATACCATCATATCAGTGCTGAGAGATAGTTGCCAGGTGAATGATCTTGACAGTTCTCGTACGTAATATCTTGTACGCTATAGTTAAACTTCCATTAGAACGTTCACTAATAATAGTAAGATAATAGACAATGTACAGTACTGTCCGATTTTCATAGGAAGGGCCTTTACTGACAGTTTAAAAAGTTACAAAAACTAATTTCATATAATCACACGTCAAGTCATGTACAGCTATCACTTTTAATACATCAACATCATCATCATCATCATCATCGGCAGTTTACGCCTTTGAGGGTGGTCTGTCTGTCACAACCTATTTCATTCCTGCCGATCTCTCCAAGCCTCACCCTCTTCCACGTGTCTCCAGTTCACTCCTTTAGCCTCCATGGGCTTCTGCGCTTGGTCCGTCCATCTTGTCTTTGGTCTTCCAATAGGTCTTCTACCTTTCTCCTTATTCAGTAAGGCTTTCTTAGGCATTCTTTCCTCTTCCATTCTCACCACATTCCCCGAGCCTTGCAACCTTTTCCTCTTAAGCGTATCTTCTAATGGTATATAGCCTCTAGGCTTTCCCTAAATTTTTCGTTCCTTATCCTATTTTGTCTTGTAATATCTTACTACCTCTCGGAAACCTCATCTCTGAAGCCTGCATCTATCCATCCCGAGTTTAGGTAGGTGTCGTCTTGTGTTTAGTGTAGCACCACACTTGAGGCGTACTCAATATGACTCAGAAACTGGCCTTAAGAGCTATACGTCACTGTCTCAAAGAGTTGGATTGCTGGTGACAGTGAGGTCAGTTAGAATTCCGGCGGGTGTGATGAGAGTGTTAAAAAAAGAAAGGAATCCCCTTTTTCCTTCGAGCAAATACGGGATTATTTCCTATATAACTATACCTTCCTCATCAGTGTAATCACATTTGAATATCCCGGACAGGTATTAATACGCGCTACAAAAAAAAAAAGAAGGTGATACTAACCATTTTAATTTCAGTAAAGGTTTCCGTAATGAATCAAGTAATAAATAAGACAAGTATGATCTGGGTTTTAGGTAATTTGGTTTATGAACTCTTACAAAGGCGGAATGATTCATGGCTATCTTAGTAGTAAAGCATTGGTATGCTCAACTAAAAGTTTCGGGTTCGATTACCTTATATAGGTGTCATTTTTAAACTTTATTTAAATCATGGAAGAAGGCTTGTACAATCAAATGTACAACACTAGCGAAGCTAGAAGAAAGGAAACTATATCTTACATTACAGATATAACCGCATCATGTATCATATTTGTAAATTTAGAAACTACACTTAGACACGAAAATCGAACACGGGAACCTTGGCTTGGCATGCCTATACTCTACCACTGGAGTATCCAGGGCTCGTTCGTGCGTTAAGTCAAAGGTCCTCAGTTTTATTCCCGTGTCCAGGTGTAATTTTTCAATTTAAAATATACATAAATACTTTTATCAGTTAAGAGGTCTTAGATAGATACTTAACCTTAAATCTCTGTGGAGCTTAAAGTATAATAAGTAATTATTTATCAGTGGTGTTGTCAATTTTTTTTTTCAGGGGGATATTTTTAAAAAAAGAGAGAAAAAATACAATTGCTATAACTAGAATAATCGCCTCGGTGAGGTTTGTGGCAATGGGGACATCGAAAGTTCGCTGCTAGAAGATGACGCCACCACTGCCCTCATACCGGGGCTAGACCCTGTCTGGTCAGAAGATGACGGTGAGAGGCCTGCGGAACTCGCTGCCCCCAGACGCCGCGGCCGCCGCTTGGTGGTAGTGACCGCTGGCGTATTGCGACATCTGCGCCATGGGAATAAGCCCTGGCATAGGCGCACCTTGCTGCATTGCCCCCGCCCCCGGGTAGTATGCAGACAGCCCCCCGGGGGAGGCCGCCGCCGATGAGGTTGACGTGGAGGATCCCGAGGAAGAGGAGGTTCCCACCTCGGGTCTGTCGCTACCACCTCCGGCACTGCTCTTGTTGGTTTCGGGGGACTCTGTTGGCGTCCTTGAAGGAGGTGGAGCGCCACTCTCGGAATACATCTTGCTGATGTCGATTGGGTATCTGAAACAGGGGGTGCTGTTGGATCATGATAAAGATAATCTTGACAATATTATAAATTGTACAGTACAATGTAACAACAACTGACCACAAACTCTTAACGATATGAGTTATACATTTTTTATAAATTTTATTTTAAGTTTCATCATATTGTGATTAATTAAATTTATAAATTATAAATTTTATATTTCCCTAAAATGAGTTTTTGTATATTTCCAGTTTTCAAGGGTTGATATTAAAGTGGGAATGTAGGAAATGTGAGAGAAAGGCAGTGTTTTTTTTAGTTTTTATAACAAAAAATTTTTGGCCAAAATAAAAAAAAAATCTTTCTCCAGTAGTAACCGACTTTAATTTCTTACACATAGTAATAATATCAACAGTTGTTGAATTCTGTCAAGGGTGTCCTAGAATTTAATGTCAACTGTTTCTCTTCAGTGAGAGAGTTTTTCATCAAATTCTAGTTTACTCATGACAGATATTCAATAACTGTTGATATCATGTGAATAAAATTAAACTCTTATGTTTCTACTGGATCAATTTTGATTTATCTTAACAAAAAAAGGTTGTTTTTTTATAAAAACTGCAAAAATACTGACATGTTCTCGTGTCCCTTACACTCTACACTTAAAGAGAGTCATTAAGTCCTAATATAAGATAAAAGGTTTAGAGGGGTGAATATTTTAAGAACTACAGCCACCATTCGACTTAAAAGCAGATTGAAAACCCAATATTTATTTTTAAAGAGTAAATATTTCCAGAAAAACATATTTATATTTCTTCTTTCCCAACTTTGTAGGTGGTAAACGGTTGAAGTCTTAAAATGTATCTTCTCATAATAGTTTAGTAAAAACATATTAAGAAATGGAAAGTTCCTAGGAACTGCAAGTCTTAACCACCGGCGAAACCAAAGTGGTGGAGGGGTTGGGTTGTAATCGGGGAATCAGCCCTCACTAAAATTACAAATAATTTTAATACACTCTTTGAACTTATGAAATATAACTATAATACAGGTGTGTTGAATGCATAAGCTAAACTTTAAGATCAGGCTTACATCTTGATTTTATTTATTTAGCACCGCGTTTTAGTACCCATTCGGTTTATAAGCTTAGGTACTAGTTACGCTAATGGGTTAGGAATTGGGAAGGTTGAATATAGTGGAAGCGAACTTGAATTTGCGTGGAGGGAGAGTGGATAACCATTTAAGAAAAACCACCCCCGTTCATTCGAGTGAGATTCGAAACTCGATCCCCCCATCGTCGGAAATCTAGCTCAACACAAAACTAGTGCGTTAGCTAACTACGCCAATGAGGTGGGTCTTACGTCTTGATATTCCAAAGGTAAACTGTTATTCACATTATGAGTGCGCTTAAAATTTCCAAATGAAAAAAAAAAGAAATAAGAATATTAGTTTTGATACATTGAATACCACCCTCTCCCCTATTTTAAAAGTATATTTATGGGCACACCCCTGGCCCTAACAACCTCATCAAGGCAAGTAATGCAGTCTCACCCCGACGTCCTATGCACATGGTCCCCGTCGTAGCCTCTGGCGACCCCCGATGACTCCATATACATCTTGGAGCTCTCGAAGTAGGCCTTGGTGAGGGCTGAGGTGGGGTCCAGGTAGCCCCTCTCCATGTAACTCTTGGCTGTCGAGTCCATGTACTTGGGATCGGCAGAGTACATTGACATGGCGAGGGTGGAGGGCGGCATATAGGCTGAGCGGTACTTGTCAGCCTCCATCGAGTACTTCATGGCGTCCATTGAGCTCACCACCTGTAACATTTCAGACATCGTACGGCACTATAGTTGAGCAGAAGATAATAATATTTGGACATTGTTCATCTCCATAGAGTCCTTCATGGCGTCCATTGAGCTCACCACCTGTAACATTTCAGACATTGCACGGCACTATAGTTGAGCAGAAGATAATAATATTTGGACATTGTTCATCTCCATAGAGTCCTTCATGGCGTCCATTGAGCTCACCACCTGTAACATTTCAGACATTGCACGGCACTATAGTTGAGCAGAAGATAATAATATTTGGACATTGTTCATCTCCATAGAGTCCTTCATGGCGTCCATTGAGCTCACCACCTGTAACATTTCAGACATTGCACGGCACTATAGTTGAGCAGAAGATAATAATATTTGGACATTGTTCATCTCCATAGAGTCCTTCATGGCGTCCATTGAGCTCACCACCTGTAACATTTCAGACATTGCACGGCACTATAGTTGAGCAGAAGATAATAATATTTGGACATTGTTCATCTCCATAGAGTCCTTCATGGCGTCCATTGAGCTCACCACCTGTAACATTTCAGACATTGCACGGCACTATAGTTGAGCAGAAGATAATAATATTTGGACATTGTTCATCTCCATAGAGTCCTTCATGGCGTCCATTGAGCTCACCACCTGTAACATTTCAGACATCGTACGGCACTATAGTTGAGCAGAAGATGAGAATATTTGGACATTGTTCATCTCCATAGAGTCCTTCATGGCGTCCATTGAGCTCACCACCTGTAACATTTCAGACATCGTACGGCACTATAGTTGAGCAGAAGATGAGAATATTTGGACATGGTTCATCTCCATCGAGTACTTCATGGCGTCCATTGAGCTAACCACCTGTAACATTTCAGACATTGCACAACTTTATAGCCTTTATAGCCAATATAGGCGACGTATAGTCCTATTTTATTAGGAAGAATAATAAAAAAAATCACAACCATTTTGTTGTAGTCAATATTGATTAAGTTTTACTATATTATTAGTGTTATTTTATATGAGTTGATAATACACCTCATTAATGACATTTGTAGACCAAATCTATTATTATTATTATTATTATTATTATTATTAGCACCGCGTCTTACTACCCGTTCGGGTTATACGCACTTACGCTAATGTGTAATGGTAGGGCGATTGTGAGATGAAATGAAGGACCTACAGTTTAACGTGGAATCCGAACCACGGTGGAGACCTGGCATTCCTCACATTCAAAAGAGGTCTTGTCATAGGTGAAGGAAGGGTTTGGTAATCAGATAAATTTGTGCCGGGACCGAGGAGTAGACCAAATCACTTGACGATATGAATACGTGAAAGCAGAGCTAAAAACTTTTCTAGCTATCCTCATGTGAAAATTGGACTATAGCTCATCAAGGGCTGTCACTGGTTTTCATGGAAATTATAGTAGATTGAAATATATTTTGGTTAGTACTAATATAAATCAATTTTTGATACTAACTTCTATATATTTATAGCGTGACGATATTCTTTTTTTACACTGATTTCCGTAATTCAATACGAGCGATTTCCACTATTATTATTATTATTATTATTATTATTATTATTATTATTATTATGTACCTAGTATGTGACCAAATATTTAAACACATTTTTAAAATATTCAATATATTTTTCAAATTCATTGTGGTTATATAATACCCTGAAACATATTAAAAAATATATTTCCTTACTCCTAAATTTGCTAAATATTAGTCCTTCCTCATGGAAGATTGTTTTATAATTTACCAGAATTACTACCCTGTATGTAGGGGACAGTTGAGGGGTGGAGGTGGGCAAAGGACCTAAAACTGTCTGAGGTAGTAGTAAAATGGCTAAAAAAAAATATTTTGAAAGTATTGTAAATTGTCTTTGTTGTGCATGCAATCAGTGTCACGTACTGATTAATCTATAATCAGTTGATTAAATATCTTAAATTATTTAATTTAACTGTGTTCTTATTTCACTTCATATTATTTAATTTCTAAGAAATTACTCGTAGCTATCAATTATCATCTAGATAATTACCTACAGTTAAAGTTGCTTTGGGAGGGAAATGAGTCCTTTTTTATTACCAATTTAGAGCTATGGTTCTATCGTAGATAATCATGTTTATTTTCAAGGAAATGCTGCAAATATGATTTAAAAAGTATAATAATGGTGTTATTATTCCCATTTAATATAATTTTAACATTTTTAAAAATAAAATATTCGTTTTGTTGCAATTATACGTATTGTGTTTACTAATAACTTGAACTATTAGAAAAAAACTGCAGTCATGTTTTGTAAATGGAATATAAGTAGACCTATATTGATATGCTTACTAATACTTATATACGGAATAAAGTGCATAAATGAGTAATATGAATATATAGAACCAACACAAATGGCTTTCAAGACCAATAAAATAACACGGTTCATATATTCTTTTCCTGGTAGTGGATAAAGAGGTGACGGCTGAGTCTTAAAGGAAACCAGCTGTAACCGTTCTATTCTTCTATCTAAACCTAGTTCCATCGGAAAATTTCGGGAGGGATTGAAAAGGGTGCAGCACTATCAACACTTGAGCTCAGTTAGTAGCATGTCAGTTGGCTTACCTAAGGGTCCCAAGTTCAATTCCTTGGTACGGGTGACAGATTTATAATTATATATATTGGGGATTCTCCTTTCAAAACAATGAATCAAGCCCCTGGGGGTTGTAGGTTCATTAATAAAAGTAATTTGTAAGTTTTATTAGTTCTTAAAGAAATTGATCATAAAATACCTCTCTTAAATAAACGTGCCACTAGTCCCTAAAACAATAAAATATAAAATAGGCTCGATGACTTAGATTCGTATGCAAGAACGAGGCTGAGCGAAACATAAGAAGGAATGGATTAAAAGATGCGATGATTTGCAGCTGGCCAGATATAATATTAGCTCATCTTTGACTCTGCTCCAACTGAGCCTTGTTCTCGCATGATTGATGTACGACACTTACCCAGACCATAATGGAATGTGCCAGTTTCATTCGCAAAACTGGACCATTCTATTAGAGTTTAGGTAGGTGTTGTCTTGTATTAATATAGCGCCGCACTTGAGGCGTATTTTAATTCTACTATAAAACTCGCCCTTAGATTCTATATTAGTATCAAATGATAGCCTAAATAGAGGATGTGGGGCAAAAAACAACTAAACAGGTTCAAATAAACACGTGACCTATTTGATCTTGTTTATGAATTCAATCCTGCTGTCATCGTTTCGTATAATGTGGAACTCTTTCAAAAAATACCAGGTGTTTGGAATAACTTGTTAAAAGGTCGAGAAATATCGTGTATGGTATAAAATCAGTCGAGTTTTGGTTGTATCTTGGAAATAATATCAAATGGGACATACGTTAATATGAACTTTTTTTTTCATTTTTTCGGTGTCTTTTGTCCACCACTGAAGTTGGTCCCACATGCTACAGCACATTCTGTACATCTATCTTATAGATCTTTAATGCACTTTAGTATTGTCTAATTTAGGCTGTACCCACAAAATTTTGCCACAATATTTTAAACACCAGATGAATAAGCTTAAAAAATAGGGCCTTCACTTCTCAAATTAGATCATAATATGCAAATCTTGATGAGGCTTATCAACATCATTTGGTATAAAATCAGTATGTTTATTAAAATGTAGCCAAAAAATCGGTAACAACCTTTTTTTATACAAAAACACATTTAAAATGAATACAATTTGTGAAACTTCTCACACACAAGGAAAGGAAACCATTTATACTTCTCCCAAATGTCGAAATATGAAACAAGACTGCCTTCAGCATAGTCAACTTCGATCAAAAGAGCCAAAGGTTAGCATACAAGATGAAGCCAATGTTTGCTCAATGTCATAGTGTTCTGACGTTTTCCATTGAAGGGTTGGTTCCCTTTTATGGGCAAATACAAACATTTCTCTATAGTAAATAAACAGCAGAAGTTCCACGAGCAAGTTGGTCGGTTGATGAATGTCCACAAAGCGAACGGCAAACTCCTTGTCAAGTTTCTCACCTCCGCATGAGGAAACGTCGCGCGTGTCAAAATTGGGAAAGAGTTTTAAAGAAGAGCGTTTGGGTTTCCGATTGCTTGTTTAACCAGAATCCTTGAAGGTTGTCCCAGCTAATTAGGCCGAGTGCTGAAGACGTCTTAATTACCTGTGATAGAACTACCTCAACCAAACAACCTTGCAAGTCGGTTAAGGGTGTTTTCACTCAAGAGATTTATCAATTTACCAAACCTGAGGTATTCTTGGCTACCTTGTTATACTTCATCTTTCTGTATTGTAAATTAATTTTGCACCCATTTACTATCAGTTTAATGTTTAAAGTCTTGCACGCATATATTTTTTTTACGTATTTTTATAACTAATGTTGCGAATATTTGAGGTTAAACAAAAATTGCTATGTTTTCCGTACAGTAAACACCCTGGGAAAGGATAGCCCTGGATACGAGAATATCCAGGATATATCAGGGATGCACAAAACCCAAAGGTCCCGGGATCGATTCCAATGTTCAGGTTGTTATTTTTCACTTACATGAATTAAAGTCCTGCTAAGCCTATAACTACTACCTATATTTTTTTATAATAATAAATTGTGCTAAATAAAAATATTATTTTGAAATAAAGGTTCATAAAAAATTACTCATATGTAGTGTAGAAGTAGAATTTTTCTATTATTAGTTTAAGGAATGTTTATTTTAGTTCGAAGGGCACCTATCATGAATTATGGTTCCAATGTCACCTATGGTTCGTTTTTTATTCAATGTCCCCTCCTGTCCGTTATAGTCATAATGCAATTGCCCGTCGTTTTTTGTTTCAATGCTCACTACAATCCGTTTTGGTATAAATACCCACTCCCCTCCGTTGTAGTTCCAATGCCACCCATCGTCCATTTTTGTTCTGATGCCTCTTATAGCAAATTAATTATTAATCGGTTCCTAATCCTGGTTCTAGTTCTAATCTTTGGGAACAATACAATGAACTGACCTGCGCAGGCGCAGAAAGGCCTGAGATGGCAGACTGTTGGGCAGCCGCAGCCGCCGCGGCTGCTGCCATACTAGCTGCACTCAGAGAACCGTACGCTGCCGCCGGGCTGTAGTAGGAGCCCACCTGACTCATCTGACTCATCTGACTCGCGGCCATGCCTGCAAACAATGACACAATACAGTGAATATTGAGGTGTCAGTAGCCTAGGAGCCCACCTGACTCATCTGACTCGCGGCCATGCCTGCAAACAATGATACAATACAGTGAATATTGAGGTGTCAGTAGCCTAGGAGCCCATCTGACCCATCTGGCTCTCGACCATGCCTGCAAATAATGTCACAATACAGTGAATATTGAGGTGTCAGTAGCCCAGGAGCCCACCTGACTCATCTGACTCGCGGCCATACCTGCAAACAATGACACAATACAGTGAATATTCAGGTGTCAGTAGCCTAGGAGCCCACCTGACTCATCTGACTCACGGCCATGCCTGCAAACAATGACACAATACAGTGAATATTGAGGTGTCAGTAGCCTAGGAGCCCACCTGACCCATCTGACTCTCGGCCATGCCTGCAAACAATGACACAATACAGTTAATATTTAGCTGCTACTAATTTAGGAGACCATCTGACTCGCAAATAAACAATTTTTGTAATGATTGGTAGTTAATTAGCGCACGTCGTAGCCATACTGTGCGGAAAGAACAGATTAGTTTTAAAGTGTTGGAAGAGGAAGAAACAAATTCTCAGCAAAAGAAAATACTAATTTAAGTAACTAAAAAATTGGTGACTGATTAGGGAAATCAAAACAAAAACAAATTTTACTTCAGGGCTTTTTTTACTGAGGGAATATTTTCTTTTTCTTGACGAAATTATACAAATGTGTTGTTAAAACATAATGGTTTATGTTATCACAATTTCAACTCAGTCACTCATGTGTTCATCAAAGTGAGTTCAAGATTATTTTTTTGTACTGCATCTTCTCCCTGTTCTGGCTATACATATTTTAATAACGTTAATGAGGTAGGTATGCTAAAGGTAGAATTTAGATTAAATGTATCCGCTTTTGATTGGAGGGAGAGTGGGAATACGAATGAGTAAAAACCAACCTCATTACACCCAACCATGACCGTCTTCCCCATAAAAAGGCAAAACCAACTATTATAAGCCCAACATTTAAGTATGCGTGCCCACTGATGCGGGGGAATTTAGGAAATGAAATGATCCAAGAACCACCGCATCCCCACCATGATGTGACATTCAATCAGAGGTGGAATCAGTAGGTAACAGAAAAAGTAAAGCGTGAAACAAAGCGTGACATATTACAATTTAAAAAAAAACGGGGGTTGGGGGAGGGGCCTCTAGCAAATCTCAAAACGAACCATTGGAATACAGTCACGGCGCGTTACACGGGTCTCAGATTGACCATTTCAATTGACTTGAGAACCAGAGCGGCCATACATTTTTTTAACCCTCTAACGTAGTTTTAGAGAAAACTCAAAAACCACGTTTGATTTAACCGGGGGAAAAATAGATAATAATGACCAGAAAGACTTGAGAGCCAGAGCAGCCATACATTTTTTTAACCCTCTAACGTAGTTTTAGAGAAAACTCAAAAACCACGTTTGATTTAACCGGGGGAAAAATAAATAATAATGACCAGAATTTTTTTTTTTTTTAATTTATACAGGACAAAAATGTATATATTATCAATTTATAAAATGTATACTACACTTTCAAATTAATAAGTCATGGGTAAATTAGTTGGGGAACACGTACTACATTTAGTGGTTGCAGGGATAGGTAAAGGTAACCCCTCGCCCAACCCCTTATCACCATGTAGGCCCGGCTGCAGGAAAATGGCGGACATGGTCGATTGCGACCAAATAATCCGTTCGCACTAGACTCGTTTGTGATCGCACCCGAAACGTACCGAATATGTCATAAAACCAAATCCCTGTGTGTGCTGGTATGTCTTCTTGGGGACCGAAGCTTTCCGTGCATGCGCTCTTCGAAATTAACACATGTCCGACGTAATTCCCTTAAAACTAGGAACTGCGCCGCCAAATTACGCACACGTTTCCACGTTTTCTTGTTTTCCCTTAGGCCTACTTGTCATGATTTGGTCGTTCACAAAGTAAAGAGTTTTTTAAGCACGTTGTTTTACTACACGTTCAGGCTGTATGCATATATTCTAGTCACACTAATGTGTTAAAAATAAGAAAGGTTAGATTTAGAGGAAGTGTACCTCAAATGGGTGACCTGGTGGTCTAGGTGTAAGGTTTCAGACTTCTGTGCTGGGGTCCGGGGTTCAATCCTCGGTCCCGGCACAGATTTATCTGACTGCCAAACCCTTCCTTCAACTCTGACAATACGTGTATTAATCACAACTTGTGAATGTGAGGTAAGCCAGGTCTCCAACGTGGTTCGGATCACACGTTAAACTGTAGGTCCTCCATTTCATCTCACAATCACCCTACCATTACACATTAGCGTAAGTGCGTACAACCCGAACAGGTAGTAAGATGAGGTGATAAT